>LHCL01000110.1:0-74401 GCA_001305275.1 Talaromyces verruculosus
GGAGGAGGAGGAGGAGGAGGAGGAGGAGGAGGAGGAGGAGGGGGATGTACCCTTTCACCAACGATATCTACCAGAAAGTCTTTCACTGGCGGAAAGCAATTCCCCGTAACAACCAGATGGTACAAAGCAGTGACGAAGTCACAATGACACTTTTCCTGCAACTCATCTGCGATACTCCTCATGAACCGAGCAGGCAGTTCATAGACATTCTTCCATTCGAGCGTAATCTGGCGTTGCGTCTGGTTTATGTATCTCAGCAGGTTCTGTAGTTGCGTAATCTTAAAGGCAAGCAGGGATAAGTAACGTCCAGATTTTGTGATGAATCGTAGATCGAGCGACATGACTTTTAGGACTGGGTCGGTGGCACCGTCTGCTTTTTCACATAGTACAATCGCATGTGTTGAACTCATTGGATGCGACGAGTGTGCCAATATCTCGACTTGAGTCGACAATGGTGTCTTGCTCGCTGTCACCGAAAAATTCCCAATCTCAAAACAATCAAATATTCGCAGATGAGCCCTGCCATCATTCAAGCCCACAAACAAAACATCCACGGCATCGCTTGTCATTCTGTTAAAAGACTGAAAAATAGTATCAAGCGAAGCTCGGGTGCTGAACAGATCCTCACTATAACCAATAGAATCAGTACATATACCATCCATTCTGTTCAGGAATCAACTCACTCGCTCCCACTTCCAGGCAACGTACTCAACCTCGGCAACGAACTCTCAACATCTAACAGCGCCAATTCACGCGGTAAATCCGCCTTGAGCTGCAACGCCGCTTTCACGGGGTCCGTATCAGGCGCTAACAAATCCTCAATAGAGATCTGTCCATTGCCGTCTCGAAGATGGTGTTGGGCTGCTTTGCTATCTGTGAAATTTACGGCCCAGCCAATACATGTGATGCGAATATCTTTGGGACCTTTGGTGGATTCATTGGGGCTTGAAGAGTGACCATCTTCGTCGTGTGGAAGACAAGAGAAGTGGTGCACTGTTTTGCCGGTGTAGGAGCTTATGATGCGGAGTTTATTCTCTGCATCGGCGACTGCTAGCAAGCGACCTGCAACAATCATCAGTCCTCCATTCCATCATTATACATTATCAGAAAAGATGAAAAGTGTATACCATCATTCTTCCACCTAACCCCTCTAATCTCCCCCTTGACCTCATCCAGATACGGATCCCCCGCCAAATCAGCACTGAACACTTCCTGCCCATTGAGCCTATAAACATATAACTGCTCATCTTCAGTGGCTAGCGCAATCAAGTCCATGGTCGGACAATAAGTGAGGAATGAGCCATCCTTGCATTTTGCTGGGAGTGTCTTTTCGGCGACTGAGACAAGTTCTGGTGGTGGTTCTAGTCCTTCTTGTTCTTGTGACGGGAGCGTGTTGCGCGCGTCTTTTGTGGTGGGTTGTGTCATGGTTGGACGTTCCTGATTATTTCGGGCATCATGAAGATGATTACTCAACTTGACTTCAAATTAAAAGCTGCGTATCAAGGCGATGAGATTGAATTGGGTCTGGATAGCTCAAGGCAAAATTGTTGATGTTGATGTTTGTTGATCGTCGTTGCCCGTTTATCGATAACTAACAAAAATGGCTTCCCGCATATCAGAGTGGAAGCCTCAGGCAAACATCACAACGAAATTGCGACCATTCTTACGACTTGCTAAAAACTTGATACACGGTTTTGGATGGGTCTGAATTTATCATTTGAAGTATGATGGTTCTCATTATGTCTACATCTAGTAAATATGTGCATATATAGTACGTTGAGTATAAAATCAAATATGCAGGAACGCTAAACCGACGCCTGTGATGCAACAAAGTATATCCGAACATTAACGAAAGACTCCGCAATATATGCCATGGAAATCAAAGAAAAAAGAAAGCAAAAACATTATAGTCCAGACGAAATCATCTCACCGAGATAACCAATTTCGTCCATCAACTCTTGCATTGCTGTTGACTGAGAGGTATAATCGTCAGACAACCTGTATTGATGCTCCTTTCGAGTAGGGCTGGTCAGGCGATAAGATTCATCAACAGACAAAGGAGTAACCACACTAAGAGGTAATATGGCTCCCTGTCGCTTGGGGTCTGGTTCATGGAAAGAGCATTCGTCGTCATAATCTTCGATGTGTAGAGAAGGGAACTCAAATTGTTCGTGCACATAATTAGGACTCAACTGGCCGGCAGATGAAGAAGAGTGTGCAGAAATCAAAAGAGGGGAATTGTCCGAGTCCATTTCTGTTGGAGACAGAATAATTTCTGCCTCGCTTGCGAGAACAGGCGTAGTTGGACCACTGATAGCGATAGCAGGAATAGGTGCATCTAATGTATAATCATTATTAGTGGTGGTGGCATTGAGCTGGAATTCATGGCCGAGCAATGGCGAGGCATTGGAAAGCTGATCAGCATTAAAAGTGGAGGAAGATGTCATGGACGCTGGAGAAATGAGTTCTGTATCAGTGCTCCATTCCGAAAATCGGCTCTTTTCCGGATTCTCCTGAGGACAGTCGTAAAGCTTTGATGCAGCGAAAGAGGAGTCATCTGAAAAGTGGCTATAGAGTAGTTCCATGTCTAGTGGCTTGTAGCGAGCCTCGATGGCGCGCAACTCCGCGTCCAGAACTGAGGATGGGGAATTCGGTAGTGTTGGAAGTCTCTTCTCTCTCAGGTTAAGGAGAACTGGTGTATGCTCCCTCGAATCCACGGCCATTGGTGTAGCCTGCTGTGATAGTGCTTCGTCGAGAGTTTCGAGTGGAGCAGTGCGAGAGAAGCCAGACATTTCGACCTTGCCTGTTTCTCGCGAAGAATGACTCTCCAATGACAGCGCCAAAGGAGTGTTTTCCCGGCTAGACTTTGAAGCTCGACGAACCCGGATCGAAGGCGGTCCTAGAGGCTGTTCAAATTCAACCTGCGGATGGCGGAAAGGCAGTATTCCAATTTCTCTACCATCAAGTTCAACGGGACTACTCATTGGCGAAGTTAACCTTGAGCTGTAGTTTGAACTTGGGTTTGAAGCTGAAGTGGATGGCGCAAAATTATCAACCGGATGAGCATCATGGGGTCTATTAACAGCACGGTCTTCAACGTGATCTCCAGGAGATCGAGCACCTGCAATGTTCAGTAATGCAGCCCGCAACCCTCTTGAGCGAGGAGGAGACACAGATCTCTCGGCCTTGACTCTCGGAACAAGACGATACATTGGGGCGTGAGTCGAACTAGATGGTTGAGACATGGCCAGTCTCTCGTCATTGGAGCTCGAGACATTAAGGGAAGACGACGAAGGTGTTGTTTGTTGATAGAATGGAGGGGATGTCTTTAAGCGTGGAAGCCCCGGTCTTGGCTTGGGTGGAGTTCGTGGGTTCATATATTTATCCTCGGGATCCATTGTCCGTTTCTCAGACTTGGTCGAGCTTGTACTATTGTCACGTCGATGCATGTAGTCCGTATCGGGAAGAATGACGGGCACATTGAGGACGTTGACTGGCTGGCCAGGTAGTAGTGGGCAGAGTGAGGTCACGGGCTCGACCTCGTTATAGAACTCGACGTCCCCATCTAAACGATACTATTGAATGATACTCATATCAGTCGATGTGCTTCTTGTAAGCAAACCAGGACGATACTCACGTAATACCAATAAGTCCCTCCCATCTTCAATCCTCCGGTCCGGCCGGGTGATTGACTGGGGGAGGCCCCGTCACGTACAATGTCGGTAAATGTGTGGCATCCTCGCCAATGGCCGGAACCCATGCGCCTGTCCCGCTCCATTGGGTAGGGACGCGAGAAATTGTCCCATGATCCTAAAAGCTCAACCTTTTTGACATCGGATGGAGCACGTCTGTAACAGTATTCCGTTAGTGCATGACTTTCCCATTGAGATGATGAGTACTCACAATAGAAATGTGATCAATGTAGTAGATAGCATCTTCCGTTCTGCCTTTTCGTCTCAAATCGGAGGAATGCCCGGAGGTGACCGAAGGAAAGAATGTACAGTACTTGTATATATATATACTTTATCGTAAATCAGAAAGACAATTGACACATATAGAATGGAAGGAAAGCCAGAATGACTGAAACAAAGAATGAACGACAGTAGAAATACAAGCAATGCAAAGGTGGCTGTAAAACAGAAAAGACAGATGATGGAAAGAGATATCGTGAGGCAGAATTAAAGGCAGACCAGAAGGCTGAGAACAGGGTTAATATATGTATGGCACTGGCGACGGACCGGACAGCAGGCGCCTGTTTCGAATTGTCGCTGCTGTTGTTGTTGTTTCAATGTTTCTATTTCTGGTCGAAATGAAGACAGGGTCTGATGCAGGTCGAATTGGATTGAACCAAGTCATCAAAGTGGAGAGAGCGAGTAACAAAGCCAACGCGAACAGTGAGAGTTCATGATTTCCCTCGTCAACGTCGTCCAGTCGGAGAGGCGAGAAGACCCTGGCGTCTCATAGGTAAGAAATAGCGCAGACAGGCGGTGCAGAAGATGAAACCGAGGCGTTGTTAGGAGTCTGATTCAGTAGGCGCGGGATATGCAGGAACCGTGAACGACGAATGTAAGGGAAAGGTGCAAGATGGAAGCAAGTTCAAGGAAGGAGAGATGTTGTCTTTGCTTTTTTAGGTTTGTTGGAGATTGGCCTTGAGAAGTTGACATGGCGGCAGGACCAATGGCAGAGCGGGACTGCCGGATGAGGTCGAATTCTTGGATATTATTGTCGAATGCGGGCGCTTAGAGGGGACCAACGCTAATGCAGGAACCACTGGCGACTCCGAAACTAAAGCCATCTCAGCTAATGGCATTGCGTGGTGGAGTTTGGTGGGCGCTTGTCTGAGGCAGCCCAGAACCAGCCATGTTGTGAGGAGGTCGTTTACGGGGTGTCCGTACATGATACAGTTAGGTGTCGAGAGACCTGAGTCTCTGACACCTCATCTATACCACTCATGATAATACTCCCTTCAACGTCTCAAGGACGATAGCATTACGGAGTATGCTGTTTTCAGATGAAAAGTAGATGAAAAACGGAGACAACTGGAGACGGATGGAGACAAAATAGGCGGCGCGACGCTCGGCGCGCTGGCTGGTGCGTTCTGCTCCAATCAGCGCTAGCTAAGCCTAGCTTGATCAGCCAATCACATCTCTCTGATCACGCGCTCCTTCTCTTTTGGGACAGAGATCAGCCAGTGTTCTGATTGGCTGCAAGTGGCAAGGTATATCCTATCCACTGTCTGCGATGCATCATCTTCAGTCTTCAACAAGGAGAGAACGCGATATGGTCGATGTGTCGAGAAAACTTGAATTGAAGTGGGCCTCTTACATATACAAATCTCCGACGATCCGCAGGTTCTTCGGCAATGCGAGGCAGCGACTTTGTCCGAGGAAGAAATGCCGACGTATCTAGGCTTGATCTCCTTGCACTGGGAGTCTGTACGGCGTACAGTGCGAGAATACTGGAAATCACGAAATGCAAGGAACGGCTAAGGATTGGTCTGCAGAATGCAGCCTATGATAGCAGACCTCGGGCCCAAGAGCCGTAGGAAGAAAGACTTCTGTATCAAATTCATAGCTTGACTGGCTTCATGCTCAAATCTTCGTTACCCAGGGTAGGGGAGGGTGCCAATTGGTGGAGGAAGATCACCAGGATCCAACGGAGGCACGGACGAGTCGACGAAACAACCCTGACCTTAGAGGAAACCCTGATCACCTCGTAACAATCTATCACAGATGGAGGCTGAAACATCAGTTAGCATTCGGCATACTCAGACTCAATAATAAATAAACTCGTTGCGTACATAGCGTTGCTGTTGAATTGATGGCGACATCGCTTTGAACCGGTCTAATAACCGCCGACAGATAGGCTCCCACCAGAGACTGTGACGTACATTTGGCTGAGGTGGATAGAAACTCTATGATTTATTGTGCGTAGTTCTCTTGCTCTTCACGTAGGGAGTCTAGCAAAAAGAATCTGGGCAGCTGAAATTTTCCCAGGAAGCGCCTTTAATGAATCACGAAGTTTGTCCATTTTGAAGAGGTTGATATTCAAAGATATGCCGCTAACGTAAGATGCTCATGTATGGGGGTCAATGAAGAATGTACATGTATTTTGATGTGAAAGCTTCAAGCAATCCCACGAGAAATGAAAGACCTAGCTACTACTGCTGAACTGGCCGTTGCTGCTGTGGCGCCTCAACATTGCCAGGCGCCTCTGCAGCTGCGGGAGGTGCTTCTCCTTGACCGGCGCCTGATTCTCCCTGCACTTGTGCCTCATTCTGCGCATTGGCTTCATCTATACGAGCTCGTTCCTGTTCTCGGGCAATACGTGCTGCTTCTTCAGCTGCATTTCGTACTTCCACCTGCCGCTCCCCAAGACCCGGAATTAGACTAGCAATGAATAAAGCAAAGGCGCGTTCAACGCGTCGAAAACCTCCTTGAGCGGCCGCTGTAGGTGGCCGATTCTGCTCGGGTTGGTTGACGCCTTCGTTATTGTTACCTTCACCTTGCTGTGTTTGAGCGGGAGGCTCGCCATGAATTAGCCCCTCGAGATGGCGCTGGATTGGTTGTACTATGATACTGAATAGACGACTGGTGATGTTGGACTCGGAGAACAATGCAAAGATTGCGGCTAGGACCACAAAGAGATATCGCTCCCAGGTGTTTGAGTCGGTGAAAAGATAGCAAAAGAAGTACAGACGCATGAAGAGCCAAAAGCGTCGAAGGTTTTGTGCAAATTGATTGTTGTTGTTTCGTGCTGGTTGTTGGTTCAGTACCGCCTGTCGAACGACATTGTGTAAGACGTTGTTGGGGACCATGCCTAATTGATCAATCTCGTTTCTAGCAGGCTGTTGTTCCGGAAAAACCAAGCTGGTCTCAGGAACATTTGGTACTGTGGAAGGTGGCGGGGGTGTGAGAATCATCTGTTCCCCTGATGGTGTTGTGATGAGATAGTATTCCGAGGCTTGTGTAGTTTGAGCACTACTTCCGGTTGTGCTGGTGTTCACTCCGGACAAATTGCGGGCGTGCTCAAATTGACGAATCTGATAAGCGCGAGCTTGCACATTTTGCAGACGTAACAGAAGCCCTTCAACCTCAATTCCTCTAGGACTCGGAGAAGGATGGCGATAACGAGTGTCGAGAATAGCGTACAACTCATTGCGAATCATTGCAATAGAACTCATAGAGGGAGCTATGCCTCGTTCAACCTCGAGCTCTAGTAGCATAAGTTGGGATGTAATCCGGGCCAGCAGCAGACTTTGTGCGATTCCCTGATTTGGAAGGTTATTTACATTGGGTGTATGGGTATTAGGCACTTGTGGATTTGTTCCCAGTGGTGCTGTTGTGACCGGGGGTGGGGGTGTAAGGCCATAGTTGTCGCGGCGTTGTATATTCACATTTTGAAATCGCATGCGAGATGTATGAGTATTTATCAAAGCCCTGGCTCTATCGACAACTTGGTTCAGCTCTTCTGCCCTGCGCCTATGTTGCTCGAGAGCTTGTCGCATTGTTTCTCCGTTCGGCGGTTGGCCAACTGGGGTCGGTGTTGTAGTCTGCGCCGGATTATTAACCCCCGGAAGAGGTGGTATTGAGGTTTGCCCTGGAGCTTGCGTGCTCGTAGCTGTCGCAGCTGTATCTGTGAAAAAATTGGCATTGAGGTTGGCACTCCGACCTGGAGGGTGTCTATAACGCAAGCCGCTGTCAGGGGCTATGTATATGTTGTTTGAAAGTTCCGGACCTGGAGGTAAAACAAGATGTAACGTATGTACCGTGTCCTAGACTTCCGTTAGTTGTCACTCCTGCCGCAAGAAATTCCGCTAGAACTCACCAGTGGAGGCTCCAAGATACTCTCAAGGGTTGCGCTGTTATTCAAGAGAGGTCGCCCGCGGTAGATGAGTCTCTGCTGTTCTGGGGTGGGATGATTGGGGGCGAGAGGCGCGATAAGGTTCTTGACTTCTCCAACCGTTGTTGATAAAGAGAGCTTTTCTAACGATAGGCGCTGGTTTGACTCAAACGATGGCGACAATATCCTCAAAGTAATAGTTGAAGCTTCCTTCGGCGTGGAAGCCGAGCTCTCTGATTGAGCGCTATCCATTGTGTCGAGCCAGGAGACGTTTGGCTAGTACTGTTTCCTAACAATGCATTCTTATCTCGATGATAGCTGACTCCTATTCGAATTCCAAGTAAGGAAATGATATAAATAAGGAAGAGAAAAGAATTGGAGGACTTACTAATTGCCAACAGATTCGTAAGCTCGGCTTAGTCCGCAGTACCTGACCAGCGACATAACAATCTGGCCTCTTCGAGATAGCACAATGAACTGTCAGAACGGCACAATTTGAGTTCTCAAGTAAGGAGAAATCTCAGCACACCTTCCACATGAGATGAGGATATTCACAGAGACCATGTGGAGTACCATATGAAATATGGCTCATAGAAATCATGTGTGTTGTTGACAGCTCAGAGCAGAAAGACTCGAAGGACGATCGAGCTGATTCTGCCGGGCGGTGAGGTTGTGAAAGTGCCTCTCCAATGACCTCATTTTCTGACATCCTTCATTTATTCGATCATCTACCTTTACTTCCTTTCATTGAGCCCTATGACTGGTACCTACTGGACTGGGTAATACGCCATGGCAACATGCATGGGAGGTCAGAATGCAGTCTGTCGAAATTTATGGAGAGTTCGTCCTCAACGATCATTGATACACACACCAAAGCCCGCAACAAGAACCCGCCAATTCTATTCATCGAGAGTTCGTCGCGAAAAACATGAGAATAATCAGAAGAACGATAAGGACCAGTCATTTAGCTCACGCCTGGGCCGTGCCTGGAGCGATACAAAGATCGAATGGCGTCCAATTCCCATCGGTCTCGGCATCGGCTTTCTAGGACTATGGCAGTTTTATCGGGCACGGAGGGATACAGAGCGATTGAGAGACCAGGAAATAGAAGAAGATGGAGAACCACCGCGGCGAAAGAGGATCCGCCCATCAGGACCTTGGCAGGTGCAGGTCATGTCGACACTGCCCCTGAAAGCCTTGTCACGGTTATGGGGACGATTTAATGAACTCGACTTGCCGATGCCTCTACGTATACCAGGATTTAAGTTATATTCTTGGATATTTGGTGTCAACTTGGACGAAGTTAAAGAGCCAGACCTTCGTACTTATGCCAATCTGGCGTCCTTTTTCTATCGCGAATTGAAACCGGGCGTGCGTCCGATAGATCAGGACCCTAATGCCATTGTATCACCATCCGACGGAAAGGTTCTGTCATTTGGCATGATAGAGCGTGGTGAGGTTGAGCAAGTCAAGGGTATGACATATAGTTTGGAGGCACTTCTCGGAGAGGCTAGTCCATCGCGGGCGGCAATTGAAAGCCACGGAATTAAGCCTGCAGACATGGAACATGAACCTGGAAACATGGCCATGGACGAAGAGTTTGCTACCGTCAACGGCATTTCATATACTCTACCTCATCTTCTATCTGGTTCCAAGACGAATCCCAAGAAAGAAAAAGCCATGGATGCATCCACCGTTTCTGGACCATCATCAGAAGCAAAGGTCAAGGCGGATCTAGCGTTAGGCGACGGACGTCCTTGGTATGCACCCAGTGCATCAAACAATGCTCTATATTACTGTGTGATCTACCTAGCGCCTGGTGACTACCACCGTTTCCACTCTCCCATTTCTTGGGTTGTGGAGAGCCGACGACATTTCGCTGGTGAACTCTACTCGGTGTCTCCATACCTTCAGCGAACGCTCCCCGGACTTTTTGTGTTGAACGAGCGAGTCGTCCTTCTGGGCCGTTGGCGCTGGGGTTTCTTTAGTTATATACCCGTTGGAGCAACCAACGTCGGCTCCATCAAACTAAACTTCGACGCCGAACTGCGGACGAACAGCCTGACGACAGATACAGCTGCTGACCGGGCGGCAGCCGCAGCAGCCAAACGCGGCGAGGCCTACACTGGATTTGCAGAAGCCACTTATTACAATGCCAGCCGGGCCTTGCATGGCCATCCACTGCAACGCGGTGAAGAGATGGGAGGCTTCCAGCTTGGAAGTACCATTGTACTCGTCTTTGAAGCTCCCATGGGAGTCCGTAAGAGCTTCGATGAGGGCTGGGGTGGTGGCAGAGAAGGCGGCTGGACTTGGAACATTGAGCAAGGCCAGAAGGTCAAGGTTGGTGAGAAGCTTGGTCACATAAAACTATAATCTACTGTATCCTGGTTGGTGGTTTTTTATTTGCATGTGATGGCGAGTTGTCTGTTTTGACCTTTCCGCCTTCAAAATACCATTGTTTCTTGTATATTATTGAATAGAGCATATTTCAAGTTTGATCACTTATACCGGTAATGGAATATAATCATCCCATTGTTGTTGGAGCTCATATACTTAGAGTGACTGTTGTCGATGAACAAATGTGGGGAAGCTGGTTCGGAGGTAAACAACTCCGCAAAAATTCCTGGCAGTCGCGTACTTACCTTCTTCAAATGTTCACATCTTGCACCTATCTTCATATTTCATTTCTCACACACAATGCTTCTACTGGATATAATCTTCACAACTAGGAATTGAAAATGCCACGCCACCCCCCTCGACGCGCCCCTCCAGCCCCCGCAACACCATCATTCGCAGAACCGCCACCGGTCATAGCTCCTCCGCCTGCAGTAACAACGCCTATTTTCGCGACACCCCAAGGGCTCCAACGGGATGAAGCCTTACCCAATGCCATTCCGGCATGGCAGATACCGCCACCACAACAGCAACAACAGCGGAGATTCAATCAGCCCGTACCTACCATGTCAGAGCCACTGGAGGACAGTGACATCGAGAATGATCCAGTCGACGACAGAGTGAGGGCGATTGATTTCGATGCCTTGGATGATAATGATGATGATGATGGTGACGACGATGACGAGGATCTGGAAGATGAATTAGATGATGAGGAAGTTGAAGGGGAGGATGATGAGAATGAAGAGATTCGCGCACGACGTATGCCCTCTTCCCTCCTTCACACTTTCTCCTTGACTTGATGTAGCTGAATATGATAAATAGGAAAATCACCATCTCCTCTACCACCTGACCTCCGCGAAATCTCCTCTCTAGCATCGTGGACAGTCTCTACACACAAACCCGGCTGCGGCGTCGCAGCCCTCCGCAATCCCTCACCACAACAATTCTGGCAATCCGACGGTCCTCAACCGCACACCTTGACGCTACACTTCTTCAAAGTCGTGGCCATAGTCAAGATCCGTGTATACCTTGATTTTGATCTCGACGAAAGCTATACGCCTACCAAGATGATGTTTTATGCGGGTATGGGTGGGAATGATCTCGTTCATTTTGCGACGTGGGAGGATGATGCGCCGGCGGGTTGGGTTAATGTATCTCTGGCTGGGGTTGGAGGGAAAAATAAGAGGAGGAAGAGAGAGCATGCTGTGGGGGGTAGTCGACGGCGGACACGGATCGAGGGGGATTTATATGACGACTCACTCGACGAAGAAGATGAAGATGGCCCGGATGACCCCTACGCAGGCAATGTTCTCAAAGCAATGGTCGTCCAAGTCCGGATTTGCGAGAATCATCAAAACGGCAAGGATACGCATGTCCGAGGGTTTCAGGTGTTTGCGCATGATGATGATCGACGGCGTATAGCGGCTGCAACGGCGGGGGCTGCGAGTGCAGGACAACAGGGGCATAATCGACGCAAGTCTGTGCAGGGTGATTCCCAGGATGGATTTGGTGGTGCTGTGGATGATGGGGCTGGGGATAAACGTCACGGTCTGGATGAGCCGGATTGGATGGGTGAGCCTGTTATTCGATAAGCTCTTTCGTCAACGCATTGAACGGGGAACAGGCGTTATCTTTCGGTTATGCTCTTTATTTATACATTTGCTTATCTATAGATACCCAGTCAAATATAGTTGTTATACTCAATGCATCCAGCAATCTTCATTATATGTAACTTTTATAATCTCGTATAACTTTCGTAACAGTCAAGCAACATAACCCCAGGAAAGCAAACTATCCATCTATTGAAGCAACTTCTCCAACTCAGCAGCAACGGCATCACCGACCTCAACAGTAGTCGACTTTCCGCCAATATCGCCTGTTCGGATACCAGCCTCAATGACATTTCGGACTGCTTCTTCAATGATGCGTGCCTCGGCGGGGCGATTAAGGGAGTATTGGAGCAACATGGCCATGGACAAGATGGCAGCAACGGGGTTGACGATTCCCTTTCCAGCAATATCAGGGGCGGATCCTTGTTTCATCAGTATGTAGAGAACTTTGGCTTTCAGAAAGGGGGTGAAGGAGACATACCGTGAATAGGCTCATAGATACCATTAACCTTACTCTTGCCATCCGGAACACCAGTCAAACTAGCACTGGGCAACAAACCCAAAGAACCAGGAATAACACTAGCCTCGTCGGAGATGATATCGCCAAACAGATTGCTCGTCACAACGATACCATTGAGCTTACGGGGATCCTTTACCATCAACATAGCCGCGGAATCAATCAAGTGATGACCCAACTTCAACTGCGGGAACTCGTTGGTGATCACCTCCGTGACAACCTTGCGCCATAGACGAGATGTAGCGAGGACATTGGCCTTATCAAGACTCCACACGGGGAGAGGAGGATCATGTTGAAGCGCAAGATGAGCTGCAAGACGAGTAATACGCTCAATCTCAGCGCGGGAGTAGGGTTCAGTGTCCATCGCGAATCCGTCGCCCTCGTCTTCCTTGCGGTCTCCAAAATAGATTCCGCCAGTCAGTTCGCGGATGATGTTGAAGTCGACGCCGCGGCAGACGTCGGCTTTGAGGGGAGAGATGTCGACGAGCGAAGGGGCGGCGAAGCTGCAGGGTCGTAGGTTGCCGAATGTGCCCATTTCTTTGCGGAGTTTGAGGATGCCTTGTTCGGGGCGGACGGTGCCGTGGCCCCATTTCTATCATATCACATATCAGCTTGCTATCTTCCACCTCGTTATGATGATGTTTGAGGATGTTGGGATACATACAGGTCCTCCAATGGCTCCGAGGATAACCGCATCTGCGTTTTTGGCGGCTGTCAAGGCAGCGTCGGTCAATGGCTCGCCGTGAGCATCTATAGAAGCCTTTTATCCAAAACAAATCAGTATTCGGTTTGGCCAGCTTGGGGATGAGAGCTTACACCACCAAGAGGATGCTCCTGGAAATTGAACTCGATATCGCTGCGGTGTTTCTCAACGACGCGGAGGGCCTGTCAAAGCTCTATCAGTCTATCGTCATAGTTGTCAGCTCAATTGTTATATTAATGTACCTTGATTGCCTCAGCGGTAACCTATAGATGTCATTGTTAGCTTTAGAAGTTGTAGCTCGTGCGTGGAAATGTAGCAGATAGCTCACCTCCGGACCGCAGTAGTCACCAGCAAACACGACAATATTGTAAGGGGCCATGGTGAGTATATTTGAAACGTTAACTTGATTGTCCTTTCAATTAGATTGGAAGTCAAGAATGAGAGCAGACGAACAGAAAATGATGTGAGTTGAGGTAGTTGCGGGGCTAAATATTGGTCCCCGCGTGTCCGATGCCGGAGCTGGAGATCTTCTATCACCTACACACCTAGTCCATATGAGATGTGTGAACACGATGATGATACTTACATACTTGCTCCATTGGATTAATTCAAAGTTCAGATCTAATCACATCCATGGATACCTCAGGTGGAAAGTACAGTTATCATTCTGATATTGTATGACCCGAACCTATATAGCCACCCACCTCACAAACAAAGCAATATTATAGAAGCAAACAATGATGAATGATTTAAAGACATAGCAATACCAAAGCAAAAGACGCCGGTTCCTCCATATGACGATCAATGTACACGAAATCAAACCACCCCTCTAAACCGTATGTTCAACCCACTCGAAAAGGATTGAATCGATGAATTGTGCTATTAAAAGTATGATAAGTTCAATTAACTTCGGCTGGAAGAAAACCAAGTCGAAAAAGTGAGCTTGTTGCCGTAAAAGCTTGAAGAAAGTAGTGCCGCATGGATTGGCATTGTATGATGATCGCGGCCCCTTGTGAGATAGGATCTATGCCAGTTTGCCCTCAGCCCGGTCAGCTCGGCGTTTGGCGAGATCGCCCTCTGCAAGCCAATTGCTGGCCTTGACAAGCTGGACGACGTTGATGAATTGCTTGATTGCCATGATGGGGAAAGAGACACCGGTGATGATCCATGGCACGGTGCTGTCAATCTTGTTTGCTCGCGCCAATTCGAGTGCACCGGCACTCCAAGGGCTGGCAAAGAGTGTGCCGGGTGGTTGATGGGCTGGGTTTCCGGGTTGAGGAGTCATGGGCTCGGTGTGTGGAGGAGGCTGCAACAGCGAAGGAGACAATTTTGGCGACGAAAACGAAAGTAAGTACAAGCCAATGAAGAAAAGCTCGTTGAGGGCGCAGAAGATGAACAACACAGTCTGCAATTGTCAGCCAGCAAGCACATTAGAAAGGGCTTAATGGACAAGTACATACCCTGCTTGTGTAGTACTTGTGCAAAATCCAGCTACGGCTAGAGTCGACAGCCTTGTGGCTCTTTCCGGCACCTCCCATGCTCAATGTAGCATACATATGCATATAGTGACTAGCGAGATCCAAGCTGATCAAACCCTGGAAGATGATCGAGTACCGGGGCCATGCGGAGGCCAGGAAAACCAACAGACACGCAGTTGTGCAACGATCCGTGACCATGTCTAGTACGCTGCCGAATGTGGTGGATTGATGGAATAATCGCGCAAGATAGCCATCGAGAGCATCCAACAGGCATGAGATACTGTATAGGAATGAACATGTTCGTGGGTGGAGGGGCATATAGTAGAGTGATGCTACAGCCAAAACGACTCGAGCATAGCCTGGTAAGGGCCAAACAATCAGCATTCCAGAATCGCACAGGGTGAAAAAAAAGAGCTAGCATATGGACTCCGCGGCTTACCGACGAGGTTCGGCCAGAATAAAAAGATGTTTTCCTGTGGCTCTTTCCCGGCTTTCTTCGGCGTAGAGGTGGTGTGAGCGACGCCATTTGCTGTTGATGCTGGTTGTTCGTCAATGGCAGCTGCAGCAACTTTTTGTCTTCGTGTTCGGACGCTCATTGTGAATAACCCTTGCACAATCACCAGTTGAAACTGTTCCGAAGAAATCGGTATTGTGTATCTATCCTGTCTGGGTTTGGTCTAGGAACCGGATAGTGAGAACGAGGGAGCGAGTATTCCGACGCGAAGCTGGAAGCTGTTGCGGTTAGTTCAACCTCCATCAGGCAGAGTTGGTGAAAAGGGGAGCAAAATTTGGACAAGATTTTGTCCGGATACTGATTCGAAGGGTGCTGCAACTTACATGGATCAGAAAGAGGGGTAACACTTTTCACAATCCGAGAACAATGATCCGATTCGAATGCTAGGCTGGCAAAAAGTAAAGTCGAAGGTAAATAGGACGCGGAGTAGGAAACGCGGCGGCGGAATGAAGACGACGTTAAAGTGCAAAGGAATGACAAGAACCAACGAGAGAGGATAGGACCAGGTAGGCGATAGGGCGGCGGTATGCACGACACTGGATCAATGATAAGGATTAGGATTAAGGACAGATGAGAGAGGCAAAGATGGTGTTGAGAAGGTTAGCTTATCTTACTTCCGGCGTTCCCTGGCCCTGTTGGGTTTAGCACGTTTAAAGT
Organism: Talaromyces verruculosus; assembly: GCA_001305275.1. NCBI lineage: Eukaryota > Fungi > Ascomycota > Eurotiomycetes > Eurotiales > Trichocomaceae > Talaromyces > Talaromyces verruculosus. The sequence goes on from LHCL01000110.1 coordinate 15,716, forward strand.
GGGTAGCTCAGGCTCCCAGGCCGCGTCCCAATCATGTTGACACCAACTACATAAGTTAGTAGATGATAAGGATACAACTATGTATGTAGTATGAGTGTATCCGACTTGATAATTGCATTGTTCCTTTGGACAGTATGAAGTCGCTACTTTGGATGCATGAAACATAGAAAAATTGTATGCTATTACATGGATGTATGTACAAAACGCTGCAGTTGTTGAGCATTCAACTCTAGGTACGAGATCGTCGCGGGTCTGTCGCTTCCTGTCTTCGAAAATCGCGGGCTTCCTTGGTGCCCATACTGCCTAAACCACCCTCAAGCCTGCGTTCCCATCCACCAAGACGAACCACCAAACAAGTCGCATTGTCGGCGTCCTTGCTAATCTCAGTCGCAAAGTTGACTACATCACGGGCGCCTTGTTCTGGTGTGCGAGCCTCTTTGATGATATCCACAATTTCCTGATCGTGGAGCGTCCCACTAATGCCGTCCGACATGAGGACGAGGAATGAGAATTCGGCGGGGGCCATCTCGATACGACGGATCTCTGGTTCTGCGGATACACCGATTCGTTTCGAATGTATATCGCCGAAAGCTCGGGTATTAGCAAGCCCACTGACCCGTTCCTCTCCAAAAGAATCAGTAACAAAGGTAGCTGCATACCGTCGAAGGCGATTGGCCTCAATTGGAGAGGATGGATGGTGGTCTGTAGTAGCGGGAATTGCGGCGCCAGTGCTAGTATCGCAGAGTAGAACCCTAGTATCACCGACATGCGACACCAAGAGCGAGGAAGGGGTTGCCGGGTTCCAAAAAGGTGTCGGGGTTGGGGTCGAGATCATGGCAACACTGCAAGTACTTCCTCCCGGAAACCGCTTGGGTCCGCCGATATATTCACAGCGAGATTGGCTCGGACTATACAGTATATCATCGTTGTTCAATGGCTGGTCCGAGCGTACGGGATCGTCATCTTTCTTTGCCGCTTGAGCAGACACAAAGTCGAAGTCAGCTTTCAGAAAGGCATATTCCATCACTTCTTCCATCGAGACCCCATCAATTGAGGACTGCCTGCTCTGGCTCGATCCAAGTGTCTGTGAAAGGTCCCTCGGGGTAGACTCTCTTCCGATACACGAGAAATGTGCTGGTTTGAAACGTCTGAAATATCCTCCGACAAGACTTTTCCAGCCCTCAACCAATTCCGTCTCAAGTTTTTCTATCTTCTTGATATTTGCGTTCTGGATAATCGGCAAGTCGGCTCGATGTAATCCGTTCTGACCGACTTCTTGTCTCCCGCGCCGGTCACGTTTCCTCTCTGTAGATCCATCTTTATCTTTCAAGCTAGATTGGATCTCAAACTCTGCAGCACTGTCTTGTATGTATTCGTGTAGACGGTCACGTAGAAAGTCGCTACATTCAGAACCACCGTGGCCATCAAATACACCAAAGTAAAACACCTGTGGATCTCCGCTTGCGCTGTCCGCTCCAGAAGTGACCGCAACAGACTCGGCGCCTGATGCACGACGGATAGTCAATGATAGAGGTGATCGCTTGGCAAAGGATGGCACCTCAATCACACCGGCTTGGTAGGTGTCCTCATTATGTTTTCGTGATCCGCGAGAGACGGATGCGCCAAAGTGATGTTTCGCACTGCGTAGGGGTATTCGAACTACGGTGGTATCGCGAGTGACACCAATGGGTGTTTGTATGGACGCAGGGGACAATCGACTGCTTTCGCTAGTGTGCGGCGTCGATGCGGAGCGAGGCAGCTTATGGAACGATGGCGGTCCGTGGGAATCGGGATGCAGTGAAGATGATGGTAGATGCGTGACAAAGTAATCGTGAAAGTATCGCCGATTCGTACGGCTCCCGCATCTTGTTGAATTAAGTGGTATCTTCTGATGGCTATTCCGGCGTGCGAAGACGGCGATAAAATCTGTTTTATGTGAGGCTCAATCTTGATAAATCCGTTGAGGGGTCAACCCACTGTAACTATCGGCCAGCGCCCAGATATGGACAGCCACCGGCCAGGATCGCGCCTGAATCATAGGTTGATAGCATCAGGCAGCATTGGAAACGTGAGCATTGCAATAAAAACAATAGAGTGTTGTTAGTGTAACTGGAGGGATATGGTGCCAGTAGTGAAGACGAGAGGAGGAAGTTGGGGCCAAGCGTTCCTTCCCCGGTTTTGATGATGTCGTCAACGGCCCGCTCTACCAGGACAGGTACGCCTTCCACTTCAACCCTTCTCTTCTTTTATCTCTTCATTATCCTGTTTGTTTGATCAATGGGCATTTTACAATTTAATTATCAAAAGCGAACATAGCCTGCAGCATTTTCGTCTCACGTCTCTAATCCTTTGTTGAAAGTCTGATACAGCTTCTTAAACTCCGAATCTTTCGAAAGCAACACGTCTGGTTTATCCACCTCTAGAAGCTCCCCATGGCGTAAAAGCGCCACACGGTCGAATTGGCGAACATATCGAAATCGATGAATAACCGCTATGACTGTCTGCTGAGAGAATTCTTTTTCGATAATGGACTGCATTACAGCCTCCGTGTCCCAGTCGACACTTTCGAGATGTCAGAGCCTACACAAACGAGAAAACATGAATTGAAAGAAGCCATACCTGCTGGTCGCTTCATCCAAAACTAGAATCGGAGCCTTGACAACAAGTGCCCGGGCCAGTGAAAGCAGTTGTCTTTGTCCCACGGACCAGTCTGATTCAGAGAAAGACATATCTAAACCACCCTTTGAGCTGATCTGGCTCCAGAGCCGGACCTTCTCAAGCGCGGCAATCAACCTTTTATCAGATACCCGCTGGTGGAGATCAAGGTTGAACCTGAGAGTCCCTGGTAGGAAGAGTGGTTCTTGGGAGATGACGTTTATAGCGGAGTGAATAGCACCCTGGTCCATTCCATCTATGTCTCTTCCATCGATCGTGATATGGCCGGAGTGAAGTTCTAGCATTTGAGACATCGCCATTAGTAATGATGATTTCCCACTCCCTGAGCCGCCACAGATTGCTATTTTTTCTCCGGATTGAATTTTCAGGAAGATGTTTCGGATAATTGGGCTTGAAGCGAGGCTGGGACGGTGATTAGATCTGGACTCAAAAAGAGGATTGAATTGGTGGATACGCACTCATAACCAGCAGTTACATTGTGAAAACCGACCTCGCCCTGTAAAGGCCAGTCGGGTGGAGGAGGAGAAGACTCATTGCGTCTCGTGGGAGTATCTTCAATAAAGCGTCGAATGCGAGACACCGCACCAATAGAAGTTTCGGTCATAGTCCACATCTTGATGGTTTGGGTCAAGTTCTCATTGAGTGTCAGGAGGAGCGTCAGAGCCACACCAATTGACGCCGTATTGAATCGATCCTTTAGGTAGGTAACTATTATTATCAGGAGGACTCCCAGCATCCCTACTACCAGATCCAAGACAAGCGTTAGCCATTGTTGTATGCAAAACAGCATATACATCGGTCGTTGGGATCGGTTCAATAGAGATTGGCCTTTCTTGCTGAAATGCCCACCCCAACCAAATGCCCGGATGCTTGAGATGCCGTGCGTTGTTTCAAGGAAATTGGCGTAGAGCGGTGCCTTGGCCTCGATGTCTAGTAGTCGGACCTGTCGAGAGGTACGCAGGTAATATGACTGGAGGATGTATAAAACTATTCCGAGCAATGGGATCGAGGCTCCCAGATACTTTCCCAGAGCGCAAATTATGACCGTATTGATGACCACGAGCAGGAGAGTCATGACAAAATTGACGGCGTACATGGGTAGCATCATGTCGACCAGTTCCAAATCCTGACTGAACCGATTGATCATGGATCCTGTATCTATGCTTTGGAAGAAACTAACTGGTGCTCTATACAGCGTTAGCCCAGAAGATCAGGGATTGGAAGGCACCACATACCCTAATGTGGTCTTGAGGAGATCAGAATGCAAATGTAAGGATGTGTTATTGAGCATTCGTATAAAGAGCACCCTACCAGCTCATCTCAGCCGCCAGACTCATTGATCTACCTAGAAGATTAAGTGATTACTTACCAACAACCCGCTACAATCGCCAGAAACGTCAGCCCAAAGAACATCGCATACACGCCTATATACCTTCCCAATTGTTGATTCGATTGTTTCTCATTTGCTTCCACCCACCATTGCATCCATAGTGCTAGAAGGAGATTAGCTTTTGAGTTAACTTTTGAGGTCAGTTGACTTACTCTGAAAACTGGTACAGAAACACTCGATGGTTGCGGATGCTAGAAAGAAAAAGAGGAGTATGTATCCGGCGCTTTGGAAATAGTATCTATACACCGACCAGGAGCCTTGCTGTCGAGTATGGTCGTCTGTTTCGTTGTCTGTTTGGTTTCTATTATCAGTATGGGCTTTTTCCTCTTTCAGTGCTAATGGAAGCTCTGATATTGGACTCTCTAGATGGCTATCTTCTCTAGCTGTCTGAAGTTTCGAGGCAATCTCCGGCTTTTGTGTGATGATTTCCTCGTATGACCCTATAGCTGTGACCCTCCCTTGGTCCAGAACGATTATCTCATTTGCATAAGGAAGCATCTGATCTATAAGGTCTGATTAGATTCCCCCCTACAGTCTCCACGAGTCGAATACTTACATGTACTCGTGGCAAGAATCACCGATCTTCCGGTTTTTCTGAAATATCCGTTCTCACTAAAAAGCCGATTCGAGATTAAAGAGACATTGTTCGCATCCAGCCCGCTGAAGCAATCATCTAAAAGCATAACGTCGAGCTTGGAGTAGACTGCACGGGCAAGTGCCTAACTCTATATCAGCATATAAAACAAACCTTCCTTAGAGTGATCAGGATACTTACAATACGCTGCTTCTGTCCTCCACTGAGTGAGTTGCCATCACTCCCTGCCACGCGCATATCACCTTCTAGCATTGTCTTGAAATCCTCTTCGAGACCACAGGCTGAAACTGTGACATCGTACCACGCTTTATCGAACTGTGAGGCGCCGACGATGTTGTTCCGGACTGTATCGTTTTGTATCCAGGGGGTCTGAGGGCAATATGCCGTTCTGGAAAAGGAGGCTGATATCGATCCTCGGGTTACCATGTTTCGATTGATCATGCTCTCGAGTAGTGTCGACTTGCCGCAGCCGACAGGCCCGATAATCATAAAAATTCCTCCTTTACGGATATTGAGACTCAAATTCTGAAGTGTGGGCTCTTTTTCTAAGGACCACGATATGTCTGCGTTTCTGAACGAGACCAATGAAGTATCAAGCGATTCCTTGTATGGTTGTGCTTCCTTGTCCTCCTTTACAATATCCTCGGCTGCTTGGTTGGGTGATGATGAACTTTCTGAACAATATTTCTCAATTCGGCCGAAACAAGTAACGGCCTGCAATGTAGCAGGCATAGCCTGACAAAACGTGAGAAGTGGACTAGTAAGAATCGAAATCAAAGCCAGAGTCGTAAAAGTTGTTGTCGAAAGAAGCGATCCATTGTGTCTCACAGCAGCTATAATAGCGAAGATGGTAATTGTGGCAAAGGGAGCGAAGGTTGCAGGAATATTAGCTGGTTTTGACGTTAGTCTAGAAGATATTAAAACACATTTTGCGAGCTCCCTACATAGAACAATCTGCCATATAAGCAACTTTCGGAAGCGAGTTGAAGTCTCAACCTCGATTTCGCGTAACCGTGAGACAAGTTTGAACAGAATATCGCCGAGTCCAAGCATTTGTACAGTCTTTATTCTGCCGAGCATGCTTGAGGTCAATGACAATCGTTCTTGTACACGCTCGATCCATTGCTTTTGAGCTTGTCCGGATCTGGTTGACACAGGTACCATTGCTAACACGGCTCCTAAGCACAGGGTTAGCGGCTGGTAGAAGGAAATCTGACTCACAAAGACGAATTACCTAATGAGATAACGAGCGGAATAATGCAAGAAACCCAGATCTCACGCTCCAACAACCAAATGGCAACTCCAACTTCCAAGACCGAGGCCCATATTTCATGAATGTTCCTCAAATTCGACACGATCCGTTCCACATCGGTGCCCATCAGTGTAATAGCTTCTGAATCTTTGAGCGCAGTTGTCGTCATGCCAACTGTTTGTGAATATACCATTGATATAAGACCAGCTCGTATCATGGTAAGCAGGCGGACTGTCTGGCGCCAGTATACTGCTTTTGAGACCTTTGGAGATGTCAGTCCGGTAGGATTTTGTGAGTGGCTCGAGGTATGTACGTACTGCTAAGCCTACATATACGACAATATATGCGCCGATGAGCGCCTGCCCAGTCAGTTTTGTCTCTGGCATCGATGAACTCCCGATATAGTTTATGGTAGCCGTGATAAGGAAAGGCTGCGCAAAATTAAATAGACTCAAAGCAAGGCGCGGTGGCACAGCTGACAAGAACGCCCATCGATATGCATAGATTGTGGCTTTGATCAATCCGTGACGTTGGTTGTCATTTTGCTGTAGGGATTTCCACGCTGCTTGAAGTCTTTCGCCACATTCTTGTCCTTGGAGGCGTGTATCGATCTCGTCTATATCCTCAATTCGGAGTACAGTCGAATAACCTTTCTGTAAGAATGGCAGAAGCCATATAAAAAAGCTTCGGTTCAGGAAACCACAAGTTTGCTCCTTGGAAGTCTTCTGGTACTGTGGCTTCAAAATTCTGGATTTCGGAATTGATTCCACGACGAGAGCGAGAACTGTGACGATGAAAATCGATAGCCAGAGATATCGACACACATCAACTGACGCTGTTGGAAGCAACCAAAGGGACCGCAATCGAGGTAGACCGCAAAGACTGGACACCAAAAAGTAAAGAGTAAGAAGATCTGATGGCCTCAAGGAACGCTGGTCTTCTAGGATAGAGACACATGCTGCTGCAAGCGTTGCGACAATGTTGAGCACTGCTGCCGGCAATAAAGCATGGGTTTGAAGAGCTGATTCTTGGACTTGAAATGCGGTAAAAATGAGATGAAGCACGAATAGAACAGCAATTATGGTCTTCTTGAATTAGCTTGAGTTGAAGGAGTAGGCGCCTATAATAAATATCGTACCAATTCCGAGAGGGCAAGTTTGTAGGAATCTACTTTGACAGATCGATTCCGTAATGCATAAAGCCACGGTGGGACCAGCAAGAGAAAGACAGAAGGTGGAAGACAGCCAAAGAGTATGTCCTCAAATAAGAGTGTGAAATCAAATGGACGGCATTGAATACTGATCCGTGGCCCAAATTGATTGTCAGCCCCGCACGGGCAACCGGAGGATGTATCAGCAGCCATGTATTGTGGGCATTTGTAGATGACTATGGAATCAAGTAGTTGGGACGCAGGCATATTATATATCGCAGTATTCGAAATTATTCTTATCTTGTTATAGTGCTCAATATCCATAATTGCGATTAGGGGCTTTGTCCGGCGTTCGGAGTAAGCCCTAAGATTTCCCGATACGGTAATCCCCCCTGCAACTCCGCAAATTACATGAAAAGCACATCGAATTCCGTGATAAGTTAGCATAAGGCCTTAAGCTCCTTAGTATTAATCTATTATTGTCTAGTCATCAATAAATGCGAAGAATGAAGGTAGTGATTGGGTGAAAGGGCCACGGTTCCTCCTCCCTTTGATCAGATTGATGATGGTACAGTAGACCCTGCATGTGGCTACAACGAACAGAGGGCATTCCAATATCTAAATCGGATATGTAGAGATTTTAACTCATATGGGGAAGGGGAGCAGTCTGGTATAATAACCTGTCCGATCAATAACGATTCGGGCACTGTTCATATCCATATGAATCAAATTTACCTGATATTAAGATAATGACAACGGGGCCCTCGTTCGTTATAGCCAGGGTCTACTGTATGTAGCGCTTCTACTACTTTAAAGTCTTCAACATTGAATGTTCCCGATTCATTGACAAAACGATGTCTTTTTTTCTTGTTTCTGCTTTCCTATCTACCCTCAATTACATATGCTGTTGGACTTGATCAGTCGGCACATGCCACAGCTTGAAGTTCAAATGCAAATCAAGTAAACCACCCCTTTTTCTTTCTGGCGACCTCCTCAACCCCCAATCCTTGAAGGACAACACCATAAAAGACAGACCTCAGATAAGAATACACCCCCATTACCCCAGAAGGAAGAGAAACAAAAATTTGGCCAGTGACACGAGCCGAGAAGCCATGGATCTCACGAGGGGCGATCGGAAGTGAGATTCTGACCTGCTTGTTCGCCAGGAACTCTAGTGAATACTTTCGCATTGCAGATAATTCGCATACGAGGTGGCTCACAGTTGGTCAGACCAAGTCGTATGTATGGCGTGACCGACATGCCAACCCTGGCACGAAGGAGATTGGTGTTCAGGGAAGGGTCGAGATTCACCATGACCGTAGACTCGAATGACTCGTTCAACTCAGGAAAATGGAATCGAACATCATATGGGCAAGAGAACAGCTCAATTCCGATTCTCTGGGCTTCTGTGACGATGTCTTTGAGCGATTCGTGCATGCTCTTGTTGTCTTCCATGGGTGCCACCAGAGGTTCCAGCATCTCAAGCAGTTCGGTGACGTGGTTCTCCCGGCTGATAGAGCAGAATTCCGCGAAGTTTGGCTTCTGTCGTGCGACGGCCATCTGATCGGCGATTTTTGCAAGAAGGCCATGTTTGACACTGTCGGGCGTACCTATCGACAGTTTAAGGTGTTAGTATCTCATTATTATAGGCAAGAGGGTAAGAGGATGAAACGTACCCAACGTCATTTTTCGTTTCGCGTTGAGAATCTCCCCATCGATACTAGGACTGAGATTCTTGATAATTTCGGTGTACTTGAGCATCTTCTTGCACAAGTAAAAGTTGATTACCTTGGCGATACACATGGGCTTGGTCATAGCATGGTTGAGATACTTGACAGCAATAGCCGTGTTGGGATCGAGCATCATGTACTCTTTCAAAGGTGCTGGGATGTTCTCGGGACGCAACTGATCGTTGACGACATAGATTCTGCCAAACTTATCGATCTTTCCCCACAGGATGCGAAATCGTCCACCGAAATCTGCTGTCCTTGCCTCGAACTCGATGCCTGAATATGGTGTGGCACTATGTGCATTTGAGCTGCCCCCTGGAGTAGGAAGAGTTGGCTGGTGCATAGTGTTCTGAGGATTCATGCGCATCTCGGCTGGTCCCCCAACAGATGGTGTAGGATTGAAAAGTCCCTGCAAACGTGCACCTGCAATAGTGCCATTCAACTCGAATTGAGTACCCATGGGAAGGCCAGTTGGTTCGATTGGGTAGGACATTTGGTATGGCATTTGTGGCCCTGGACCAGTTGGATAACCATGAGGTGGATGATACTGAGTATTGTCACCGTTACCAGCAGCAAAGTGTTGTGGTCCACCAAGTGAGAATGATTGCATAGGGCCAACAAGCGACTGAACATTCTGTGGCGTCCAAGGTTGCGCAGTGGCAGATAGACAAGATGAAGTCTCCTCCATACGACGTTGGCGCACCGATCTTGGGTCTTGGATAGTTCGAGATTGGGTTCTGATGGTAACATCCTGTTTCTGGATATGCGCGTTGAGCCTACGGATTTGATTTTGAAGGTTTCTGATCTCGTCATCTCGGTGCTTGATTTCCTTCTCGCGTGCTCTGATCTCGTTGTCTCGCGCCTTGATTTGACCGTCTCGCAACTTGATCTGCTCATATCGCTGCTTGATCTCCTCCTGGGCAGCCGCTAGATCATGTTCAGTGGAAGCTAGGCTCCCCTGAGCGGAGTCAAGATCCTCCTGAGCAGAAGCTAGATCTTGCTGAAGAGACATCCTGAGACGCTCAGACTCTGAGAGGAGGACTCGCAAGTTGTGAGGACTGGGGAGGGGTGCGAAAGGTTCACTAGTTGGGGTGTGGCCTGTAATGAACATAAAGCCTCTCTGAGGGGTCGTGGGCCCAGTCTGAGTCTGAGGCCCTCCACTGGTTGCCATGAGTCCGGACCTCTGGCTGTGGTTGTCTCTAAATGGGTCATGTAAAGGCGCCAATGTGATTTGTAACTGAGGTACGACGATATCTAGAATGAATAATAGTATGGTGTTAGTGTCATGCTCATGAATAGTTTAAACAATCAGTCTTTGACAGAAGGACTTACTGCAAGCTTTACTCAGACAGGGTATTGTGTCAATCTGTCCTAAGAATCCAAAAATGAGACCAAAAGAGGGGCTATCTTTGAACAAGCTGTTCAGCTTGTCAAATTATTGGACGAAAACAATCTCAAAGATGATTTGCAGGTTGAGATGGGAGCTGATGAACTTTGAAGGTATTCCAAAAGGTATTTCAGAAGAGAGAAGTTGACAAATGAGAAAACAGAAAGACTCTCACATCCAAAAAGAATAAGAGAGAAGAAGAAAGATTCTTGACAGTGAGCTTGTTCAACTTTTTCACATGAATCTCTCTGACTGGCGCGATACCTAAAAGGGAAATGGCCTCTTTTATCTCTTCTTGTGTGATATCAGCACACAACTAGGCATAAATGCCAAACAAATATGAGAATATTAGACGTCTAAATTGGTCCAGGCTTCTTTGAGCTTTTGATGTCAAGAATTACGGCTGAATCTAACGGGAACGGCCCTCAACCCTGGTCCATATGCTGAGGGTATTCAGATGAGAAAATCCGATATCTCATTTGCTCCTACGACTTTCGATAGTTTACACTCGAGCAAGTCCTTTCCAAGAAGAATTCTCCTCAGTTTGTTCTTACAGTTATTCTATTTCTTATGTAGTGATTGCAGATATCTAAAAGATATGTGGAGGCTTTTCTTTAACCCCTTCTCATCCACTTGGTGGTGAGGTACAACATTGAACAGACGTGGACGGGACGAAGCTGGCCATGGCTCTGAGAGAAAGGGCTGTTTACTTACCTAGGATCTTCATGGACTGTTTCTTGTTGCCAGCCCCAAGTCTATTATCCATTTGAGTATATCGTAAGAATTCTTCCCAAGTGAAAAAGTGTTGTTGATATCAAGGAGCCTTGCTGAAATTCTAGAATAGTATGATCCTTGACAAGCTACAGCTAGAGAGAAAGTTTACACTGATAATACGCAATTGAATCGAAAATGTGTTTAACTAGTTGATCAAATGTACAAAGAGAACTAAATAATCGACAACGTGGCTCCGGTGAAATAAGGCTCCTAAAAAGATCAAGAACATCTAGCTTGTAAAACAGATTTGTGAAAATAGTCGATCGATCTAAGTCTGGAGGTAGCACCTTACCAAAGGGGGTAGCATAGTTCCAGCCTCGTCGTCATCTTGAAGTCAAGGGCAAAAGAAGTCAACAGCGCAGTAAGAAGCTGTGATAGAGAGGATGAATCCTACCCAGAGGTTAGAACCAAAGAACCTACCAAGCGAGACAGTCGGCGTGGTTGAGATTGATGAATTCGGTATTTCTCTTCTTGAGTGTGAATATTGTGTGTGGGTTGGATGATCGATTAGATGGCTTTGGTGCGGGAGAAGAGACTGCTGTAGACTGCATCAACAACCGGTTGAGCGCTGATTTGTCTGCCGCCAAAGAATCGTCCGTTGAGACCTTTGATAGCGTTCTCGCCTCCTTGGACGCGGTCGAATTTGAGATAAATGTCTCCTTGCGAGTTCGGATCTAGAGATATGTGAACAACATGACCGTATTTCTCCTCACATTCAGCGCGAACGTCGTCTTCTAATTCCTTGATCCAGGCTTCACCCTCTTCCCTGTTATCGTTGTTAGCATTCTGCTCAAATAACCAAGATAGTAGTTGGACTTACTCGTTAGGGTCAAACATATTTCGCAGCAAGACACAACGGCTTGCCATATTGACATTCACTGGCAAGGGTTTTGGTTCAGTCTTGGGTCGTAACGGCTGCAGCTTTTCGTCTGCAGAAGGCTCGGGTTCATCTGTTCTCGCAAGTTTCCTCATCAATGCATCTCTGCTATAATTGTTGAAGTTCACACCGGCAACATCTGTGTCATCCAGAGCGCTTGCTCCGCCTGTTCCCTTGTCTGTGTCTCGGCCACCTGCACGGTCAAAATTGCTGGGAGTACCTCCGGCTTGTGCGCCACGACCACCGTGGCCAGAGAAAAGAGAGCCCTGGAATTGTTGGTTTTGTTCTCGTCCCTGGAAACGTTGTAGAAGATTGGCTGTCGACTCAGGAGTAAACTTATCGTTTCCAAGGCCGACGCGGATTGGTCTACCGGCAAGATCAAATCCGTTCATTTTTTCCAGCGCTTCTCTTGCCTGGTTAGGATCGCGGAATCTATAATATGTTAGCAGATGTAAATTGAAACATGTAGGTAAGAAGTCCTTACTGAACGAATCCATAACCACGGCTGCGTCCAGTTTCATCTTTCTGAAGTTGGACAAATTCGAGTTCGCCGAATGGTTCAAAGACATTCTGGATATCATTCTCAGTGATACTGAAATGAATGTTACCAACATACAACCTGTGAAACGGCGCCGATGCCGATTGCCCACTGCTAGCTTCAGGGTTGCGGGCCAGTCGATTCTTCTCCGCTTCGGTCAATTGAGCAATAATAGGAATTCCTAGAAGTTTCTGGCCGGTGAGCTGAATGGCAAGTGGGACAGATGATTCGTCCTTGAATTCGACATAGCCGACACTAGATTATGGTTAGCATGTACTTGACTCTATAATTTTGGGAGACGGAAGACTGACCCTTTCGACCTGCCACTCACGCGATCCTTCACAATCTGGGCTTCTTTGACGGGTCCCACCTTTTCGAAGAACGCAATAAGCTCCTTGGTTCTCAAACGAGCAGCGAGTTGTTGAACGAATACAGTACGTTTATCGCGTTCATCCTCGTTTAGTTCTTCTTCTGGTGTCTTACTGCGGTGGCCGCGGCTTCTGCTACGTCTTCTGTCGCGTTCCCGGCGGGCGTGTCTGTCATCATCACGGTCGTCTCGTCGAGGGCGTCCACCACTCGGACGGTAATATCTATCATCGTCAGGTGAGCGTGACCTTGTACGGGCACGACCTCCACCACGGTAGTAATCGCCTCCGGAGCGATCACCGTGGCGGTCGCGGCGACGGCTGCGGCTTCTGCGTCTGCTTCTATGGCTTCCGTTAGCACTGCCATGCTCGCTTCTTATATCTTCATCCTTGTCGTCTCGGTCACGGCGACGGTCGCGGCTACGCTCTTTGCGTCGGCGATCTTTATCTCTGGAACGATCACGTTCATGGCGATCGTAGGAGTCAACTTTCGAGCGGTCATCGCGATCTTTGTCCGCGGCTTCGTTGAGAGAAGCAGCTGTCGACTCGAGAAGGGCTTCAACGTCGAGACCTGACATGTTGGTAGTGATATGAAAATGGCTTTCTGATGAAAGTCTTGAGAAAACCGACAGGAGCGGGAGGTTGGGTCACTTTTCTGTGCTGTTAGAGATGAAAGTGAGATCTGGCGTGGTGTGCGAACCCTTCTGTTTGCAATAATCCGACGACCCACGTCGAGGTTCTGGGTCAAATGGTTTTTAGAGCTCAACAATCTTTCATGTATCAGTCGAGTCTGCACAGGGTGATAGAAATCGTGGCGGACGTTGAAAAAACCGGGGATTAGTAGAATCTGCAGTCACGTGAACGGAAAGTCTAGTGGGGCACTAATGACATTATGGCCAATCATAGGAACGATACTAATGTCCTCAGCCAATCAGACGCCATGCCTGCCTTACATAGTAAATGATGCAGCTACAGGAAGTTTGACGTGGATTAATACACTTTTAGGATTATTCAGCATATTGATTTGATAGACAGAAACTCATAACAAGCAATGAACGCCACTCATGATGGGAATCCAGTCGGTACAACAGATGACTAGAATCGTATGTACCCGGCTTTTTGGTCGTGATAGGGCAAAATATCAAACGATCTTTGATGAGTCGCCAAGTAAATAAAAACATGAAGATATGGTGCACCTGGGACAACATAGATATTGTACAAAGGCGAGCAGGAAATGGTGCATAATCGTATAAACAAGGAGCATTAGTATTATTAGCGTAAGGTAATATCAACAATGTAGAGACACCGGAGAAGAGTTGAGGAATGCGATAGACCGATTGACAGATTGTCTACTGAGTCTTGATGACCTTGGGAGGTGGCAGCTCAAGCTCGGTGCCAAACACACGGTCCCAGAACCGGCTGGTGACGCCGAATCCATTCTCGAAATCGGCGAAGTGGTGCTGAAGGTGATACTTCTTTAGCTCCTTGTAGTAAGCAGGAAGGCTGCATTAGAATATTAGCACATGATTTACGAAATAGCGAACTTGAAGTAACTCACTTGCGATGATGCAGGAAATAGTGTGTCATGTCATACATGACATAACCTGCGACGCCCCCGCAGTATCCGAGTAGTCCAGCATACCAGTTGAAGTAAAGGATGGTGTGCGCAACTTTCCAGAATGGAAGAGCAAGCACTACAAACAGTGCTGGGGGCATGACCAAGCGGTACTTGTCCATAGGCAAATAGTGGTGAATGCCGTGTAGCAGGAAGTGGAGGGTAATTCCAACCCGGTTGTCAGGAAGCCACCTATCGAGCAACGTGTCAGTAAGAAATTGATTATGCAGAATATCAATAGTAGCCACTCACTTGTCAATATGGAATAGGAAGCGGTGCATTCCATATTCCAGCAAAGTCCACACAAAGAGGCCAAGGACAAAGTATCCGGCGGAAGCGGTGGGATTATTCAGACCAGCGGCACCGATCATAGTACCATATGCAACGCAAGGCCCCCATAAAAGAGGTACAACATACCAGGGAGTCTTAGAAAGAGGTTCCAAGAAATTTCCAAACAAGGGCGCAGACTCTCCTCCTTTATAGTGTCGTGGGCGATGAACTTGGTCAAGGTAGAAGTCCTTCGAGAAACCGCCGAACCAGATTTGAGGGAACAAAGGCTTGGACAAATCTAAGAACTTATGCGTCTTGTAATCGGACGCAATATCGGTCTCGATAGAGAGATCATCCTCATTTGCCATGCCTGTTTTCTCATATATAGCCTGCGAGTTGCCATTGGCCTGTGAAGACCCAGCCTTCGAGGCCACATTGGACAGAAAACCGATATGGTACTCGTCCAGAATATCGTAAGCAGAGTCGGAATGCTCGTGAGAGCTTACATCCTTCAGTATATTCTTGACATCCTTTCCGGCCCACTCCAAGATCACTTCCTCTCCTCCTGGATGGCCCTCGAGAAAGTCGGTCACATCGTAAACTTTCGAATCAATTGTCACGTAACAGGACTTGTTGGAGTTGTGGGATCGCACTTCGGCCTCCGTGAATGTTGGGAGAGTTTTTCCAGGCATGATGGGTTGTAAATGACTGAATCGAAATAACTTGGACGAGGAATCAGAGTGTGGCGCAAAACAGCAGGCAGAAGGATCGAGAACGAGAATTTAGGCGGCAAGGTTTCGGCGGAAGGAACGACGTCTTAATCAACGATAACGGATAGCCCGGTTCGCAGAGCTCGAGGTGGCGTGAGCTGGACAGCCTCGTTAATTTGTTCTAGGCAATCTGGTTGACTGAAACGGCTCAAAACAACTGGAGATGTTTTCCCTGAATCCTTTTTTTCCCTTCCGGCAATCATACGATTTGCGTGCACGTGATGTGGCGATTGGTATTCAGGGGCTATCTGCTTAGTCATTCACTTTCCAGGGGGAACCCTAACCCTATCTCTGCAAATGTTCCTCCCTCTTTGTTCCCAACATCAAAACAGTCTGTTTCTCCGATGTCAATTGCTATTGCAGCCAAGTAACATATTTCGAGTCCTTGCGCCCATCTAATGAACTGAGCTAGGTGAACGGATGGTAGTAACTCACCAGTTGACGTGTCTTTTCTCGGCTCGTGATGAATCTTCTGCCTGCCCAGGTGACAAGATTGACTGTATTCATACAGATTTCGAGAGAAGAATGGGATTTCTGATTGATTGATTGACCTCTATTCGAAGCCTACTGCAAATTTAGTATAGGCGTTCTTATCTATTCGAACAAGTTGACTGCTTACCCTCAACCAAGAACGATGTCTCATTCTTCTCGTGCAATTTACCTTGCCGTCTATTCTAACGGTGCTCGGCCTGCGCATTGGGCTATTTTCATTCCCACCCTCGCCGATGAGCAAAAGGGAAATGTTATACATGTTACAGGAAATAAAGCTACAGGTTTTTTTCTTGAGTTCAAGCGGAACTACGATTACCGCCTCGAAGACCGAAAATACCAGACGCTTCACCTTGCAGATGTCGCTAGCCATTTAGTACATGATGCAATTGGTGATGGAAAACCATCATTGGACACTATTGCTCGAGACAGGCTGGAATCGCTTGCTATAACCGTGCCACCACCTGGTCCTAGTCCCAACCCATTTGATCCTTCGGTCCGTATATCTAGATACGTTTACTGTTGCCGAATTATTCTCTAATGCAAGGTTTCAACAGGCTTTGAACTGTCAGTATTGGATAGAATGCTACATTCAGAAGCTTGTTGCAGAAGGCTATTTGTCCAAGAGCAGTATCACAGTGGTCCAGCAAGCACCGAAGCGGTTATGATCAGAAAAGACGTTCTATCAAGCTTGTCTGTAGGCGCCAGTTTGTGCCCCTACATTACTTGCTTATAATGCAGTTATGAATCCATTTTCATCAGTCAAACACTTGAGTTGTCTCGTCTTAGGAATCAATGAGGGTTAGGGTTATATTTCTTATAGTGCACGGACCACGTGGCGGCGGAGTGCCGATGACTTTCCTTCCTCCTTCTTTATCAAATAATCCATCAACTACATCTGCAAATCATAGATATCATGTTTTCGCCCAAATATTCAAACTCATTGTGCTGAAGTACGGCTTTCACATGGAGCCTAACATCAAAAAGCACAGAATGTTGGTGGTTTCTGCAGAATAGAGCATTGTGTCCGTCGGATATGTTTCCAGGAGACGAACGAATTCGAGAACTTCCAGCCCATCACATCGTCTTTCGAGTCTGCCAGAATTGAGATCCCAGTATGGAGTCTGAATTTCCACCGCTTCCTTTGTCAGGTCATTTGACCAAGCATTCAGCAAATTCCTCACAAAAGAGGGATAGTGCGTCTGCTTCGGCAAATGTTACGTCTGGCTATCGTGGGCTAGAGATCGCTGAGAATGGGTCTAAGATTATTCATAAAATCTTGACAAGAGATGGCGATGCTATCCTAGAATATGTTGATACCGACTCACGCAAAGTCGTCACGCACTATCGCTGGCAAGTCTCCAGCGATAGGCTGATAGAGAATAGTCCGTTCTTCTCTGCATTATTGGATCCGAACAAATTCTCTGAAGGAAGGCGTTTTGTTGAAAACAAGTCTCGATCAAAAGGCTCGTCGTCGACTATGCATGATATCAGATCTAGTAATGAACCTACGACTGAACCAACGGAGCGTTTGCCGCTGGTTGGGTTGAACTTGACCCGATTGATGGGCAAACATCGGATAGAAAGTCTCGAGCTGTTTCTCAAAGTACTACAAATATCTGCTTATGATGTCGATCTCAACGCTAAAATGGGAGCAGAGATTGTTCAACAGTCCGTTCCGGTGATTGCTGGCTTAATAGAGATTGCAGATCTATTTAGTTCGCCAGAGGTGGTTAGTGATGCTCTGAAGCATGCAAACTACCGGCCTTCTATAAAGGGCATTCAATCTCTTGAAGTGTTCGGCTCGCCTTTATTGAAGCTTAGCGATGAAAGACTTCGACAAATTATCTATATAGCAATGTTCATTCAACACGATACAATATTTCGGGTAGCTTCCCATGCATTGGTATTGACTGGGTCGGCCAAGCGGTTAGATGGCGGTGTTGGACTTAACAAGTCTGGAAGACATCGTTGGTCATATTTCGACAATGGAATAGAAGGTATGTTCTATCCGTGAATGCTTGCCAGGTCATTCCAGCTAACAGCCATGAACAGAAGAATTATATTACCGACGACAATGTATAATGAACACAATAACGGATCTACAAGCTCATTTCTTACGCGCATATGGTGCCTTGGAAGACGATGCAGAGCGCAATAGGCCGCAGCCAAAGCATAATATGCTTATGACTGCCGTTTCGTCAAATACCAGACCCTTCCAATGCCGTTGGGGATTTGACAATTCGAAGGCCTGCGACTCGTTTCATCTTGGTGAAATGGTTCGATTCTTCACAATGCGGTCCAAGACCATATTCTTGGGTTCTACGCTGATTGACCCTGGATACGAGAATGGCTCGGATGAGGAGGAAGACGACGATGACGATGATGAAAATGGGGGAGAGAACTATGTGCAAAAATCATTGGGCGATGAGAAAAGTCATCCTCTTGAAGAAGTCGTTGATCGTACGGCGAGTGTAGCGTCTACTGATATATTATCAATCACCTCTTCATTGCGCCAAATCCCCGATTATCAAATCGACAACAATCACACCGGCTGCGGAATCCGGCGGCGTCTACTTCCTGTATTAGACTGTATTGACGGATTCATCGGTCACAGAAGGGCTCTCATAGGTCTAACGGACGTTTCGGTGTGGAAGTCGAGCACACGTTCTACCCAAAGAAAGACTAACCTGGCTTCATGGAGGTCTTCTGGTCTATCGAGAGCCGAGGAAGTCGATATACGTGGAGCAAAGATTGTGGGCATTCGGAAGAGCAGACCAAGGACATATATTGACATCATAAACACTTCAAAGCCGTCTGCAACTGCATTGGAGAAGAGTGGTTTGGCGGTGGCACCGAGTACGACGTCACCAGTTAATGTTATACAGCAGCAGAGAGAAGAGGCAAGATTCTTTTTCACGGCTAAGAAAAGGAATTGGGAAAATTGATCTATTTAACCTATATTTTGTCAATGCATGGAGACTGAATTGAAAGCATTCAGTCAAATCCACTGCGTCAAATAGACTTCAATACTTCGTTGTAGCGAGCCAAAGCCGCAAAGGCCGAGTCTGAGCCTAATCAATCATAAAGTGAAAAGATTGCCATTCCCAAACCGCTCAATTTGATAAACCAATTCCTGGGTAGAAAGTGTTGTCCCAACCATGTTTGTCCGGCTCCTGATTTGCCGCCAGAGATCCGGGTATCACTTTATGTACATATTCACATGAGCTACCTAGGTCGGTGCCCATTAATTGAAGAATAGTGTATTGTTGATTGCTATCTCTGCATTGACAATTGTCTCTATATTGAAACATCAGTCAATTCCCTCCTTAGGAAGCTTCCCGCAATCCCTAAATGCCCTAATCAAAGTACTGTGCAAATGAAGAAATCCACTCTGAAGCTTCAGATACTTACTAATCTCAAAGTCTAGATCATTTCTGTTGTTGTCTAGACTGGTCTAGAGTCTAGAATTTGTATTCATGGTTCGTTGGTGAGGCCAATTCCAAATAACCCGTGTTGACATCCCCGGGTCGATCAGGTACGGTTTTGGTTTCGGGCTCAAAATTGACTTCATGAACGAAGGTTAACCTCATTCGGCTGCAATAGAACTCTTTGAATATGTTTTAGGCGTAAAGATGGAATGTCGGATATGTTGTGTAGAGAAGTATGTATGTTCATTGCCTACCTATGAGCTGGCTAGAAATATCAGAAAAGTCGGATATATAGGTCGAAATTATTGGAGGCAAAGACAATCATTCTATGAACGGTCTCTATATCGCGAATATACATGTATCGACTTGCATAATAACAGAATCGAGCAATTATGTAGGGCTTCCGTGTCATGTAAAGAGATGAATGGTTGTACAAGAATGAATGGAAATACTTGATCAAAATGCGGAACTGTCCCACATATAATCAAAGTCCATATCAATATTTGATGATGAAGAAGGGAAGAATGAGCCGGTTATTTGCCCAGTATTCGGATCATAGGGCAGAAAGTCATCGAAAGTGTTATTCTGCAATGAGCCCTGGGTGTCGCCTTCTGTCTGTTGTGTGTCGAGGAAACCCAGGGGGTCTGTCTCCAGGTACGGCATGAGCGTTGGGACCTGGTGGTCCAGCAACGAGTTTTCCAGAACCGACACAAAATTGTTTGACGAATCCATCAGGATCTCGCTATCCGGAAGGTCACTGATGTCAAGATTCAATGGCGGTGCCAGGTTGCGAAGGTATTCATCGCTAAGCTTCCATGCACGATGAGCAGAGTCGCTCGAATGAGAAAGTTCAAATAGCCATTTGACTGCCTTCTTCAGGGCTTGTGATACTTCAACCGCTCTTTCCGGGACATGTTCGGCTCGAAAAGACAGTTCCAAAAGCAGCACTGTGGTGGCTTGCATGATGTAATGAAGCGTGCACCACCATGGAGAGATTTTATATAAAGTACTTGCTTCCATGGTTGCAGGTAACATGTTGATCATCTGGGTAGCAGCATCAACACACTCGGCTGCCGTCATGCTACAGAATTCATAGACACCATCGGTCTGGCAATCTTTCTCAAGCTGACAGAGACAAGGCCGGCTGATTGAGATCTTAGTACTGTAGTATGCGAAAGCCAGTCCCATCTTCTGAGGCATCGTTGATTTATCGGTGGAGGATACCCTGAAATTGAATGATTCCGGCACACTAGCAAGCCAGGCATCAATCTCCATAGTCAAGCTCTGGATAGTAAATTCGAGGCTTGCCCAGGGTGCCTGCATTGCCTCGCCACTATAGAGTTTCGTGTTGGCCCGCTTCGAGATAGAGGCAAGTGTAGCCAGATAAAAGAAGTACAACGACATGGTCATTGGTAGTGATTTCAGCCACTCGATGCTGCCGGATTCTCCCTCGGATTTTACTGCAACAGTATTATCTGTTGAGGATTCACCGTTCTGAGAAGGGCTAGGCAAACTGGAAGAGGATGGATTCCAGTCATGGATCCATGACCCCTTTCGGGTGTGGTTGCTCAGCATCTGGGCGGCCTGTGGCTTTTGAAAATCGTTCTCATCGAAAGGTATGGGAATAGGTGTTGTGCAAGCGCCATCAATGATGCAGGATGGTCGACCGGTTATGACATTCAACATGTGGTCTAAGGTGTACAACGACCACCAGACACGATACCGGATCTCTTTTGATGTGTCTGAGGTCGTTGCTCCCACATTTCGAAGGTGAAGGCCAAGGGATATTGCTCCCCTGACTGCACTACCGGAAACCTTCCATGATCTGCAATAGCCAAAATGATTGAGCCGTTAGTTAACAATGTCGATCAAAAATAAACGTTTGATTATGAGAAGGCCTTCATGCCTACCGATTGATTTGCCCCGTGGCTAGAAGATAAAACGATGTCAATCCTTCGATCTGGAGCTGCTGTAAGTCCGGATGATCAAAGAGAGTATCACGCATGCTCAAGATTCGTGCTCTCTTGAAATACACGCTATGATGCTCCAATTCCAATTTCCAATCTGCTCCAACGAGTCGTGCATACACAGCAGAGGTAGCAAAAATCAGATTCAGTATAGCCAGCCACTTGTTGCCAGGTTTGACTCCCGGCTGACTGAAAAACAGATTGTATTGTGACTGGAAGGTTGACTTTCCTATGATTGGGAACGAGGGGTGAATAGACCGGAGATAAGCTCGAAGAAGCTGGGTTGCAGTTTCCTTGGGCGGCATTGCTGCTGCCTGTACGTCTTCGGCCAAGTCAAAGTCCTTGTTATCTGCGTAGAAGTTGATTGAAGCAATGAGGCCGTCGTCGTCGTTTCCCGGAGGCGTGGGAGGAGGAGATGACTGGCCCGTCTCTGGAACATCACCATTAACCTTCTTGCGTAGTTTTTGCAACCAACACATCTCCGAACTATTTCCGATGTACCCGGTGGCTCGAGATGTACTATCCTTATTAAAGTCCTCCTCGACTCGGTCAGTACCAGCAAATGATCTTGCAGATGGTGACTGTGACCGGCATTGGGAACCATCACCAGCAAGGATAGAACGAGCCTTGGTGAATGTCGATGCATCATCAGTTTGTTCACCAAGACCAGCTTGCTTTGAGTCCTGTTGTTGCTTTAGGGTTAGGTGGATAGAAAAGTCATCGAAGCTGTAGGACATACAGAGGATATGGCATTGCTCATCAGCTGTTCGTCCGAGACTCCGAATCGTAAACTCATTTTCCTGATTACCTCCTCATATGTTTGGACTTTGGCCGATAGAGTTGCAAGTTGCCTTATGCATATCCTTAGCACTGTGGGAGTATGGCAAGACA
Organism: Talaromyces verruculosus; assembly: GCA_001305275.1. Classification (NCBI taxonomy): domain Eukaryota; kingdom Fungi; phylum Ascomycota; class Eurotiomycetes; order Eurotiales; family Trichocomaceae; genus Talaromyces; species Talaromyces verruculosus. The sequence continues at coordinate 37,883 of LHCL01000110.1, forward strand.
ATTGAGGGAAACACACCTCTTTGACTTCTCTCTCTTCCCATCAGTATAGCAGCATATGATTCCAGCTTCCCTGCAATTCCGACAGCCAGACTTATCCCCTGTGCATTTTGTCTTTCTTTGTCTGCATGACTCGCATGCTCGACGAACATGACGACGATGAAAACGTCCTAGGGAGCTGAGCGAGGCTTCTGTGCCCTCAGGAAGTCGAGGAATAGCCATTTTCTTTGTTTCTGTTTCTTTCTGAGGAGATTGTCGGTCATCCTGATTGAATTGTATGCTCAGCCATACAACACCGCGTCTTCCCCTAAGGCAGCATGGTGTTTTAGTAAACTTACTATAGCTGAAGGAGGGCTGCATAGATCAGATTCTTGATATGGAAGTGTATAGCAAGTTGGTTGCCATCTTTGATAGCCCAATCCATCCATATCATAGGTTGAAAGAGTCCCAGTTTGGGGAAAAACCTTATAAGGTGAGAATTGGGGATTGCCGCAGGCAAGCATTGATGGACATTGATTCGATTTTGGCAGCCACTAGGCAGGAAAGAATAAATGATGGCAATCTAGCCACCTCTTTTGAGACTGGTCTAAATGAATCGTGAATTCAAAGAATGAGCGTGGTGTTTTATGGCCCATCGACTCATGCTCGTCAATTGATAAACATAGTCCAGAGGACATTGATATTTTTTTTTCATCTTACTCAGTGACTTTTACAAACTAAATGGCGCGTCATAAGAAAGTAAAGGCTACCAACTATCCGGATAAGAAAACTTCTCATACTCTTTCGACTTACCACGAGGCTACCCAGAGAAAGCACTTCTAGCGGCAAACAATCGGAAATCAGCTGCGGCCACAGGACTCTTCTGAGCTGAACATTTTGTAGATTATCTAAGCAATAACCTACCAATCCTCGATGTGGATTTGAAGTCAATTTCTGGGCTAGAACGTGAAGACTTGGGGTGAGCTTTCGGAGTGGATATCCGTTCGATACATCTGCATTTATGGGCCTTGAGAGGCAACTTCTGTGGCAAGAAAGGGGCTTTTGTGATGCTATCTATCTCATCCTCATGTTTATACAGTATGTTGCGTTAGGTATCTCAAAGAGAGTGGATGACAAGGATGGGAGTTTTTTAGGGCACCATATTAGGCAATACGCTCGCGAGACTGACCGAAGTTTCCGGCTGTCAATTAGCTTTATGTAAAGTTTCATAGTATTTGTTCTACAAGAGTAAGACATGAATTATACTCTGACACCCTGTCACCATGGACGGTTTATAGGGGCAAGCTCCATATGGTAAGATGTCTATACCCTCAAGCTCCAAGGTCATGTGAACTTCATCTATGACGCGTCTAAAGACTTAAAACATGTAGACTCCAAGATATTCTTCGAAGCTCCGTGGCGTTATTATTTAGTAAGACGGTGGCAACGATAGGAGCTCTGACTGTCTGGTCAGAGAAACTGTGTTAGTAGACTGCATATGAGGAAGTCTTGCCGCTTGAATTATGAACACGCCTGTAGTTTGACCCAAACCCACTTTTGGCTCAACTGCCAATAATTTTCCCCTGAGGAAATCAATGGGTTCGCAGATTAAGCTTCCACGAACCATCCGATTCAACTCCTATATTCCAAAGTTGCCGCTGAACTGGGTGGAGCACAAAGTATCGAGAGCTGCCCACTTTGACGTCGTCTACTACTCATGATATTTTCATTAATAGTGCTATTGAGGTATGGGTATTCAAAAACATCTGTTTATAATTGAAAACAATGTAGGATTTTTGATCCGATTATCAACGAACAATTCCATGCCCTAATTAAGGCATCCACAACCTAGACTTGACGTTCAATAAGCATGTAATCAGAAAATACCTAGAAGATTTGCAATTCCGGAGCTTCCCATCAAAGGCTTACCGAACAACTATATTGCACTGCCTTAGATACATGTGTAGCAGATAGATACTCATAACCAGCTACAATTCTATGCCAGCTCTTATGGCGGCTTGAGGGAATAGCTTCCACCCATTCGTCAAGATCGTACCTTTTGGGACGTTGTTTATTGCTTCCCACTCTAGAACATCAGTTTTGTTTTCCTCCATGGTCAGTTCAGTAGAACATGGCACTCCACAGTCCGCTCCGTATATAACATGTTCAATACCCACCATCTGCACAGCAGGTGAGAGCCCCGTCTTTGCAGTAGCAGCTGTATCAACATAGAGACGACCAAGTTGCTGCTCAATCTCCTGTCTTGTAAGTTTGTTCGGATTCGGTACCCATAATTCTGTTCCGAGCAACGACAAGCGACCTGATAGAACAGGCAGGGCGCCTCCGCAATGTCCTAGGACAAATTTGATATCCGGATATCGACGGAACACGCCATTGTAGAGCATATCGACAATTGTCCGTGCTGTATCAAAAGCCACCTCAACTATTGGTGACGGACGGCCATGCGATGGTCCTGCGCTGGTGTTTGGATGAATATGTACAACTGCTTTGCGAGCATTGAGCTCTTTCCAAACCGCTTCAAGGCGGAAATCTCCCAATCCGACGTTATTGTAGACTGTACATGTCGCAAAGCCGTCGGCGGGAATGTCGAGAGTCTTCGTTAACCGCTCAATCTCTTTTAAACACAGTTCAGGGTCGTCTGTCGGGAGTGCTCCCAAGAGCCCAAACCGGTCTGGATAATCTTTTACGAGAGATGATGCATAGGTATTGGCTGCTATAAGCTTTTCGGGATTTTTCTGTGGAATGTATGAGAGCATCTGCATCTGGATGTTTGCTCGATTGTTATAATCGAGAATTGACTGGACATCCCACGTCACTGGACGGTCAATCATAAAGCAAACATCTCGGAACGCTTTAGCAAGTGCTTCTGCTTCGCCGGGTGCTTGAGGAGGATAGAAATGCGCGTGAATGTCGAGCCAGCCTTTAGACGACATTGTCGATGTGTTTTGAGGGTCAAAGGATAAGAAATAACAGTTCCAAAACTGTGAGTATCAACTTCGCAGTCTTTCGGATACATTATATATCAAGGCTCTAATATCACTTGATTCATGACGCACGACATATCTAACAGTGGCGTCCATACCAGAGCGTATCCTTCCATGCCTCAAAATTACTAAAATAGGAAAGCGGAGTTAAGCAGCCTTAATTCCGGGTGGTTCAGCCCAGCTTCGTCGAATCGAATGTAATCACCAACAGGTTACCAACAGAAAACTGAACGATCTCCGAGAATTAGTCCACAGATAACACCAAATGCGGGTTTAACTCATGGCTTTATCAACCAACAACCGACGTTGATGTTGGTTGCAATGGACTTAGGCGTTTAAGCAAGCCTACCTCGCTTCTGTGACCAACAGTTTCAATGGAACTGATGTTTTGATTCTAATAAAGAATGCTATTCTAGCGATATAGAAATTCTTAATTTATCATCGAGAGATGCAAACGGCTCATATCCGTGGATGTAGTTATGTGGTACTTTTTGAGGCGTATGTACGGTCATTGGAATGCCTAATTCATTTCTATTTAGTTAGTCACGATACACCGTGTAGCAGTTCCATTTCATATCTTATCAGGAATCACATAGAGAAGATGATTTTGGATCTTCTTTAACTATCATCTGGAAAATGTTTTTCAAAAAGGATGACCACTCTAACCCTGGACGCGTGACCCTAAGACTAAATGGACGGGAACGGAGTTTTATTTCACAGCCCGATCCTGAATCATCCTTGAACCTGACATACTTTGACCAAAATTTGAGCTTGGGAGCAATTAGGCAACGCGATAAATCAATTCAGCTCTTTATACTCACTGCATATACTACTCCTTCCGTGACGGAGATGATGGACAGATAATTGCTCCGTGACTCATCGAAATGAATCCGCATATGCCTCCAGGAGCCTTCGATGGCAATCATGTAAGGCTAACATCAGAAAAATCTCCTCGGGCTTGCGCGAATTGTGTTCGTGCTAAAACGAAATGTTCTTTTGTCTTGACTGCAGGGACGAAGTGTGAAAGGTATTTCAACCTCTATGGACTCTCATTGATAGTAAATTGCCATTCATGTTAACGACCTGGCAGATGTCGACGTATGAAAAAGGATTGTCAGTTGCCAGCTCCAGTAAGGAAGCGCAAGGTTGTTACCAGACAACCCACAAGTAAAGTCGAAAGACTGGAGAAGAAGTTAGACGGGCTGTTCGATTTCCTGAAATCGACTGCCGCCGGGAATGGTCCGCCATCATCGAGTGCCGATACAACGTCTTCTGATTCTGGCATCAATGCAACTCCGTCGAACGTCACCAGCCAGGCTGAAAGCTTTCTGAACCCTCATTCAAGAAACGACGTCTCACACGTTACACTTAGCTTGCCAACTTCAACAACGCCGGCATCAGTGCCGGTGAATCTCTCCTATATTGACTCTACCTTGGAACCCAGTCCGGAAAACGCAGAGTTATACCTGATCAATTTCCGCACAAATTTTATCAATCACCTTCCATTTTTAGTGATACCTTCGTCTGTGATAGCCTATCGACTTCGACAAGAAAGACCAATCCTGTGGCTTTGTATAATGGCTGTTGCTTCCAAGAACACAAACGAACAGATAATATTATCTAAAAGAGTGAAGGAAGTGTTTGGTGTGGAGGCATATGTTAGAGGAACTAGAAATTTGGATTTTCTTCTGGGAGTTCTGGTTTTTGCTACATGGTTACTACATCCCCTCCATCTTTTCAATTATATAAGACTAATACCAGAAAAGGGATCGACGTTTGGGCTTTGACAGGTCGATTTTGACAAGCTCGTACAGCTTGCAATAGCTATCCTCTGCGATTTAGAATTAGATAGGTCCCATTCGACGGATGTTGGGTTCGCTCTTATGAGATCCGTCAAAGGAGAAACCATCTCACCTTCACAGGCTGCGAGAGTCCCGACTCTGGAGGAACGGAGGGCCTCACTTGGCTGTTTTCTACTTAGCACATTGTGAGTTAGCCCGAACATGAATGATTATGCTATTGCAAATATTCTGAACCCATACTATTCAGATCTCCTTCGTTACGAAAAGGCCAAAGTCTCCGGTGGACGCCATATTTCAACGACTGCCTACAAGTACTACAGGAAGAAAAAGCTTGCGAAAACGATCTAATACTGGTCCAGATGGCGAAGTTCCGATTGGTATCCGAAAAGGTGATAGATTCTGCTTTTCGTGATGCAACTAGTCCGGGACATTTCACCACTATTCCTGCCTCGTTCTACGTCAAGTCGCTAGAGACCGAACTGCGTGAATGCATAGCAGCTATACCTAGCGGGTTATTGGATAATAGTAAGCCAATTACCAGTAATATCTGTATGATTTGGCTTCTTGCTAATAATCCTATAGAACTACTCCTCCTAGAACGCTACTATACCGAATTCCGCATCTACGAAATCGGCCTCTCTCAATCCTCGGAAATATTCACTGAACAGCCAAACCTGCGCCTTGAATGTCTCTTTGCTTGTCTCCAAGCTACGAAATCCTATTGCGCAACCCTGATCAACATCGATCTCACTCAATACCCGGGGCTATCAGCCCTGGTCACAGGCCAGATGACCAATTGCTTCGCATGTCTATGTCGTCTCTCGATGTGCGAGCAATCAGGCTGGGACCGAGAGATAGTCCATTCGACTATTGACGTCTCTTTCTTCTTGCAGGAACTTGAGAAGAAGTATGCGCAGGTTAGAGAGACTGTTGGTATCGATGCGGATGACTTCGGTGGTAGTGACTACTTTACTATCAAGGCGTCAAAGCTGAGGTCTATGAAGGCGTCGTGGGATGCGTTGACGCTTACGGCGATATCGCTTCAGGAACTTGAGTCGTTCTCTGTTGATTTTCTGGATGCTTGTAGCTGGTAACCAAGTAATGTACTTATTAACTGGGGGGCCCTCAGGTTCAAATATACTTTGTATTATTAAGTACGCATCCACAACATCACTTTTTCATCTATGAAGCCTTGAAGACATGAACAAGAACAAAAACCAGCATACACCACGCAAATCGGCCCATTCGTCATCCCAAGTAGATACATCTTACTCAATCGTAAATCCGTCAGAAACACTCTTCACATCTTTCACGAAATTGACTTCCTGGCCCTCTTCAAGAAGTGAAACGCTGGAAACGTCTACTTCGACAAAAGGCACGGTCTTGGAGAAGTGGACGCTCATGGGGAAGAATTCATTTTCATCCACGTCGAGGTCAACGACCTCGTATTCAAAGCTGCCTGAGGCATTGCTGGTGTCGATGGAGCCGATGTTCCATTCTAAACTGTCACCGGCAACTTCGTAGACAGCATCAAAACTGGAGACTGATGGTTCTGTGGCACCATATGGCATTGTCACGGAGACGTCCCGCAAGTTATCGGTACCAGTGAGTTCGTATTCGACCGTAACTGTTGTCGAGTCTGAGCCTTTGTTGACCCAAACGGTGAATGTGATGGGAAGAACGTCTGCGTGCTCCGAACCGGTACTGGCGACGCGCCATCGGAGGACGCCGATAGAATTATTGGCCGGGAAGCGTTTAGTTGTATCCTTCAGTTGAATGATACTCGAGTTGCTGAATAATGCTTTGTCCACATTGGGATGGGTACGGAATTGAGCGCCATGGCTGGTGTTGGTGAGCAGGTCGAGTTTGAGTTTGGTGAGAGCCGGATCGGAAATGCGGAGTTGTAGATCGCCCTTGACCTCGAATGATTTCAATGCACCTTCTCTGGTCAATTTCGCCGAGATGGTCTCTGAGACTGTGATTTGTACACCTGCCCGCTCAGACGACAAAGATGCTCGGGATTCCGGTACGACTGGTGTGGCTGCTTGTGGAGAAACGAGAGGAGCTGTCTCCTCAACTTCGGGACCAAGATCTTCGCGGACCTTCTCATAAATATCGGTAGTCTTGGATTTCTTTCCAAGCTGCATACCCTTACCGCGGGTGGGCATCGGCCTGATCTCAGTTAGCATTAAGAAGCCAACTCAAGCGGGGAGCATTCGTACTTCGCAAATGTTTTCTTCTTCTCAGCTTCGTAAGTATCGATGGTCTCTGTAACGGCCGGCCGGGCAGGTGGATTATAAATGGGGTATGTAGGAGGTCGAGATGGTATGCCGCGGTTGGTGCGAGCGGCTTCCTTTCGCTGAAGCTCCAATTGTTTCGCCTTGCGCTTTCTCTCTTCACTGGCCTCGAGTTCTTTATTCTGCATATTCTTAGTATTATCCAGACAACGGAGACAGACGTAAATGACATACCCTCTCAATAATCTCTTGGATCCTCTCTTCGTGACTCTCCATCTCCAAGAAGGTCTTGATTTGACTGAGAGAGAGATTCTCCCTATATCCGAGAGTGACCAACTCGTCGAAGGCACTCAACAATTCAAAGGCATTTCGTGTGATTTCTCGCTCGTCTAGACTCTTGCAAATACTGGTGACTACTTGAGCGAACAAGTGCAGACTGTCGATGTCTTGTAAGATGTTCGATTGACGGTTGGTGATAAGTACGATGTATAGTTCGTCCAGGGGCTGGTAGACGAAGCGCACATTGTCCTGCTCGACTGTTGTGTGCTGTGTGCCCGAGTCTGCGAGTTTCGGGAAGGATGCGAGAAGGGCTTCGATACGCGTTCGTGCGATTTCTCTGAATTGACGTGAAAGTACTGCCTTGCCCCCGCGGGTGCAGATCGAGGCTGCGAGAACAACCTGTGTGCGGCAGAGGGTTAGGAGTTGCTGCGACAGTAATACATGTCTGGAATACTTACCATGATTGCTCTGGCTCAATGCAAGCAAGCTGCAATAACAGAATGACCACCAGGCACAAAGAACAGCTTAATTGAAGAAGACCGACGTTGACAAGAGGCAGATGAGCTGTGTGTACGGGGTTGTTGTCTGTGGTCTGCTTGTCCGCCATCATCCCGCTTTGTTGTTCTCTACGGCAAGCCCACCGCCTCCGCTGCGTTGCTCTGTGATTGGCCCACCACTGCCACTAGGCATTTAGTAGGCCTTCGCTTACTCTGGGTCGTTCTTGCCTTTTCTGACCCGACCTCGACGCCTCCCTCCACTCCTTTACTTGGCTCTATCTTCACCAACCTCTTTCCATCTCATGACGAACTCATTTTGTATCTAGACTGAAGAGAGAGTCTTGTACATTTAATAAGTCACATTATTTGGTCTTTATCTAGCGGCTAGGGACTCTTCGTCCCCTTGGAAGCCTTACAGCCACCTTGAACGCGACGCGTCGACGAAAACTCAACTAGGTACTCATGAACGCCGCTTCATCGCTCGGGCTTCCATCCATGGAAGACCCCTTTACAGACACGATGGAAATGGCGTCCCCATACAACGGCCATATGGATGATTTTGAGATCGATATTGACATCATGGACGAACAGCCTGCGAATGTCGACAATGACTTCGATCTACAAGATGCTACTCCAGACGGAGCTTCGGGAGAATTTACTCACGATGCTGATATGATGGATGACGTACCTGAAATGACAGTCACCGACACGTCTACTTACAATAACGATGGCAACATGCAGTACACTGACATCACGTTTTCCACAACCCAAGAGCCGGTCGAGTCAGAAATGGTGGATGAAGAATACGAAGAGAACCCTGAGACTGCCCCTGCTTCATTTGAAACTCTTCAAGCCCCACAAGGCGAGGTCAAGCCAGAGGAAACGGCTGAAGTTCTGAATGAGCAGCAGGCAATTGAGGAAGAACGGAAAGACCAGGAACTGCAGACTGTTGGGGAGGTAGTAGAAGAATCGCAGACTGCTGTGGAAGAGATAGTCAATCAAGAGGTGGCTCAAGAAGGATTAGACGAAGCGAAGGCGGATGCATCGCAGATTGCAGCGGAGCCGCAGGCCGAATCTGCTACTGACCATCATTTGGAGAATCCTGCCGACGAAAATGAGGTTGTTGAAGAAATCAACGAACCTGCTGCAGTGACTGAGCCAGGTGCTGAACATGAAGCAGCAGCAGAGGCGGACGTTGTTGAGAACACCGGACTAAATGAATTGCCACTGGCAGGTGAAACAGAAGAGGCTGTTGAAAATGAACATGACTCTACAGAACACACTTCTTACCTCCATCAAGTGAAAGTCATCTACCAAGAAAGTGAAATTTCCATGTTTCCGCCACGCCATGGCAACACGTCGGAAACATACTTCCTTGCAGACGAAGGATTAGCGCATGAAAACATTGATCGGCTCTTTAAGGAATGCCGTGCGATTCTTGGAAACCATGCATCTAGTGAGGACTCGTTAGTGTTTAATATCGATTCACTGGGTATTGAACTATGCGAGGTAAGCCAAGGCCCTCATTTTCTCCTCTTGATGATGTGTGCTAACCATATCATAGGATAATACTCATGTCTCGAAAGTTACACTTTCCCAAATCGTTGATACATACCTACACTTATGTCGTAATAGTGGTATCGAGCAACCTGAGCCGTTATACCTTAGTCTCAATACGAGGCCCCATCTGTCCTCGGAGCTGGCAGCATTGCTCAATGCGGCAAAGGAAGGCAAGGGCATCTCGGATATACAAGCTTGGGAAGAGGAATACGAGTATGAAGAAACGGAAGATGCAGGCCTCTCCAGCCGTGCTGAGTTGTCAGAGCTAAATGTTGATAAGCGTGACCACGGCGAGCACGCTCATCTTGCAGAAGAGGAACTACAGAACGAAGGTCTAGACAATGAGCCGGCCGAAAGTCGCGATCACGAAGGCGAAGTCCATGATGATACTCAACACGATGATCAAGATGGCTTAGTAGACACGCATGAGCTCCATCAAGCTGGCGTTGACTCTACCGACTTTCAGCAGTACCACTACGAAGAAGATGGTGAGATTAACACAGCAAATGACGAAAGTCAGCAACTTGCCGAAGCCCAAGAGAATCTGGAACAAGCGGATAATTTTGAAGAGAATGAACCTTTTGAAACGTCAAACCAGGAGCCAACAACAGAGACTGAATATCAGCAACAGGAAGGGTCAACCACCGGTCCCGGTGTAGATGAAGCTGTTGCCGTTGATGCTGGCATTGTAGGCGATGAAGACCAGGAATACCCTGCGGATGAACACGCTGTTGTACCTGATTCTCATGTTAAGCATGATGACCATCAAGAGGAAGAAGCCTCCACTAAAGACAAGGGTACTGCCGCAGAACTAACAGATGCAACTGAAGATGCCACTGCGGCTGAGCAATATAACGAGACAGGCGGTTACGAAGATGAAGAAGAGACAGCTGGCCAGGAAGAATCCATTGAGGAAGGTGAATACGATGAAAATGCCGGTGAAGAAAATTATGAAGACTACGCCGAGGAGGAGTACCATCAAGATGATCTGCAACATGAAGATAACGAAGAGCTGGCCGGAGATGGAGAATTTCAAGAAGAGTATAACGATGGCTCCTATGCTGCTGATCAGTTCGACCAGGCTTCCAGCAAGACAGTCTCTGCATCAAATGAGCCAGTAGATAAGAATGACGATGCGCTGGACAACTTACAAACCGGTACAAGAACAGACCCAACTGGAGTTTTTGATTATACCCAGGAGATTCCAGATCTTCCTGACCTACCGGATGACGACCTCCTCGATCTGGATGACGACATTTTTGCTGATCCGGAACAAGCCACTCACCGCGAGACGAAAGACGGTAGTGGCCATGATGTCTCCGTTGAGCAAGTGGCTGCTATCGATGACAAGCAGCAGAATGTTCAACTCAAGCGTCAAGGAAGCACGATTGGAAAAAGGTCCCGTTCTGATGAAGAGGAGGAAATTGACTTTGACGGGGTACCGAGTCCTGGTGCAAAGCGAACCCGGTCTTCATAGACCTGGCGTCACCAACGTCCCCTAGAGACGGTCGCCTTTTTTACCGTGGGAAGCTCAACTCGATTTTATTTGGTTTACTACTATCACGTCCGTATCTTATGTTCGCTAGGCACGGGACCTAGAGTACCGCAGGTAAAAGTCACATGAAGTCATGGTCATATTAAGGTACGTGAATATTGTATGTTGCGCTATACTAATCTTAGGTACATCGACGTCGCGTCCCAACTACAACGATCTTTTCTCACATATGAGATGAGCCGTCAAGGCATGATCCAGTATTCTGCATGGCCTTGTTGCTTTCTCGCTCTCCCCTGTTTCCCTGTTTCAGTTGATTTTATTGTTTGGATGCATGGTTTCTTTTCATTATTTCCATCTTTTCATTATTTCCATCAAGGAATTTGTCTTACTACCTAGGGATGCATTTGAAGATGGCGCATGGTCTGGTTGAGTTCTTATACCTGGGAACAATCGGCGTTCGGATTTTGATGGGTTTGACAGTATATGGTCAGCTGCGACCAATAGTCATCACAAGTGTCCTGTCGGTCCCAACGTGATATATGGCTGTATAGTCGATGAGTTAGCGATTGATGGCAGGAGGGCTGTTATCAATTTCAGACATCCTTAATTGACTCTCTTCGTACTACGTAATAACGATGATTGCCAATAGTCCGTACTGCGTAAGTTATCGATCAGTTTCAGATCTTCTCTCAGCCTGATGCAGCAGCAGTGGGACCTTGTCGAAGCCCCTGAATGCTTTGGGCCAATTGACGGCGGCGCGGGAGCGCTAGTGCACGGCCTAAGGCTGCTAAGCACTGCCACTTTTTCCCGCTTTCGCCAAGAACATCACACAACCTCAGGCTCTAAGGCTCCCAGGCGTTAAGGCAGGGCTTAGTGTTACTGTGGTCTGTTGCAGCTGACTTGTTCACTATCTTCAATGACATTGTGGCTTCCACCTGCTCTTCGCTGTCAAGCCCTCCTCCAACTCAGTGACCCCTCTCATCGGTGATCCATCCCAGGATCTTCGCACCGAGAGTCTATTGACCTAAGCGTCTGGACTCTGTTGTCTCTGGCCTCGGTCCTCCGCTCGTCATTCGTTTGAAACACGCGTCCATCGGGACGAACTCGTCGCACACCCCACTGAGAGCGGTCCGGCCAACTACCTGTCACTCTCTCTCTCTCTTCGATCTGGACAGCTTGACAATTACTGCTTTCTCCTCATCAACTCCTTCGGCTACCCGTCCTCCTCCTACAGAGCCTCTATCTATACTCCGCCGCCAGCTCGATCGATTGACTCTGCGCCGGTGCTCACAACCTACAACGGGTTTGCGGAACGTGGCTGGTTCATTTCCGCACCACCTTCGATCTTTGCACGGCCAAAGGTTCAATTACGGGTTGATATACTTTTTATCTTCACCAACCCTATAGTCCGCCCTCCTTGTGGCATACTCTGAGATCGTCGGATACCCCCGTATACGTGCATGTGGATTCGTACCGCATGTCATTGAACATCACATCGCTTTGATACTAGCTTGGCGCATTCGATACGTTGGGGCAGTAAGCTCCGGAATTGATATAAGATATGGTTCCAGACAAGTACGACCACACAATTCTATATTCCAGATTATTTTGAGGCACAGACGTCTAATACATTTTCTATTTAGATATGTTGGATTGGCATTAGCCATTGTCTCGACCTTAGCGATAGGTAAGCTGCTCTCTCCCAGCATTGCTACCTTCCTTGTCACTTTCCTGTTACTAACACCCATTTCAGGAACTAGTTTTGTGATAACCAAAAAGGTGCGTCGCATACACTTCGCCGGCGAGCTGCTTCGCTTTCGACAGGCCCCAGCTCTTTACTCGATCAGTTGACTGACATCAAACAAAAGGGATTATTGCACGCTTCGGAATCTCACGGCTTCGAAGGCGAGGGCTTTTCATATTTACGAAGCCCAATATGGTGGGCAGGAATAGCTACATGTACGCCTGCACAGGTTCAATCGCCCCGATTAACTAGCTGACCTGAATGTAAACAGTGGCTATCGGAGAAGTTGCGAACTTCGCGGCATACGCTTTCGCACCAGCCATCTTGGTCACGCCATTGGGTGCTCTAAGTGTCCTGATCGGGTATGTTTTTTATCTGATGTTATTTTGCAGTCAACTGATCGGCAATGGGTAGTGCCGTGCTCGGCTCGTACTTCCTCAATGAGCGACTAGGGACATTGGGTAAACTTGGCTGTGCCATGTGTCTTCTCGGGTCCGTTGTTATCGTTCTGCATGCGCCTCCAGACAAGCCCGTTGAAAGTATTGAGGAGATTCTCGGATACGCTTTGAGTCCAGGTAATCACTACTCGAGGGAAACACCGATCAACAACACTAACGCTCTGCAGGCTTCTTGCTTTACTGTGTCGCCGTAGCGATCTTTTCTTCAGTCATGATTTACCGCGTTGCTCCTATTCACGGAAAGAAGAACCCTCTTATCTACATTTCCATCTGCTCGACCGTTGGCTCGGTATCTGTCATGTCGATCAAGGCCTTTGGAATTGCATTGAAACTTACCTTCAATGGCAACAACCAATTCACACATGCCTCGACCTACGTGTTCGCGATTGTTACCGGCTTTTGCATTCTGACACAGATGAACTACTTCAACAAGGCTTTGAGCGAATTTTCCACAAATATGTAAGTCATCTAAATCAGCTGCATTTAACATGACCAACTGACTTGTCAAATAGCGTCAACCCTCTATACTACGTTACCTTTACAACCGCCACACTGTGTGCCTCTTTTATCCTTTTCAAAGGTTTCAATACCACGGACGCTGTGAACACCATTTCACTACTTTGCGGCTTCCTCGTCATCTTCTCCGGTGTTTATCTACTCAATCTTTCTCGACATGATCCTGATGGCCGACAGCTTCTCGCATCGAAAGATGACGAAGATGGTGTGCCTACTGATGGAATCGCAAGCTTCTCGACTAGACGCTCAATGCAGGCACGGCGAAGCACAGATCCCCATCGACGAAGCTCTTCCAGTATTGCATTTTTGAATGGAAACGGCGACAGAGAAGGGCTTATGAGGTCATATGATGCCGAAAATGGCGTTATTGGGTTGACTGAGCTTAGAGAGGAAGATGACGGTGCGCCAGGCCCTACCCGTAAATCACATGTTGATGACAACACACCATTCCACACCAAGCAAGATGGTCGATGAATCGATATTATCGGAACTTGATTCAAATGGATTCGTCGGTCGACATTTGTGATGCGTGCATGATCTTTTACTCAACGACATTTCAACCAGCTATATGCTTAATGGATCTTTTCTTTGACTTATCTTCTCAGTCTGGGCTTCAGACATGGGTTCCTGTGGAACTCCGGCTTCGCACTTTTGTATTCTATTGGATTTCCAGGCGTTGATCGGGGGTTTTACTATAAGAAGGATCAACTATCGGTGGTAGGAATGGAGGAAATGCATCTGGTCCAATCAGATTGACCAGACTCAGCGCTTTTCTGTTGTTATGCCGATTTTTTACTCAGTGGAGGTCACTGGTGGTGGTCTCTTGGTCTGGGCTCATGATGTATATATCGTCCGTCACACCATCACTCAGCATTTGTACTCTAGACATCTTGGATATTGGTTGACAAGTTTATCGGCTTTTTTTTTTCTTTTCCTGGGTGACACTGCGTGTTCCTAGTATACCTTCATCTTCATCTCAACAAGGTTGAATAGTGTCCACCTCTCGCAGCCACACACACTTCAAAAGCTTGTCTGGATCGCCCCCATTCTTCAACAACGAATCCTTCAGCCCAAGATACCGCCAGAAACCCAACCCATGTTGACAGATCGTCTTCAACTCAACCGTAAGACCCCTCCGTCCAAAGACGGTTCTGAATATTTCCAGAAGCCTTTGAGTCACTTCTCTCCTGCCGTCTTCCGCTTCCACGTCTTCTGTAAGATCTACGAGCTCCACAAGCCGTCTGGGACGATGTTTCGGATCATCAGACTCGATATATACATATAAATTCTTCAAACTGGAGAACCTCTCCGACCCAGGTGACAGATTCAAGAACGGGAGCACAGAAGACGCAATATCAATATTGACCGCGAGATTCCGTATCCTCGCCAACATATCGACATCGAATTGCTGCCCAAATGGGAAATAAGCCCTCGATACTCGACCTTTGCTACTCGGCAGAAACCGCCCGAAGGCAACGGTATCCCGCTCAAAATTAAAGTATACTTTTGCGCAATGTTTTGCGACTTCGGCCGCATTACTTTCGACGGTTGTTGTGTATGTGTATTCTTGGCCGTTGATGGAGAAGTCGTGATGCACAACCCCGGCTTGTCGCAAGGGCGGGCAGTACGCCCAGCCGAATGCGAGTTCGTAATGCCCCAAGGCGAGAGTGCGTGTTTCGTGGCAGATGTGTAGAAGGATGGGAGGCGGGGTGGAGCAGAGACATTGATAGACGGATTCTTCGCTGTTACCGCAGTGGTATGCGCGAGACTCAGCGGGGTCGGGGGGAAACTCGCGCATGTTGAGGTATACGGTCCGAGGTTGGTGGAGGACTTCCTCCCAGATGAGGAGGCGGATCTCATAGGGTAGGTCGGAGAGGTTTGGCATGGTGGGTTTTCCTCATGAGAAGAAGACTGACACTTCCATATGAGTACTTTTGTTGTCTTAATTTTTGCTCATTTAGCGCCGTACGCATGGCCGGTCAGGGTTCTTAATCTTGAGCTGATCTAGTGTGTTGGATTGAGTTCAGGCCTACGTCCTCCACGGCATGAAACATCAGAAGATTAGCGATACGCTCTTCATATTGGCTTTTCTCGTGGAAACGAAATCAGGGATTGTGTCAGAAATAGAAGTCATGCTGTGGTTCCTAGATCGGCACGTGGTGTAATAGGACTAGATGGAAGGTGACGTTATCCGGCAGGTGGGCACTTGATCTATCCACCACTCCTCTCTTCTGAGTCTTCTCACATCTACTCAACAGTTCCTGTTCAATATGAGGAATCCCTCCTTCTTCCGAGAGAGACTCAAATTAATTGAAGTCTGAAATCGTTCTCTTTTGTATTGACAAACAACCTGTTCAGTCCTTCTGCTCGGCGACACGGAAGATACGGCGGCGGGGCGCTTGTCGAAATTCAAGATGCCCAGCTTGGTGCGAAAGCTTGTTATTTTCGCTGCTGTCGATGGTCTCATATTACAACAAAACGACCGCGGACAGCGGGGATCGGGTAATGGGAATCTATCGGTACAGATTGACTACAAAACGAGGAAGATTACGTCGCTGTCGCAAACTCGTTCCGAGTCCACCGCAAAGTCGACTTCGCCGTGTTTAGAAGCTTATGGGCTTGCGGGTATGTTCTGTACTGCATCTTGCGGAATATTCTATGCAATGCTAATACTTACAATAGGATTGCTGAATATCGCTTCATCCTCGTTTCTGATACCCATTACACAACGCAAGGAAGTCGCCCAGATACTGGGAAAGCCAATCTATGCAATTACGAATGTCGCTATCATTCCATTATCATCGCAGGACGATGCAAATCGCGCCATCATTCAGGCACAAAGTACTTCAAAGCAAGGCGCAGAGGAGTCTGATCAGAATACAACCGATGATACATCCGGTAGCGAGGCTGGCAGCAACGCCGATAGTGGCGATGAGGGTATAGTAACCTCGCCCGCCGTAAACTTCGATGGTCAGCAAGAATCATCAAACAGCAGCGTTGCGCAAGACGTGATTGGAAGCAGAGGCCGGAATAACCGGTTTGCGCTCAATTGGTTCTCCAGAAAGCGATGGGGAGGCTCAGAATCTCCCCGTTCCAAATCAGATCCCACTTCATCCAACGTTGCGAAAGCGAGAGAACAGTCTCCGGAAGAGGCAGAACCTCTCCAAGAGTCTGATGAGGTCCGCACCGAAGCCGAGTCTGCACCCGTCGTTGAAAAGGCGGCTGA
The DNA here is from genome assembly GCA_001305275.1 of Talaromyces verruculosus. Lineage (NCBI taxonomy): Eukaryota > Fungi > Ascomycota > Eurotiomycetes > Eurotiales > Trichocomaceae > Talaromyces > Talaromyces verruculosus. The sequence goes on from LHCL01000110.1 coordinate 54,678, forward strand.
GGACGTGGGATCTCAGTCTCAACTAACGTCCAGCAAGGCCCTGGAGCTTATGCCCAAGTTATTGAGATATACGAAGCTGTTATTCGCGTCCAGCAATTTCTTCTTTTCTTACGATTATGACTTGACTCGACGATACTATGTTCACGATACTAGAACTGCTCAGCTGCCCCTGCATGTGCTTGCTGATCGAATAGTAAGGCTTTCCTTATATTGAATTGCTTGAGCATGAGCTGATTACCATATCACAGTACTTTTGGAACAAGAATTTAATACAGCCGTTCATTGACGGCGGTGACACGGCGCGATCATTCGTGTTGCCACTAATACAGGGTTTTGTCGGCCAGCGTGAATTTACAGTGGCGTCTGTAAAGGACCATGTTGAGGAGATAGAGAATATTGAGGCGCCTGATGATGTTATGCCTCCGCCAGCTACGATAGTCAAAGGGGAAACAAATGAGGAAACATTGGCAGAAGATCCAAGGAAACAGAATTTCCTTCTTACGCTTATATCTCGACGGTCTATCCAGCGTCCCGGGTTGCGATATCTGCGACGCGGCGTCGATGACGAGGGCAATACAGCTAATACCGTAGAGACGGAACAAATACTGTCGAACCCAGGATGGGATCCATCGCGAAAAGTGTACTCACTCGTCCAACTCCGTTGTTCCATACCGCTATACTTCACCCAATCGCCTTACTCGCTGAAACCGATACCTGTTCTTCACCATACCTACGAAACAAACCAGCTTGCCTTTGCTCGTCATTTCAGAGACCTGTCTAGGAAATATGGCAAGATACAGATAGTGTCGCTTGTCGATAGACATGGAGTGGAACTGAAAATCGGCGAGGCATATGAGTCTTATACACGAGCATTCAACGAGAGCGAAAGCTCTAGTGGTCTTAAATTAGGCTTTGAATGGTTTGATTTTCATCACGAGTGCCGGGGCATGAGATTTGAGAACGTCAGGTGCCTTGTGGACAAGTTAGTTGACACTGCAAGGGATTTTGGAGAGGTGATAATCATAGGCAACTCGTTGTTGAAGGAGCAGACGGGCATTATTCGCACCAACTGCATGGACTGTCTAGACCGTACAGGAGTCACACAGTGTGCTTTTGCTCAGAGATCACTGGAGCAGTCACTGAAGAGCGAGGGTTATACGATTGATCTGCTAGGCGACGCATCGACACAGTGGTTCAATACTCTTTGGGCTGATAACGGAGACGCCATCTCAAAGCAGTACTCTTCAACCGCAGCTCTGAAGGGTGACTATACACGGACACGGAAGAGAAATTATCGAGGTGCATTGAATGACTTTGGTCTAACGTTATCACGATACTACAACAATATCGTCAACGATTTCTTCTCCCAAGCATGCATCGATTACCTACTTGGCAATGTGTCTATCCAGGTATTTAGCGAGTTCCAAGACAACCTGAAGAGTATCGACCCTGGCATTTCGATAGCGAAACTGCGACAAAATGCCATCGAGACATGCAGTAGGCTTGTCGTGGATGATCAAACAGAGGAGCTTGTCGGAGGCTGGGCTATGCTAAGCCCTCGACAGCCCAATACCTTGCGAACATTTCCTTTCGAAGAGACTGTCTTATTGCTCACAGATGCGGCGTTATATAACTGTCGATTTGACTGGAACACAGACAAGGTCCTCTCGTTTGAGCGGATCAACCTAAGTTCCATTCGCCATATCAATCACGGAACCTACATAACATCTGTCTTGACAGATGCCCAGACCGACGAGCAACACAACGTCGGCATGGTAATCGTCTACCAGGCCAGCGAACTCGACTCCTTTCGAGTGAATACGCGATCACTCCAGAGCAGTTTCAGCCAGGACCTTCAAGACACAACAGAGAAAAAGGAGGAATGGAATCTATATTCCTGGCTTAGCGGCACTAAACGGACCTCTATGCGACTGATGGCTTTCAAGGCACTCGCTTCATCCACTTCAGTAACAGTCAACAACAACACATCCTCGGAGACAGCGATCAGCGAAAGGGTAGCTATCCGGTCTATATGCGAGGAGATTGAACGAGCCATCAAGGCAGAACAAATAATGAAAGACGGAGGGGAGAGTGGCCAATCTGTTATTGAGGAGAAGGAGATTATATCGCTGGCAGAGGCTAAGAAGAGGACGGGGTATCTGGAGCAGCTTGTTTATGATGTTAAGAAGCTGGTGTGGGCATAGACTACCACCTTTCCTCCCATCAGCTAAAGCCAAGAAGACAGGCTAGATATATATATCTATAGTATACACAGATCAGTATTTTTGTTAATAATTAATCATTAATGTCTGATTGGGTGAAGATGATTTTGATGAGATGAAGATATATTAATATTCACGCAATTCAATCCATAGCAGGATTAGATCGCCAGATTGATTGTAAGGACTATGCCTGTTATTGTCAAATTTTCAATAACCCCTAAGATGGTGATAACAAACCTTATAGCCATTCTACCTCATTCATTCAATAATGATCATTCTTTGTATAGTTATACATAGCAAGAGAAGTCAGAAGAGTATGGCTGCTCCAACTTTGAAGGCGGTCAGACCACCCCACTTGGCAGTCACCTGGCGGATTTGGCAGCCACAGCGAAGAACTACACAACGTCCTGTTTTCCCCTGTGTGCTTTGTCCATTGCACCTGACAGTCTGCTGTCCCTTTTTCGTTCTCCATTCCTTCTCTCTTTACGGGTTTTTTCTTCTGTTTATCTTGTTGAAGCCATTATATCCCCGACAAAGGGACGGCCTAGTCTGAAGCAGCGTCTTGAGACAGACAAACCAAAAAACCTTCCCCGCCGAACCCGCTATTCCTCCCACCACCGAAAGATTTTGTTGCCAACACAAGCTTTGCGCAGACCTTGAACGGTCGGTTTTTCTCAAAATAAGACAAGTACCAAAGTAATTGGTGTTGTCTGTTCGAATTTTTCTAGCACATCTAGGTTGTTGTGCGCTTATCACTTGCACCTTTCGCGACGGGCCCGTCTATAAACTTCAAAGATGGAATGGCAACCGCAAGAAGAGCCATTGAGGCAGCTCGCCAGCTACCTCAGGGACTCTCTGAATGCGTATGATCGGAATCTTCAGAAACAGGCCGAACTGGTACGTTGACTCGTCTGAAGCCTTATCGTCAGGCGTCAAACTCAATACAAACCCCGCGTTCTATACTCAAACCAAGAAAAGAAACAGAAGGATGGCCGGGCTAATACTTTCTGGTTGAATGCAGATGCTCACTAGAGCTACAGCGAGTCCCGATTTCGTAAACTACTTAACGTTCATATTCTGCACCGAAGTCCCTCCCCAGGCCGTCGCCATGGACCAGGATACCTACAACATTGTCCGATTTTCCGCGGCTCTCAATCTCAAGAGCAAGATCCATATAGCTTACAATGGAATTCCGCCCGAGAGCTTAGTATTCGTTCGCCGAGCGACTCTGTTAGGACTGCGAGACTCAAACCCGCAGATTCGCCAATCGGCCGGTAGTATAATAACGGAATTGATTCAAAAAGGTGGATTGCTTGCTTGGCCTGAAGTGTTGCAGGAACTGTTGGGCCTTGTTGCGAATGCGTCGGGCGATGTGACACGGCAGACTCAAGAAGCCGCCATGTCAGCTGTCGCAAAGGTCTGCGAAGATAACCGCAAGATTCTGGACAAGGATTACGGCGGTCAACGGCCGCTGGAGGTTATCATTCCTCGTTTGTTGGAGTTTACTGGCAGTAGCAGTTCTATAATCCGATCAACCGCGCTTAGCACAATTCAAATCTTCCTTTCGATGAAGCCCCAAGCCTTGATCGCCAACTTCGATACTTTCATGTCCAACCTGTTCCGTCTTGCTAGCGATCCATCTACCGACGTCCGTCGAACCGTTTGTCAGGCATTTGGACAGCTTGCGGAGATTGCGCCTGAGCAGCTCATCCCTCATATGGCAGGTTTGGTGGATTACATCATTCTGCAACAGAACAACAATGAAGACCCTGAACTTGCTCTAGATGCAGCTGAGTTTTGGCTTACGGCTGGAGAGCAGCCGGTCTTGCAGCAACCCCTTGGACCGTACCTTCCAAAGATTGTCCCATTGTTGCTGCGAAGTATGATATATGATGAAGATGAGGTGGAGCGGTTGGCTGCTGAGAACGATGATGCGGAGGAAGAGGACCGCGCTGAAGACTTGAAACCTCGTTTCGCAAAGGCTAAGGGTTCCAGATTAGAGGGATCGACTGATCCAAGTGGCAAGCCGGAGCTTGTCGAAGAGCGGGAAGATGGAGAGCTGAGCGAGGAGGAGTCTGACTATGATGATGGCGACCCAGAAGATGCCTGGACCTTGAGAAAGTGCTCGGCTGCTGCTTTGGATATCTTCTCAAACGTTTATCATTCACCTGTCTTCGACCTTATTCTTCCTTACCTCAAAGAAACCCTTCGACATGAACAGTGGCCGAACCGTGAAGCCGCTGTTCTGACTCTTGGTGCCGTTGCCGATGGATGCATGGACGCTGTTACTCCTCACTTGCCCGAGTTGATTCCTTACCTCATTTCGTTGCTAAACGACCCGGAACCCGTCGTCCGAAAAATCACTTGTTGGTGTTTGGGCAGATACTCCGAGTGGGCTGCTCATCTCGAAGGGCCTAACCAATCTGCACAATTTTTCGAACCTATGATGGAAGGCATCCTACATCGCATGCTTGACAACAATAAGAAAGTGCAGGAGGCTGCTGCATCGGCATTTGCCAGTCTTGAAGAAAAGTCCGATGCTAGTTTGATTCCATACTGTGAGCCGATTTTGCGACAATTTGTCGAATGTTTCAAAAAGTACAAAGATCGCAACATGTACATCTTGTACGACTGCGTTCAGACATTGGCGGATTGTGTCATGGGAGAGTTGGCCAAACCCCAGCTCGTCAATCTTTTGATGCCGGCTTTGCTCGATCGATACAACAGGATAAGCGATCAGTCACAGGAGCTCTTCCCTCTACTTGAGTGTCTTGGGTACATTGCCGCTGCTTATGGTGATGTCTTTACACAGTTTGCGGCTCCTATATTCCAGCGATGTTCCAGGATCGTGTACGACAATATTCAGCAATCTGTTCAAGCGGCGCAAGATGCCTCTATCGAAGAGCCTGATAAGGATTTCCTCATCACTAGCCTGGACTTGATGAGCTCTATCATTCAAGCCATTCCATCCGACGAGATCAGCCAGCTCGTTGCAAACTCTCAGCCAAAGTTCTTTGACCTGCTGTGTTATTGCATGAATGATTCTAACAATGAGGTGCGTCAGTCATCTTACGCTTTGTTGGGCGACTGCGCAATCCACATTTTCGATCAATTGCAACCATACATCCCGACTATCATGCCTGTTTTGATCAAGCAGCTTGACCTCGAGTCCCTTGTGGATGAGACGGCTTTCAGCGTGGTTAACAACGCTTGCTGGTCGTTAGGCGAGATTGCCTTGGACGAAAAGGCTGATTTGGGACCTTGGCTCGAGAAAGTGTATCCAGCATTGCTCACTATCATCTCCAATGAGATGGTCATTGATTCCGTGAATGAAAATGCTGCCGTGGCTCTCGGCCGGTTAGGTATCAGCAAATCAGAGCTACTTGCCCCTCATCTGCAACAATTTGCTCAAGAATTCATCAAGTCAATGGCTAAGGTTGATTTTTCACGAGAAAAGGCCACTGCGTTCCTTGGGTTCAACCGCGTGGTCATGCACAACCCACAAGCAATGGAGAGTTGCCTCGCCGAATATTTCAGCAGCATATCTTCTTTCCCTCAAAAGTCTCTGGTTCAGGAAGAATATCGAGACCTACATCAATCTTTCCAACAGGTAAATCATTCTTCTATGATCTCTTTGTTCTTGACTAATATCGTTACAGGTACTTAAAGGTTATAAAGATATGATCCCCGGATTTGACTCCTTCCTTGCACAACTGCCTCCACAGGTATCGCAAAGACTCAAGTCGACCTACCAGATCTAGATGCACTCAAAATTCCTTTCTGTTCCTTGTTTCCTCGTGGTTCTTTCTCTATTTTTACGTTTTCTTATCATTCAGCGGGCGATAATCTCTAATGTTCCTTGATTCTTACTCTGCTTTTACGTTCGTGGAAGATATTACGCAGTATATGCTTTGCCTTTGCACTTTCACGAGTATACACATGCGGGCAGAATATGTCCTAAAACTTTATGTCTTTGCTCTCATTGTTACCCTGGGCTGACTCGGCCTTTATAATACTATACTCCCAGCAGAAGACCAAAAAGCATGTTTCAGCCAAGTTCGAGACAAAAAACCGCTGGCCCTTTCCCCTCAGCTCATTGCTGCCTCTCTCTCCCTTTTGGCATATCTGTACCATGGGACATTGAATCCTTTCATGCTTCTTCTCTTTTACGGCCGTTTTGATTCCCGAACATGATAGGACTTTGGTCCGATTCATGTTCACTTTTTTTAGATAGATTAGATCATGGCTGTCTCACTAGGAGACGGTCCTTTATATGACTTACGTTTGTTTTCTGTCTAGCGGTTGATATCAATACTCGTTCAAGTTCCTTATCCAAACTTCGTTTTGTCTACTCCCATCTGTACTTCCTCGCAGGATGACCCTCACGAACCCTCGGCCCCTTCCCATCCAGGAAATAATTTTCCCTCGCCGCACCCCCCGGTACCTCGTAGTCATCCCATATGACCCCTCTCCTCCTCAACTCCGGCCACAAAAACTCAATCATATCTTCGAACGTGCCCGGCGAGACCGTATACGAGAAATTAAACCCATCTACATCCGCAACATCAACCCATTTCTGCAATATATCTGCCACCGTCGTCGGTGACCCAATCGCTCTTGGATGCACACCCCCCAGACTCAATTCCTGCAGTATCCGCCGTTTCGTCCATTTAAGTCCATCCGAGTTGGGTATGGTCTTGGACCAACTCTGAATCAACGACTGTATACCGGCAACGGACGTAAACGCAAAATCTTCGTCGTCCTCGTATTTGGATAAATCGGCGCCGGTCCAGCCTCCGAATAAGGTAGCGGTACCTTCAAAGTCGGCGTAGGAGAGGTATTCTTCGTACTTGGCTTGTGCTTTTTCATCGGTTTCGTCGACGACGATGAGTATGCCGGCGACGAATTTAATGCTGTCGGGGGCGCGGCCGACGTCTATTAGTTGCTTTCTGTAGAGATGTATTAGTTGTTGTCATTTGAGGAGGGTGTCAGGGCCATACCGCATGTCGTCAACGATTAAGCGTGTTTTTTCGGGCTCCAGGCCAGGGAGGAACATTACTTCGGAGTGGTTGGCGGCGAATTTCTTTCCTGCTCTGGATGGAGTCAATCCTTTGATCATACGTGACATGGAACTAGAAACATACGACGATGCCCCGGCCTGAAAGAGCAATGGTGTACGTTGTTTAGACGGAGGCAACTGGTTTGCCGCCGTGCTCTTGAAGTATGTCCTACGCTCAATTGATCAGTATACCCCCTACTTTATCTCCTCTCGAATACAGTCTTACCCATCATGTTCAATCCACCTCACCTGCGAGGGATCAGTATAAACCTTCGTCTCCGGATCCTTCTTGACAGCTCCATCCTGCCACGTCCCTTCCCACAACTTATAAGTAAGCTCCAAATACTCATCTGCACGCGCATAGCGCTCATCATGCGGGATCTGTTCATCCATTCCGTAAGCCTTTGCGGCGCTATCTAGAAAGGAGGTTACGATGTTCCAGCCGATTCGGCCGCGGGTGAGGTGGTCGAGTGTTGAGAATTTGCGGGCCAGGGCGTAGGGGGAGAGTTCGTAGGTTGTTGAGGCTGTGATGCCGAAACCGAGGGATTTTGTTACGGATGCCATGGCAGATATCAGCAGGCTACAGCCCCCAACAGTTTAGCATTCGACTCGAACTTGATGGTTATGAGGAGATACGTACAACGGATCCCCAATGGGAAACTGAGCACCCGAAAGCAGCGCCGGCTCACGATTCGCAGGTCCCTTGTAGACATCGTAGATTCCCAGATGATCTGCAAGAAACAAGCCGTGGAATTTTCCTTTTTCGAGAATTTTGGCGAGATTGATCCAGTAATCGAGATTCGCAAAGTCGCCTGCTTGATCGCGGGGGTGCTTCCATAGCCCTAATTCATTCTGTTTAGCTAGATTGTTATATTACGTTGTAGGGGACTTGGGATATGGATTTACCAGGTGCTAAGTGGCCAGGAGAGAACATGGCAAAGGCATTGAGGATCCATGGCTTGGGTTTTGTCTTTGTTTCTGCCATAGTTGATTGAGTCTCTCACAGAGTTCTATTAATGAGAGAGCTTCCGGGAGACAAGAAAAGAAAGAAATGAAACGATTTATTTGAGAAATATCTCCAAATTCGTTTCCCCTACCCCTCTGAGAAAATTGTGTCACGTCAATAATAGCTAACTATGTACCTCACTAAATAATCTCTGCAGTAGTCAATCGTGGGGCAGATACTTACAGTACATACCTAATATCTATCGGTATCTCGACGGTTATGGTCAACAGAGCCCGAAAATTGCGCCATACGAGCTCCATCTTGAGCCATCAACGCACATCCACCACGAGGGAATTAATTGATTCACATGCGTGTATCATAGATAAAGAACGGAACATATCCCGATGTATGAAAGCTGGTGTAAGATTGAGGGGTCGGACTGTCTCCGATTCTGTATTGTACGTAATGGTACAGATACGGTTACGCGGTAAGTTTCGTGCATTGAAAGATAAACCAGGACGGTAATCTATTTCCATGTCTATTTCCTTTTCTTTGCGTACTTTCCCTATCACCTCCTACGCGAAACGAGTCCACTCAATCGTCTAGGTCTATTCTTGTGATACTGCCTTAATTATCACTCCGTTTTGGCCAAACCCCCAGAACGGTTTTTCTCAGGAAGAGTCTCAGTCGACGCCTCGTTCACCGTCGTAGTAGACGTAGAGGTTTCATTCTGTGGACTGGCAGATTGTACATCTTTCTGCCCTGTGAGAGACTTATAGAACAGAATAAATGCACGTGCCAAGACTTCGCGTCCATCAACAACTGGATATACGACCGCGACCAGAATGCAGACGAATAGCCATATCTCGGAAACGACAGTCCAGCCCATGAAGAACTACAAGTAATCAGCTAAAAAAAAAAGGCACACTCTTGTGTGAAGGCTCAGGCTTACAGATTTTCCAAAAATGTAGTCACGGTACAATGGCAACGGCCATACAACCCAAGTAACGATCCCGATCACCGCGCTGAAGATAGTCGCCAGGGTCGCAGCTCGATTCATGCGTTTCAGTTCCTGTGGTAGGTATAGATGAGTGACGCTGTCTAGGTCCTTGACACCATTGACAGGGCTGGTTATTGAATTGTCATCGTCACTTTCGTCTCTGACCTCGCTTAGGAGGAGGAAGACTCTCCAGTCAAAGCTGTCGGGCTGAGAATCTATGTTAGTACGGTTAGGTATAATTGCGAGAGTTAAATATACCTTGACATAAGTAATCACAATTGAGTAGATCGCCGAAGAGAAGGTCGAGGTTAGAGCGCCCCAAAGACAGGGTAACTGTGACTCTGTTGATATAACAGTCAATTCTCCGCTGTATGCATATGCACTTCCTAGCCAGACTGCAATTCCACTAGCCTGCTGCAATGTTAGACCATCGATCATGATTCTGACCCGGTACTACTTGAAAAGAAAGTACCAACCAAACCAAGAAGAGGTGCAGTAGTCGCCGCTGCAGCAGACTGCTTCTTCCACAAGATTGTAAAAGCCAACGAGAACATCCCCGGACAAATAATCGTAGCCAAAAGTATCCCATCCAATTCAAATCAATCCCTCCATAGTGAAGCGCAGTCGCAAATGCAGATGCAAAAATGCCGAAAATGACAACTGTCCAGTGAGATACTCTAATGACTTGATGGTCGTGGGCTTTGGGGTTGATGTAAGTCCGGTAGATGTCGAAGGAGAATATACTGGAGACGGCGATCAGTTCAGCGGAGGTAGTGCTAGTTACGCACATGAAGACGACGAGGAGTAGTGCCCAGGCGCCTCCTTTGCCGGCTATGGCCATGACGGTATAGGGGAGCACATAACCAGCGTTGATTTCTTCGGTGGTCATTAGCTGTTGGAGGGTTGGTCAGTATCGGTTCACGCACGAAGACAAATATGGAAAACGTACTCTTGGGTATGTTGGGAATATAGGAGATTTCTCCAAGGCAATGGCAGCTAGACCTGTGGTCGTTCCAACCTACGTGAGGTCAGTTATGCATTTTTTGACGTCAATGAAGAGGAAGATACGCACAGCCCACGGCACAGCAAAATAAGCGATTCCACCTAGCATATAACCCGGCTGTCACGAACTCCTCGTTAGTACGCCGCTACAATTCCCTTGAGGTTCTGGAGAATACTCACCATTGTAGCAGCTGTATCAGCAGCAAAGCCTGTGACATACGTTAGCTCTTATCTCCTCGGGTAGATATGTAGCCTGCCATAGATACATACCTTTCTGCCAGAAACTAGTGTCCATGATAACCAGGGCAAAGTCCCCAAAGGAATGTACCAAGCCAAAGATAATAGAATTTTTAGACTTGAACGAGAGTATAGGGCCCTGGTAATTGCCAGCAATGTCTCGTGTTTTGTCCTCTTCAACGAGTACGTCGTAGAATGAGCTGAGGCCGGTGATGGCGGGATTGTTGATGACTTTGATGGTGAGAAAAGCCAGGATGACCATGACAATCATGGTGTGCCTATAATACAAATGGAGTCAGTATTATTAATGTTTGTACTTAGTAGTAGCCAAATAACATACACATAGTCCGTCAAAAATGTTGCCTTGAGTCCTCCCGCAACAGTATAAACAATGACGCCTAGGGGCAATAAGAAGGCTGAAGCAACGATATTCATTCCGGTAAGTGCGGTGATTACTCCTGCAGCACCAAGGATCATCGAAGTAACAGATAAGAGATTCGTGACAAAACATAGGAATATATAGATAATATGGGCTGTCGTTCCGTATCGAAGGCGTACGATTTCTAGTACAGTGTGGCCATTGCTATTCAGTCGCAATAAGTTAGCAAGATCAAGACATTAAAAGTCTGATAGGATAGTATACTTACGGGACCTTGACTTTGGCATGAATAGCCAGTACCGTCATCAACGCAATCTGAATCGAAACTCCAGCTGCGTACCAGAATGGAGCTGCGATTCCATACAGGTAGCCTTGTGCTGTTGTCCAGATAATAGCAGTTCTAAAACGGAGCAAAATATTTGTCAATGTCTTGACCAAACGTATAACAGCTCTAACAAGTACTTACGCCCACATCCATGAAGACACTACAGCCGATGCCGTCAAACCTGTTCCCACACTACGGTTTGCAACCATGAACCTGAAGCATTTCGTTAATAACGGTTCATGTTGTAATTATCTTTAGGGTTCAGTCGATTTACTTACATCTCTGTATGGTCAGATTTCTCATTGAGAAATCGCTCAAGAAATTGATTGACCAGCACCATACCAATGCCAAAGGCCAGACCACTACCCACCACAACACCATATCCAGCTCCCTGTGAGAGAGGGACGAGATTTTCGGACGACATCTTTCTTGCCCAATATTGATGTCTATTTTCAATTGTTGGGAGTAGAAGAAGACTTGGCTAAATTTCTACTACACGCCCTGGCAGATTGAGCACCGTTTACTTATGTATTTTTCCTACTAGTCCACAGGGCAACTAAAGTAGCGTGTAAATGCAACTAGTAGTAGAAGAAAAAAAAGATTCTCAGTGATGCCTAGTGAAGAGTCCTCTTCGAATTGGCGACGCATCCATGACTTCCCAGGCTATATCGGAAGCTGTAGATATGAATCCACTCTCATAACAAACAGAAAGACCAGGCGTGGTACATGAAATGACACCATATTACTCCACACTACACTCATGATAGCAGGTAAAAAAGTAAGAGTGATAATTTTTGAGTCGAGGAACCTCTGCGTTTTCGGAGCCTTGGCCGTAGTCCAGCCTGGTGTGATGAAGCTCCAGGGAAGAAAGATTTTCCAAATACAGCAAAGCCGCGTGGTCTAGTAACTAGGAAAAGTGATCGACTATGTAATTAAGGTGTGGAACCTTGTGTTCTGGTCAGTCAGATCGTTGCGAGTCATTTTCTTGAAGTATGTGTCATGTGATGATCAGATACCCTAATTACGGACACAGTACGATATTTTCGTTACATGTTACAGTATTTCGGCAAATGTATTGATACGTCGGTCACTGTACGATTCATTACACAACGGAATTCTATCCATTGGTAACCCACATGCCATTCACCTGGCAGTGCCCTTTATTGCTAACCCTGCTATCAAATAAATTTTGATCCACTGAGGGGTTTGGAAGATGCTGTTATCGGATCGATAATAACGTGATTGCTTGATCGTAAGACTCGGACGATGGGTTTCGAGGAGTATATTTCTTGACGATATCACCTCATTGTCACGATGTTTCATAAGTCTGCTTTTGATCTCCGTTTTTGAGACTATACTTCAGTATTGCAATAGAACAATTCAGTTGCAATGGCTCTCCTCCAGGAAAATCCGGTCTCCGGTGCCGTTCTCAATGGTCATGCAATTGACTCCAATGAAATCAAAACAGCCTTCAAGACAAGCGTTTCCCCGCTTTCAGATCTAAAGGTCGAATCAAATGAGTCCGAAAATTCCAAGCCCAAATTCGAGATTGAAGAGCATCCTATCGATCAAGTTCGCGATATTAGAGTCGGAATAATCGGCGCGGGTTTATCAGGAGTCACGGCAGCGACTTTGTTGCGTGCAAAGCTGCCTGGTATTAATATTACAGTATACGACAAGAATGGAGACGTTGTGAGTTATAGTAATGTATTTGTTGAATGCAAAGGCCTTGTGACTGATAAAGAACAGGGCGGAACTTGGTATGAGAATACGTACCCTGGCGTCCGTTGCGATATTCCTGCACACGTATATCAATCCAACTTTGAGCCCAACACCCAATGGACCGAGGAGTTTGCACAGGGACACGAAATTCGTGTTTACTGGCAAGGCGTGGCCAGAAAGTATGGTGTTTATGAACATCTGAAAACGAAGCAGAAAATCTTGAGGGTGGAATGGATTAACGAAGAGGCTAAATGGAAACTGACCATCCAGGATCTGAATACTGACAAGGTGAGACATCTACATTGAATTTTTGCCATTAGCGAATTGATTGGGACTAATTTTAGGATGAAGGTGTATGAAGAGAAACTGGAATTTGTGATATCCGCCATAGGTCACTTCAATGCCTGGAAACTTCCAGACTATGAGGGCATTGAATCATTCAAAGGGCCACTCTTCCACTCATCGAACTGGGACCACAATGTCGATTTGAAAGGAAAACGCATTGCACTCATCGGCAACGGTGCTTCCGGTCTGCAAGTACTACCATCGATACAACCATTAGGTAGCCATATCGACCACTACGCCCGCAATCGTACTTGGGTTGTGGACTCGTTCAATGCAGCCGGTATACGCAGGTTGGAGCCCAACCTGTTCAGTGAAGAAGACAAGGAGTCATTCAAGGATCCACAGAAATACCTCGAATATCGCAAGAAGGTCGAAGCAGACTACTTCCGTCGGTTAGGAGTCATCTTCAAGAACAACCCGCAAAACGCTGAACTTCGTGACAAATGGACTGAGCTTATGCTTAAACGCGTGGACCCTTCACTGGCCGACAAGATTATCCCTGATTTCCCGCCTAATTGTCGACGTCCGACTCCTGGGCCGGGATATTTGGAGGCCCTCTCCAAGCCGAATGTGAGCTATATCCAGGATCGGATTCAGAAATTCACGGAAAAAGGTATTGTCACGGTGGACGGAATTGAGCGGGAAGTAGATGTCGTGATTTGCTCTACAGGTGCGCATGTAGACATGGCACCACATTTTCCCATAGTCGCCAATGGGGTCAATTTGCAGGAGGCGTGGAAGCCCGACGGTCTCTACGGCTATCCTCTCACCTATCTCGGAATCACCGCACCAGGTGCTCCTAACATCGCTTGGATTCTCGGTCCTGCGTCCGCCGGTTTCAGTGGTACTGTGCCAAACAGCGTCGAAAATCAAGTAACATATATTGCGAAAGTTATCCGCAAGCTACGCAGCCAGGGCATTGCAACTATAACACCTTCTTTTGATGCCACAAATGAATATCAAGAATACGCCGAGCAATTCTATCAGCGAACTGTCTGGACAGGAAACGATGATTCATCGGAGGGCAATAAGAACTGCTCATCATGGTACAATGGTGGCATTCCGGGAGGCCGTGTTGTCGGCTTGTTTCCCGGTAGTGCAGCTGCTGTGAATTACATCTTGAGAGATCCTAGATGGGAGGACTATGAGTATACATACACGAGCAAGAGTGGCAATCGATTCGCTTGGTTTGGAAATGGTTGGACCACTCGAGAGAGCGTGAGTGATAGTACTGTCAACTTGACACCGCATCTGAAGGACCCAGCGGCTATTGACCTAAGAACGCATTTTGAGGGTTGGTGGGATGTATAGTAGGAGATAGATTTTGTGAATAAGGCAAGTTGAGCCAGTACGGATTAAATAACGACGATAGTATACCTTGGCATTATATATAAATCTTTGTTGTTCCACCTTGCTCTAATTCTCCGTCTAAGTATACAAACTCATCGCAAACATTCATTACATTTTCGACATCCATTCTTGATTGCGCCCATTTCATTAATAAAGAGCTAGATCAGACCATCGATGCTATGCTTTGACAAAAAAATACACACCTGGGTACCACTAATCGGTCAAAATTACGACCATACCGGATCAATAAATACACAAATACATAACTTACATACCGGTATTACATACTATACTATCACATTGAACGCAAGATGCTCATGCAATGGCGTGACCATGATGGACAATCAAAAAGCGCCCAAACCGGAATAATAATTCGGACATCTTGCCGGATATAAAAGACACAATGGGAGTTCTATTCTGCTCAAAAAAATTGCGTATGGATCATTAACGAAATTAATTCAGGTGTGTCAAAGAGCAAGTCTTGGTGCTGTTTCAACTAAACCTTGCCCTACTATGTAGAAACTTAAGTACGTACCTGAGTCTATGATCCAAGATTGATTGTTACCGAAAGACAGCCAAATTATGATATTGTAACAAGAGTAAATATCCACCCGTATAATCATTATCTAAATCTGTATCATTGTTTTCCTGTCTAGTCAAATATCTATTATCAATGCAAAATCGTAAACATACACATGGAATGGGCATGTAATCTAGGTATATCCAACCCTGGATAAGAGCCTTCTCTATTGAACAGCAGCTTCTTTGACATCACCTTTTTTCAAATCAACAACAATCCTCTTTCCACTCACCTCGCCACTCCTCAACAATTCTAATGCATCATTAACCCCGCTCAGTCCACCCTCATCCCTAATAACCACTTCTGGTGGAATCAATGCTTTAGACTCCAACAAATCCTCCAACCATCTGACCAACCCTTCACCAATTTGCGGTGACTCGTGAAATATCTTAATCGGCACAGTATGATAAACGATACCCGCCTTTTTCTCTTTCGGTGAACCAGTAAGACCTAACAAATGCGATCGCGGCGCGTCGTTTCCTTCAGGTTGAGATAATGCTTTTTCCAGGATAGTTGCTGTTTCACGCCCGACAATGTCGATCCCAAATCGTAATTGGCTGTTTGTGACGCCTCTGATTATATCGACGGCGCGGCCGGTGTCGTGCCGATCGACCAGGATATCTGCACCGAGAGCATGGAGCCTTCGTCCATGTCGGGCGATATCTGCAATACATATGACTTTAAGTCCGCATAGCTTTGCGATCTGTAAGGCTATGTAGCCTGTAGTTGTAGATGCTATTCGTTGTTAGCTTGGATCGTGTTGATAACACAAAAAACAAGTTACCTACCTCCCCAGATAGCTATCCAATCCCCCTTCTGCACTCGTTCAGCCTCTGCTTCCGACGAAGGAAGACATTCCGGACGAACATCCTCTGGAATATCCTGCGCATCCACGCCCTTCAATATAGTCCTCAGATCCGGCCCCGGCACACTATGCGCAAGCCCAAAGTCCAGACCAAACGAAACACCTAATGCCAACGCCGCGGCTACATAGGCAACGCCTATAGATGCTCCGCCGTGTATCGATGTTGTTGGCGGTATTTTAGCCGCATTATAGTGTGTAGTTATCGCGTACTCTTGAAAGGCGGCTTTGCGAATGTCGCGGTAATCTGTTGAAGGAACGAGTACGAGGTCGCCTGTTTGAAGTCGAGAAGATGAAGAGGAGTTTTTGATAACTGTACCAGCTAAGTCGCGACCGAAAACCCAGGGTAAACTGGGGATGCCGAAATTAAACGCACTATATGGTTTGTCAGTTTCTATCGCTTCTTGAGCAATGCATAAAAAAAAATAGAACATACGGTGCTTTCCAGTCGATTGGATTCAATCCAATCGCCGAAACTTCGATGAGAATTTCATCCTGATGAAGTATAGATGGAACCGCATGATCCGTGACAAGTGTATATTTCTCTTTTATAGCATGTAGCAGAAGCGCATTTTGTGTCGTGGCGAGTTGATTATCAACCGGAACAGGTACTACTACATTCTGCTCCGTGCTTGAAGATTTAATTTCTGCAGTTTCCGTGTATGCTTCTTTCCTTCTAATTTCACGTTCTTCTGTCAGCGGTAGCGGCTGTAAACTGCCTTTTTTTCTCAAATATGAGCCGTTCTTCGAATCAAAGTCACGATGTTTGTGCGATATGGAATCGGTCGTTATCCATGTAGTTGTTGTTGTCGCCATTTTGAGTATATTCTTCTTCCAGACTGAAATTGGTCGCCGAAACCTGCGATGAAATCTGTCCTCACGATTTTCCTTCATGTGTGTGCGTATATACGATCAAGTTTTGGATTTCTAATCGTGTACGTAGCGGCGACTTGACTTAACTGGATAGTTAGTTTAATAACGACACTGATTACTCATATGAGAGCATCGGGTTAACTCCGGTAACAGGAGTCTATATGACGGATTGATATACGCAAACCTTCACCTGACTCGTCCAAGCACTTCAAAGTTAGGTAAACCCGTTGCGATATAGGAGGGGACAGAAAGCTAGGATACTATTTTTCGCGTCATTACTTGTCTAGATTAGATCTACTACCCCGAGATAAGCAGACTGGACGTATTACATGCGAGTATATAGATTACATGCTTGGCTAGTAAATACTTACTACGTATGATCTTCGTTGACAAGGATTACAAAGGCGGAGCAGTTCCACGCTTGTATGAAGAGGGGACTATATGTCGTGATTTTGGCTGAGCGAGTGAAGCATGGCAACTGCAATGGCTATGATTCGGTCAAAGGACCGTTACTATCCTCGAATTTTTTTCCCTAGGCTTATCTATTAAAAGTAGACATAATCTGTGCCATTTCATGATACTGGCCAATTGTGATTGCCTAAAGTGAGTCAGCGGATGAAATGGCCTCAAAAGATGCAAGAAAGCGTAAGAACATTGCAAACAACTGGGGATGAATTGCGTGATGTATCAAAAAATTTCCTATTTGGGGTATGAATCTACCATGTATCTGGTTTTCGTATTACGAAGTATTGGCGGTGGTATGAAATACCGGTACGGTATTACCAGTACACGATACCGTGGTATCTGTCAGTTAGGGCTTGGAGGTCACCTGAACATTCGATTCTCCTGATATACTTCAATTATTCAGAGTCACATTTGCATTGGAACTATAATTCCTAAGTTTGGTGTTCTAGAATTAGGTCCATGATGCTGAAGCTACCGTCATGGGCTTCAGACAAGTCAGGAAATTATTCGAAACGTATCAACGACGAAGATTGATGAAACATATTATACGAAGCTTCACTTGTCAAATCTAATGATGCACGATTAATACCTAGATATAAAGATGCTATCAGTTTTGAAAGGCTAAAAACTCCATGTAAAGCAAAAATTCAGCATAGAGGGCAACGCCTCTTACCTGAATACTTGTCGATGTGCTACTACCCAGAGTACTAATCTCCTTGAGTTCGATTGTCTGATTGTAGCCAGTCTTCAGGCACTAAACCTCTAAAAGACCATTTAGAATTAACTGGCGGCGTGAACGAAGTGTTTCTCATCAACTTCTAGTGATTATGTTTCGTGTATTGGTCAATGTCGCACATGGTGTTAATATCTCGATATGTCACATTCAGGGGATTGGCATAAGGAACACTATCCATGGATATCACCCCTTCCCCAACATTGGCGGCTTTTCAGAGATTCTCAGAGTTATTGCGTTTGTTATTCACTCTATCCAGGTCTTAGCTTGTTCTAAACAAGCGTCTGAGTCAAGATGGTAGCCATTTGTCCCCTGAAGCTTTTCATTTCTCAATGTTTTAGCTATATCCTCGCTTGACCTGTGACTATTCCGCCTGTGCAATTTATATATTGGAGCCTATTATGTACTAAGACAAGTTTCTTTCTTCCCTTCCTTTTTTTATGGAAAAGACCAGAGCATTCTACTTATTGGAACCTCTCTACCATCTGTTGTTTGAAGAGCCTTGCCTCTGCTTCATCGGGTCTCGTGAAGAAGACAAGAAATGTAAACGACCATGGCAGTCAGCAATTGATTAGACTAATGGACCATTCAGCACTATCCAGATGTGTATTGTTGATAGAAGACCTCTAGACTAATTCAAGAACATACAGGCTTTCAAAATGCGCATCAAAGTCAGCAGCGCCTGGGTCACATAGCATAGTAATAGCAATAGCAAAAAACGTCATCGAATAATAGAGCGTCAAGGCGAGCAATACAACATAACCTGCTTATGAAACTAGGCAGTTTCTTCTCTACGACGTTCGATTTCCAGTCCTGACCGAGTCTAGCCGGGTACTCTTATCGGAGAAGACGCATAGTTCATGCATGCATCCATGGATGCATGCAGATTTCTCCAAGGCTGGTTGTCGTGAAGAACGATTTCGAAGTTACTTGCATACTATCAAGGCAGTTATGCCACCCTAAAAGTTAGAGGCTATGCAAGCGAGATGCAAGCGAGATGTGCTCATCCATGGGTGTGAGATATTGAAGTCAAGGCATACTTTGTTCGAACCGGTACTACCGGTTCTGGCTTGTTACTCAAAAGACATTTTGAGGTACAGTATGACTTCAAGCGAGACTTGTCATTATTCGATTTGAGTATAGTATGCTTTAACCCAATATACATCTAGTTGGTAAATTTTTGATATGTACCTACATAGATATCTAGTTAACTATTTTTTACTAAGCAGCAATGAATATAGTTTTAGTTTGTCTATGGTCTTATTTTTGAGTGAAAGTATGCCACCTGTCTACGCCCTTGTATTCACCAAGTACTGGAGATGTATTCCGGTACTAGTTTGAAACAAAGACATGGCTACTTTGTGGCTGGACAAACCGAACTTCTTTTTCTTTGTTTGCGGATGAACAAAGGAATCTCGATACGCATTGCCGGAGGCCGAGCACCTGCTGTTTGTAGCTGTCATAGCCGAATACTCGAAGTCCAGCTTCTGTAGCTCAAGAACCTTGGAAACGCATGCTGATCTCGGCTAGGGTTGTTGCCAACTTGCATGGATGTCGGTCGAGATCTGAACATCACCCTCCGAACAGATGAATCGACGGAAACAATCAAAGAACAGGTGCAGCC
>LHCL01000111.1:0-67344 GCA_001305275.1 Talaromyces verruculosus
TTGGAAATGTCTTCTAGCTTGGGGCGTAATCCTCAGTCTTCCTTCTTACCATTACCTTTGTCGAATGCTATAATCGCTCTGATGAGATGGATTCTTCTACACTAGGTCCGCTATTGGAAGCCATCAAAACGGCTACAAATGACTACAAACTTTGTCCAAACCGCCTATACGAAGTTGGGTCAAGGCTTGACCAATGGAGGTCTAAGCTACCAGACATCTTGTCGCAAGCTTCCAACATGTTCGAGGAGATAAAGGAACACCAAGATCATTCTATGTGCACTTTTGATTTCTGTGAATATTCGACCCGTAGCGACACGGTCGCTGTCTTGGGATAATTTTTGCATGAATTCTGTATCGGGCTCTGACTCTGTTGCTAAAGGGGATGTGGTAGAAGTAATTCTTTCAGAATTAGTATAGTCAGCACTATGCAGGCTTTGCATAATAATACTTTCAAGGTAGTTGATCATCCGGCTTGCGAAATGGTCATCTGCCAGGATTCGGTTCCGAAGATGTATGAAATCGAGGTTGCCATGAACCCAAATCAAGGCATGTAAGTGAAGCATTCCGCGGCCATTACTTTCAACGACTCCATAGTAATTGGAAATATCGCCAAGAATTCCGATCTCCTCTGCTTTGCTTCCAAGAAGTCCATCTAGAAGGGCTTGGCAAGTCAAGTCGAAGAAACGCGCAACAGCAACCGGGTCAGAAATTGCGAGTTTCTGGCGAACGGCCGCAGTTGCGGTGGGCAAGGAGCCACTAGCATTCTGAGTTCCAGCCAGGATTAGAACGAGTGGGTTTTGCAGGTCAGAAGGATTAATGGTCATCCAGAATGCAGGCATGCCTTCACGAACAATTAGCCCTCTGATTTCAGAACGCATCCGCAGTTTTTGGAAATAGGACCCGGGCACTTGGACGCTAATAGCAGTGATATTCTTAAGCAGCCGACGAATAGTTGGGTCGTCAGTGATTTGACCAGCGGTAAGTTTTTCCGCGGCATCTTGTAATCGGAGAGTACTGAGGGTCTGAATATCCCGCGTTACTGAACTCCATTGAGAACGTTTGATCAGGAGATTATTGCCAAGGGACGAGTTTCGGAGCTGGATCATATCGTACATTAGATACATAAATCTTTTATGTCTAGCAAATCTAGGTTGATTAGTCCATTTTCGATATATTTTTTTAGGGTCATACCTTCGGCTATGATGGCGTAAGGCCCAGCCCGCGAAAGCAGCAGGGGAGACAGGGATTGAGCGTTGGTCTATATGGCCGCCTACTCCCATTGGGAAAAGCGTAGGGAAGGCGGTAAGAAGGTAATGTGTGTCTTGCCAGTGGTTGAGAAGGGTTGCATGGCCTTTAATCGCGTATCTAATCACGGGTGTGGCCCGAGACGTAGGCGGTAGGTCGAAGTGATCCTGATTGTCCGGAGTCGTAGTTGTATCGCTACTAAGATGATAGATGGCGTTTAGTTTGCGTATATCCGGGTTTTGACGTTCACCGTTGATATCCGTTGCAACGGAACCAGTCAGCAGAGGGACACTTTCAATCTGTTCAGAAATGCCAATTTCCGCGGCTTGCCAGTCATTCTCGTAGTTGTGGTTTTCCAGATTGGCAGTGTAACCGGCTCGTTCGTGGTGATCGGGATCATTCAAACAAATGATGTGATCTTGTAACTCTGTCGGAATGAACTCATCGGCCCAGCTATCTGCCGTTGAATAATTAACAGTTAGGCCTTGATAGAGAGGGTTATTTCGCACTAGATACTGCAGAGCGGCGAGTACTTTATGTTTGCGAACGACTAAGAATGGACGCAAGTCAGCATTAGTCGGTGGGCGGTGGCCAAGCCAGAAGACTTTAATCAGTTGGCTGAATTGCAGTTCAGGACTTGGTAATATGTGAAGAAGTGGGCCCGGGTCTTGCGGTATGACTATAAAATGCCCTTTCAAGGCTTCGTAATTCAGCGGGGATACTTGTCCCCCAGGCCGGAGTTTCAGAACTACCCCAACAGGGTGAGATTTAGCAATGAGCAACTCTTCCGGAAGACTGAGATCGTCGAGAACGGAAGGGTAGTGCTTGCAGAGTGTCACATTTACTCGGTTCAGAGCAGAAAATTTAGGAATCGATCGTCGAAAGAGTGCGGAATAGCAGGAGGAGCAGACAGTCCAGAGTCCATCTCTCCGGCCACAGTTATCCAGACGTCCTTGCAAAGGCTGCAGGATGGGATCTTCATCAAGAAGCTGGCGCACATCACCTAGGGGCACAAGTCTGCCGCATGAGCAGCAAACGGTGTCTTCCCCTGCAGAGGTGACCATCTTTTCGTAACGCGCAATTGATGACCGTACATTGGCGGGAGATATGTGCGGTGGAAACAAACTGGACGCTTGAGTGCGTGATTCGTACTCTCGTCGCAGTAGATCAAGGCTCTGGCGGACCATAGAAAGGACAGTCTCGTCATAAATTGCGGTGCTTTGTCTAAGCGGTGCGGGGGAACTAGGCGGGCCCTCCCGGCTGCGAGCATTAGGGGCGTTTGGAAGGCGAGAGGTGGTTGTCTGAAATGAATTAATCCATGGATCAAAAGAAGGGGCTTCAGATTGAGTGAAATCTGTTGCCGGCTGCACAATATTCGAGGCCCTGGATCTACACGAGGAGCAACGGGTCACCTTTTGGCCAGCAGGCGAATGAAAAGAGTTATGACATGACCAGCAGCGCCGTATTATGGGTACTGGTGGAGAGCGAAGGAGTGGCGTCTGACGACAAATCTCGCAACGAGTATATGAGCGATTCGCTAGAATAGAACGACCGCAACCCAGGCATGGGTGGGCCGCAAGAGGAGTTGGAGATGCAGCAATCCGGCAAGAATCGCAGCGAGGAAGCCGGCCGTTTGCTGGAAGTGTGATACCACAGTCTAAGCAGGCCCGGTTGGAAGTCAGCTGGGGTTCTGGCATAAGAGAATTGGGAAATTAGTTGAAGCTAAATCTATATGGTAACAGAGGAAAAATCGAGTAGGAGAGGGTATACCAGTATGGCAAGAAAGCAAAGCATCAGAGGCAAAGAAACATCTTCGGATTTCAAATGCCAGCACAATGATATGGAAAAATTTTACATATCACAAAGTGTGAAGCATAAAACAATATCTATATCTGCAATGTATCAATACAAGGATCATGAGCAAACATTTCATAGGGACGTCGCAATAAGGCTGCGGGAACTCGCACGGCTCGGCATCCAGTAAAGAATGAGAATCGCGCATATTAGACGCAGATGAAAAGTGCCAAGGGTTGACTAGAGTCGAATATAGTAAAAATCTCAGCGAATGACATTTGGGCGTGGCAATATCCTTCTCCCTGCCAACTCCTCCGCTTTTCGCACCACGCCCCTCGCGCGCCCTCGTTTACTTTTTCCCTTCCTCTCACTACGTTCGTTTCAGGGCATTTTCTCTCTGTGGTACTGCGCTGTCACAGAATTAATACTTCCGTAAATTACGTGTACTACGGAGTAGTCAGATAGGTCCAATATCAAGTTAGTTATCCTCCGTAGATAGCAAACTTGGCCACAACAGAATCGAGCAGAAGTTGCTCAAAAATTCAGGCGAATCGAAGGGAAATATCTATACAATACGCAACCATCCCAGACCCTCCATTTCAAGAGATTATTAAATAGTAGAGTAGTTAAGAGTAGAAAGAAGATTCAATCTATAATATATGGAATCCTATGATAGAAACCCGCCCGTCACCATACCCAAGAGCAAGGTTGGCCTCCTGAACTGCTGAAGCTGTAAATCGACGATGCTCCATAGGGAGCCACAGTATATTTTCACCTGCTAAGGTAACCCAGTTATCTGCTAAAGACGCTTGAAGATTGAAATAAACCGTACTTGGATGGCCCTGGAACGTCTGCAAGCAGTTCAGAGCCGGTTTTGGCATCCCAGAGCTTGATGGTCTTGTCGTAGGAGCCTGACGCCAGTGTTTGGCCATCAGCGGAGAAGGCCACTGAATTAACTGTACCTGAACGGCCCTCAAGGGTTTGTAGTTCTGGGCTCCAATTATCCTCCACCTGTGGTATATGGAGCCTACGAGATATCTCTATATGGTGAGCCGACTTCGACAAATAAACTATGGCGCCTTCACCTTATTCATGGCAAACGGGATCACATCAGCCAGGAAAAAGTTAGGGGAAGTGGATATAATATTCTCTTCGCCCGTTATATAGGCTGTGGATGTCTTCCATTTGCAAAAAGCGAAGGATTTACACATGTTGTCGAAGTGAACAAGAACTTTTTGGAGGGAATTCAATTCGGTCGAGATATTGGTGATGCAGCAGTTATGAATGAGGGACCATCATATGAATATTTATATCGGCTTCCGTCTGCACGACCAACCTATTACTATCCAAAAATCTTTGATGATACTCGGAATAAAGGTCATATCTACGATAATATCAACCGGGACATTGGGGACTGGTGCAAAGCGGTTGCACATATTGCATATGATTTGGTTGAAAGTCTAATGCTATCCATACTCTATGAACGTTTCAGTCTAGATCATCCGCTAGTGTACTACGGTATAGTTCATATCTCCGCAGAAATGGTATTTTGCGTACCTCTGAGCAAACCGGAAACGGCAAACGGAGCAAATCAAATCGATGATATCATAGGTCTATGATGGAAAACGTCATGATATGGCTTACGGGTCGCATGTGCCACCTTCTGTGGCCAGACATAATGGCGGCATGTAATCCTATAAAAAGAGCATTAAAGCCGCTAGCAGGCGAGCTTAGCCATCCCAGCCGCTGTACTGAAATATGTCCCCAGCAGAAAGCAAAAATGCAAAACTTTTGAAGGATGCCTGTGAAGTGATGGAAAAGCATTTACTCGCTGTATCGGCCAGCATGTCCTCAGCAGAAGAACGCAAAAATGCAAAACTCTTAAAGGATGCCTGTGATGTGATGGGAATGCATCTCCGTGCTGCATCTGCCAATATGACTTCAGCTGGAGAGAGCAAAACACTTAGGGACGCCTGTGAGGCAATCGGGAAGCATTTCCTCGCTGTATCGACATTTGCCGGTGGTGTCATTTGGACTTTATTGCTGAAGCCCGAGACTGCGAGACTCGAAGGTGCCCAGTACTTAGCCTTTTCCGGGGTATTTTTTATCGTTGCAGTCGAGCTCTGTGCTCTTCTACTCATTTCGGCAAGAGCAGATTGTCCCAAGCTAATTCTTGGGCTAGAAGTTTCTATGTGCGCGGCCGTGATCTATATAGCCTTCTTCTTCCTCTTTTTTTCTGATATTTTCAAGGCTATATATCACACTCAGTGGTTAACATTCACTATAGTTTTTAGTATCGTCGCTTTTTGTATTGGTCTTGTCTTTATGTATGGAGTCTATAAATCATTGAGAGAAGGTCAAGGCGAGTGTTGCGAAACCTGATTGTCGAGATCATGAAATCCATGTTATTAGCGTTTTCGGTACTATTCAATAACCTTCGATTGATGACAAGGATGTACTGTACTCAATAGCAGCTGCCTGAAGGTATGTCATATCGATAAAGCTATGTCTTTACCGTCTACTTGGTGGGACGGTCGATTGATCTAACGATAAGGTGGAAGAAACCAATTAGGGCCCTTAGACTACAAGTCGAGACTGAGGTAGTCAAGTACAGTAAGCTCCACCAGGATAATTCCAAGTATTCCCCCCCCCCCCCGTCCTCTCAGCAACCACTATTGCAACGGCGACGACAACGAATGCAACGCACATGAACCTTCCAGCTGCTGGGCCATGCGCCTGCAACTCGTACAACTTGTTATATGGGTGTCGTCTGAGAATTCAAAAAGCGGTAAAGTAAACAAAATAAAAGAGATAGATAGACCAACAAGGCTCCTCAGTAAGAACCCAGGAGGAGAAGAAGGGGGGGGGAGGAAAAGGAACAGCAGTGTCTGAAGACGCTTGAAGACGACTGTGATGGCAGGAAATGATGAATTGCGCTGCTAATGTGAACTCGCTAGCGAACGTTGCCAATGAGGCTGCAACCGGCTGCAACCCGGCAATTTTTGAATATAAGAATTTTTTTCGAATACACGGCTATTTAGAAAGAGTAAAGTTTTCCAAAAATGAGTGAGCAGTCAAAATAGTGACTTCACTAGAGTACTATTGTGGCGACACCGATATACCTAAGCATAGTATTTCCGTAAACGTCGAGATTTATGGCCATGGCCATGGCGGTGAACAATTACGCAAGAAGCCTAACAAGGGCGTAAAAAGAGTTTATTTAAGCTTTTTTGCCTCCTGCCGGCTCCCACAATGCCCGCAAACGGAAGGAGGATTGAATATTAAGACCTTCGCATGCGCATAGAATGGCTAGTTTGATACGTCAAAGATACGTTACAAAAGGCCTTCTTGGTAGGTATCGCATCCAAATAGTGTTCATAGTAGCGTCACCACATCAGACCACTACGAGTACAGAGTTCAATCTTCTAGACAGCTGATCAAAGAGTGCTCCAAGCCCACCAAAGAATCAAAGGATACACCCACATCTTTTCTTTTGTCGGCCCGCGTCACATAAATACTTTACTGTGATCAGCACTGGAGTGCCTCATTCTTTCATACAACTTTAAAATAAGGCATTGAAGCATCGCCTAGTCTTTTTCAAGAAGCATCTTTGCAACATACGCGCTATCGAACTATTTCATAGCAGTATGGAGAATAGCAGCGGAACTTATTCTACTGCAGCAAAAAAAGGGGAACGCAATTCGACAGAGAACGGTACGAATAGGAAAACTGGCCCGAGAAAAGAAAGAGCTATTATGTTCCTGACGGCTGATTTCAGAGGCAGGCCCAATTAATGAATCAAATGCCAGCAATGAACAAAGTGCTCTTCAGGCAGCAGTCGAGCAAGGTAATAAAGATATTCTTGAATACCTTGTCCAAGCTGGAGCAGATATCAATGCCCCAGCAGCTGAAATTGGGGGGCGGACTCCGCTCCAAGCAGCAGCCGAACAAGGCCGTAGAGGCATTGTTGAATACCTTATTCAGGTCGGAGCAGATGTCAATACACCAGCAGCTGAACTTGGGGGTCGAACAGTGCTCCAGAAAGCAGCTGAACAAGGCCAGGAGGATATAGTTGAATTGCTTGTCAAAAAGAAGGCTGACGTCAATTGTCAAGCAGACAATAATGAGGGAAGGACTGCACTTCAGGCAGCAGCTGAGAAGGGTGCTGAAAATATTGTTAAATTTCTTGTTGAAGCTAAAGCTAATGTCAATGCCCCAGCAGCTGAAGTTGGGGGACGAACTGCACTTCAGGCAGCAGCAGAACAAGGCCATAAAGCTGTTGCTGAATGCCTTGTCAAGGCTAGAGCTAATGTCAATGCTCCTCCGGCTGAAGCTGAGGGTCGGACTGCACTTCAGGCTGCAGCTGAACAAGGAAATGAAAATATGATCGATTATCTCATCCAGGCTGGTGCAGATATCAACAGCCCAGCAGGAAAGATTGAGGGTCGAACTGCACTTCAGGCAGCAGCTGAACAAGGTAACAAAGATATTGTTGAATATCTTATCCGAATTGGAGCAGATATCAATGGCCCAGCAGCTAAAGTCAGAGGTCGAACTGCACTTCAGGCAGCAGCAGAACAAGGCCATAAAGCTGTTGCTGAATGCCTTGTCAAGGCTAGAGCTAATGTCAATGCTCCTCCGGCTGAAGCTGAGGGTCGGACTGCACTTCAGGCTGCAGCTGAACAAGGAAATGAAAATATGATCGATTATCTCATCCAGGCTGGTGCAGATATCAACAGCCTAGCAGGGAAGATTGAGGGTCGAACTGCACTTCAGGCAGCAGCTGAACAAGGTAACAAAGATATTGTTGAATATCTTATCCGAATTGGAGCAGATATCAATGGCCCAGCAGCTAAAGTCAGAGGTCGAACTGCACTTCAGGCAGCAGCCGAACAAGGCCATAAAGGCATTGTTGAATACCTTGTCGAAACTGGAGCAAATATTAATGCTCCAGCAGTTATGGAGGGAGCACGAAGCGCACTCCAGGCTGCAGCCGAACAAGGTTATGAAGATATTGTTGAGTACCTTGTCCGAGGTGGAGCAGATATCAATGCGTCGGCATCTGAAGTTGGGGGTCGAACTGCACTCCAAGCAGCAGCTGAACAAGGCAAAAAATACATTGTCGAGTACCTTGTACAAGCTGAAGCAGATATAAATGCCCCGGCAGCTGAAGTTGGGGGTCAAACTACACTCCAAGCAGCAGCTGAACAAGGTGAAAAAGATATTGTCGAATACCTTGTTCAAATTGGAGCAGACGTCAATGCACCACCAGCTAAGTTTCGGGGTCGAACTGCGCTCCAAGCAGCAGCCGAACCAGGCCATAGAGGCATTGTTGAATACCTTGTCCAAGCTGGGGCGGACATCAATGCACCACCAGCGGAATTTGGAGGTAGAACTGCGCTTCAAGCAGCTGCCGGACAGGGGCATAAGGACATTGTTGTATATCTTGTTCAGGTTATAGCTGACGTTAATGATCTGTTAGCCAAGCATGGCGGGCGAACTGCACTCCAAGCAGAAGCGGAGTTGGCCAAAAAGGACGTCGTCGAATGGCTCATTGGGAGAGATGCAGAAACCCATTCTAGAATAGCGGCCCACATTAACGCCCCGCCAGCCGAGGTTGAGGGCAGAACTGCACTCCAGGCTGCCGCTGAACAAGGACATCAAGACATTGTTGAATACCTTATTCAGGTCGGAGCAGATATCAATGCCCAACCCGCCGCAGAGTATGGAGTAACCGCCGTGCAAGCAGCTGCTGAAAATCACTTTATTCGGATTTTGCGGCTCCTTCTCGACAGGGGCGCTCAAATAGATTTAATGAAAGCAGACTTTTTTGCAGACCGTGCACTGATTGAAGCGGCAAAGGAAAATCGGCAGCCTAAAGAGATCAGAAGACGCCTGATCGTGTGTTGTGATGGAACGTGGAATAGGAATGATACAGATCGTCCTCTATCAAATGCTGCTCGAATTTCGCGCTGCATAGAGAATTTGGACACGCGTGACGATGGAAAGGTTTTCACACAGGTCTTGTATTATCAATCCGGAATCGGATCCAGCTCTTCTTGGCCCGGTAGACTTTGGGATGGAGCGTTCGCATCTGGTGAGCAACGAAGCAGGAAAACAGCCCCTGAGGTATTGTGCATCAATTTACTCACGCTCTTATATAGGAATTATCCTGGCGATACGCGACGCA
Source organism: Talaromyces verruculosus (assembly GCA_001305275.1). Taxonomy (NCBI): domain Eukaryota; kingdom Fungi; phylum Ascomycota; class Eurotiomycetes; order Eurotiales; family Trichocomaceae; genus Talaromyces; species Talaromyces verruculosus. Next base: position 9,230 of record LHCL01000111.1, read on the forward strand.
TATGGATTTATATGTGACAACTATTACGAGAAAACGGATGAGATTGTACTCATTGGCTTCTCAAGGGGGGCTTTCACAGTTCGGGCAGTTGCTTGTTTACTTGAGAGAATTGGAATTTTAAGACGTTACGGGAGATATCATCTGAGCGATTTCCTGACAAAGTGGGAAAATCAGGTTGCACGGCCAGGTCTGATCCAATCTTTCTTAAAAGGTATGTCAGGCATGGTTTCCAGGATTTGGGTAAATATCCGGAAAATGTTACCCTTTGTTCGGAGAAACGATGTAAACCAGGAGCCGATGTCACTTGAGGACAGACTCGAAAGGCTCGAGAGGGACGGGTTATGCATACGGCCTCTTAAGATAAAGGTTTGCGCAGTCTGGGATACTGTTGCATCAGTCGGGTTTAATCCGCGGATATTGTCCAGGCTTTACACCCGCAAGCTTGATATCAGCAATCAGCCTAGTACATATGTTGAAAATGCTTTTCAGGCACTGGCGCTTGATGAGCGTCGATATCATTTCCGACCAGAAGTGTGGACAGAACAAGGAAACGGTAGGGGAACGTTGGGACAATGTTGGTTTCGTGGAGCACACACGGATGTCGGTGGCGGCAACGAGCTCTGCGGCCTCGCAAATCTATCTCTTGCGTGGATACTATCTCAATTGCGTCCCTTCGTTCTGTTTGATTGGAAGAAGTTGAAAGATCTTGCGATGGACCACGAAGTCGTTCTCCGGGAGCTGCCCGAATATGAGCCATCTAGTGTTGCACGACGAGGTTTCAAAGTGCATAACTCCATGACTTGGTTCTACTGGCTGCTAGGGTTGGGATCCGCTATCCGAAAACCAAAACCTAGCTCTCCAGAGACAATGCATTCCTCTGTGCGTGTATTTCAACGCTATGAAAATTCAAATCAAGAGGTGCAAGATGCAAATTGTGGCCCGGGAGAGTGCGAGATGCCGAACTGTCACTCTTTGGAAAATTTCAGAATAGTATGGAATGATGGATTGCCACAATGGGTCACCACGCGCGACAACACCACGCGCGACAACCACGTAAAAGAGGATAGACCGAACAAAACGGAGTATCAGATCTGGCAGCAATGGTGGAATATGGAACCAGATTTTGCAGATGCGCGACGACTACTTGAAAATCTTGGGTCATCGACAATTGAATCACGAAGTAGCCGAAAATTCCAAAATTGATTCTCGATCCGTATCCTTTACTTCCAGCGAAGTGTATTGAATATTCGATTGTCCAAAATTGTTGAAATTGCTGGCTATATCAACAATAACCCGGATTCAGCCACGAATGCTGCACATTATCTTTCCAATCTATAGTTTCCATATGCAGAATTAAGAAGGTTAAGGGTCGGACTACTCTATTAGTCAATCCACGATACTAGAGTAACTGTATTTTTTATTACACAAAGTTATGGCGTGGCCTATAGAGATACCCCGTGATTGGATTTTACAGGCTGAAAATTGCGGCATTTATCAGTGGCCCCTGGTTCCTCAACCACCATTACATCAAGACATCTCCCTGCACCCTCGATCATATGGCGAAGAAACAAGTGAAAGCAGTGGAGAGAATGATGAATCGAATGACAATGATTATGGTGCCTCTCAAAGACAATCTAGGTCCCAGTTGGACCAGCAATCCCGATCACAGAACGAGCGTCGACGGTCTCCACGGAAACGAACTCAACACCCCGTCCGGGAATATTGCACACAGGCTTGTTTGCTCGGCATTGTTCGGAAATTGCCGCTGGATGTGAACTGTCCCAACTTTCCCAATCACAAGCCGAATTCGCCCCATGGGGAGCACCCGATTGCCAAAGAAGATATCTGTTTACTTCTTCGAAAGCAACTTGATCGGAGCCTCGATCAAGACTGCGAATGTTTAGACAGACAGGGGCTTTTTGGTGATGTTGGTGTGCTCTTTAAAGTCACTTTGACCAAATATGGATACACATTTGTCGCCAAAGGTGTACAGAAAGCAAATGAGCGCGACTTGGCTCATGAAATGAAAGTATACTCACGTCTTGCGCCTCTACAAGGGAGGGATATCCCGGTCTGTCTTGGCAGCATATCTCTTACTCGGCCATATCCTCTTGTCTCTATGGCAAAAGTGACAACGATGTTATTGATGTCGTGGGCTGGAACGAGTTTACGCTACAATACCTGGCCTGAGGACGTTGACATTAAGAAAGAGACCGACAAAACCCTACAGACGTTGGCTCAGTCTGGCGTCCATCATGGCGACATTCGAGAGTCCAATCTAGTATGGAACGCTGAACGACAGCGGGTGATGGCAATTGATTTGCAACAGGCAACTATCATTCGTCGGTTGGTTCCCGCACACACACTCCGTTTTAGGAATTTTTAGTTTTCAGAATGCCCAAACCCATGGGGCGATATACTTAATTAAACGTTAGATAATACAGAATACCCCGGTTGGGCGAAATTTTCTATAGTGGGGCGGCGAGCAGCGGGGGTAACCGGACCGATGCAGGACGCTTCTACTTAGTTACGGCCTACTCTGGTTTAGAGTTTAAGATATCACCATGGGGTATATAATGGCATTTACTTCACGGAGGTAGGTATCCAGCACCATACTCCAGCGCCATATTGACGAAATAATGGATTACAAGTCTGCTGATCATCTGGAGGAAACGGCTGTTGTGAGCCATATCAACCAAGTCACCGATGTCCAAGCCTGGATTGAGATCACTCAGGATGCGAAGGAGGCCACTGCTGCGGAGCACAGTACGACATTCTGGCAGGGAATCAACGTGTATCGCAAAGCCGCATTCTGGTCGTTCATTGTTTCCATGACCATTATTATGGAAGGCTATGACACGGCTCTCCTTGGAAACCTTTATGCGCTTCTCGTTGCATCAGTAATCTCCTCAGGCCCATTCGCAAGCCAGTTATGTGGTGTATCTGTCATCAGAAGGCACTCATGACTCAGGCTGTTCAGACTATATCAATAGCTCACATCCTTGATAGTTACTTCCGGAGGGATTGATTACACCATGGTTTACAAGTTCCGAGTACGCTATTCGGAAGTGGAGCTTGCAGGTGAATTGTCGTGCTGACCTCACTGTGTCTACCCAAGAAGCAGAAGCGACTGCCTGATACAGTATCAACCTAATCTAATGTTGGAACCATGACAGCTATTTTGGCCGAGGCTGCCCCAACTCTCCTGGCCGGAAGCAAAGATAGAAGGCTTGGCTTTGGTAGAGGTTGGACGTATAATACAGTATAATCATAATTAGCCCTTTTGATATTTCTTCCAATCCGCAGTATTTTGCCTACATTTATATTTGTCCTATACGCGGACGGTTTTCCAGCGAAGTATTCGTTCTCTAGGTCAGGACCGACGAGTTTCCCGTCGGGGTTGTCCCTGTTTGACATCACTAGGTGTTCTCGTTTGGATTTCGCTACTCACTCGGAGTTCGGAAATGAAATGTGGCCCAATATGGAGTTCTAATGAAATTTTTTCTATGCAGTCTTAGTGTCAAGCGCTCCTTTTTAGTTTCTATCTGTGTAGGGCCTACCCCCGGGCATGATTCCTGACGGAGCACGCCTTTAAATACGTACAAAAAGATCTAATAACAAAAGCATACAGTAAAGCAATCAACTCATATAGCAAAGATCCCTAAGTACTTCCATATTATGAAACCTCACCGCTGTTGCTTCTTCATCCAGAACGCAGAAGCGGCAGCCTGAAGCGATGTCAACCTGGTTTGGTGTTGTAACGGTGACGGTTACTTTGGTAGAGTCTTACCAAAGTTCACCTGGCCATCAGGAAGAGAAGAAAAGGGTATAGACTTGCGAGGAGGTTCAGAGATAGCCGAAGGAGACATCTTGTAATCAGGAAGAGAAAAGAAGGGTATAGACTTGTTGCGAGTAGGTTTAGAGACAGCCGAAGCAGGCGAAGGCGGCTTGCCGAAACTCTCCTCGCCAGAAGCAAGGACGGAAAAACCAAAACGGCTCTCGCTATTCAATAGGTTGGAAGCAAAGATATTTGACTTGGGTTTGGCAGAGGGGGGTTTGTTGGAGGCAGGCATGATCTTATCAATTAACGAGGGTAAGTGATTACAGTTGGCAGCACTCTTAGCCCTGGTGCTTTAGAGAACTTCTGTTTTATTTTTATTAGGAAAAATACTGATATATATATACCCAATAATGCCACCGGGCTGTAACTAGGGGTTCAAATTATATCTGGCAGACTGAGAATGACCTTTGCCAGTGGATGGCATGTCTTTGGTCAAGTCAACCTATGAGTCATAATTTATTAGATTCAGGTTTGAATAAGATGGATGTTGGTGTAATTGTACAGGTTCAGAAACGAAATACTGAGATGCCCCCACAATGTCCTAAATCTCTATGCAGCCTTCTTAATCTGTTTTTATTGATTAAGGAGAGATGGCCATTTAAAAATTAGGCAATAGAATTTTTGCAAATAAGCATCACAAAACCGGGACAGCAGTGACCCTAAACGTTTTCGCCATTGGGCGTAGCTCCATTTGAAATTGCTGTCATCCCGGGATGGTGGACGTCCCTTTCGAGAAGCTTCTATCTAGGTTTCGTTAGGTGATCTCGCTCGGACTTTGGACTGAAACTATTCCGACTTTTTTTGCAGTCTTAGTGTCGGGCACTCCCACTCGGTGCTGGTCAATGATCTCATTTAGATGTGGTATGTCCTCAGCAATTCAGATATTGTGCAGTACTTTATTGGATTAGCTTAGTATTTCATTTCCAAACTCAACACGGAAATAACTATGGTCACCTCATAATTAATTATCTCTAGCTTGATTAAAGATCTTTTTCGATCCGCCATACGCAGAGCATCTTGAAGACAGACTTGCTATATTCCAGTCCCGACCTAGAGAAAGATAATATCTTGCCAGCAAAGATATCCAGATATGGTTTTGATTTTGATTTGATTTGGAATTACCGGAACGACTCATATAGGAAACAATATCCAATACTAAAAAGGCTATAAACTTAGACTTTAATTAAAGTCTAGTAACATCATTACTTATATATATCACGAATACTGCCAACAAAATAATGAAGAGGTCGACATAAAAGTTCACTAACACCAAGACTAAGAGTGTTCCAACTTTTACCAGTTATCCTCGTGTTAGCCCGGCTCTACCTTAAAAAGGCAATTAGAGTGGGAACAGCGTATGACTCCTCAATCTGTTTTTGAGAAGCCCAACTTGATAAGCTCATGCCTGCTTCTAACAAACCTAAGTCGTCTATACTTGCCAGAGCTGATTTAGTGGGCTTGCTTCTAACCAGAGCAGTTTTGACAAGCCCCTTTCCAAGCCCCTTTCCAACCAGAGCGGATATGTTGGGCATCATTCTAGCTGGAGCAGTGTTAGTGGGCTTGCTTCTAGCCGGGGCAGTTTTGACAACTCTCCTTCTGGCTGGAGTAGTTTTAATATGCCTCTTTCCAGCCGGAGCAGTTTTGACAAGCTTGCTTCCTGCTGGAGTAGTTTTGATGGGCTGTCTGCCTCCAACAAACAGAAGTAAAGGTGACAAAGTTTCATAATATGCAGGGAAAACCCAGGGGTCCTTTTTATATGAGTTTCGCGTCTTTACAGAGGGCGTTGTTGATTGGTTTATTGCTCGTCCGATAGTGGCTCTTTTATTTAGTACACTCTTTTTTATTTTCCATGCAATATGTTTCCTTCTGATATTCTCCCTCCATTACGATAGTTAAGATAATGATGCCAATCCCTTAGTTCGATAAGAAAAGATGGACGTCAGTGATTATATCCTCCTTGCGTATATTTTGCTATGTAAAAATTCTTTTCCTATTTGTGCTTATTCCAAGCATGAAGGTCCTCTTATTTATGCTATAGATTTGCTCCGGGCGATGGTTATAGCTCAACGTTGTGGTTAAGAAGTGCGAAATATAAAGCATATCCAACCTCCGAGTCAACAACGGCGGATCTCGGTGCTCCACCAAGTATAGTGTCGAAGTTTGGTGACAAGCTCGTCATCCATACTTTCAACCAACGCTCTATCACTAGTGGTGTTTGGACGGATGTAGTGGATGGGCATAGTGGGCAATGGCGTCGGAGACGGCGGTGCAGATTCAAGTGTTGGCATCATGGGGCTGAACTTGATCATAATAAAGTCTCTTTCAAATAGGATCCCATTTTTCAAAAGTTGGGTTTGCTGGGATTTATCCACCTGACTTATGGTAGCGTCCCATTCTATTTCTCCTGGGCGGACTTTGGCGATTGGAACTTCTTGAAACTTCTGCAGTTCTGTAGTGGTAGGAGAGTGGCTGTCATCCATTGGATATAGCTGATCCAACAGCCTTTTGACTGGTAGAAGAGTTGAAGGACGTCCTGACCAAGTATCCTCTGGTTCCTTTGATAGGAAAGGCTCATTCTGGTCCCAGATATTTTGGAGAAGATGAATAGCTTCCGGTTCTCGTTTACCCATAGCGTATGACCATGCCAAAGCTTTTCCGAATGGAATAAGCAACTGTTCATATTCCCTTTTCGCAAGTAATTTCCACACATCCTGTAATATTGATCGCGCAATATCCCGCTGAACTATCTCTTGTTTGATGATGAATTGCAATATTCGAAGGAGATCATATACTTTGCTTTCAGAATGTCTGTCTGGAATTCGGAGTATCGTTAATTTTATAATTTCCAATTGCGATGCTTGATATATATTGGAGAGTCGTGTACAGGTCTGACTCGCTGAATGGACACTATGCAAGTCTGGCACATTCCTGAAGATTTCCTCGATTACCTCATTAGGTAGATCAAAGAATGATCGAGCGCTGATAGTCATGGTCTTAAAGGGTCACAAAAAAATGTTGCTACTAAATTATCCGTGATGGGCTTGTTCTGGGTTTATATACTGGACGGAAGTGGGGCCAGGTCAGACCCTATCGCAGTGAAGCTGCGCCACATCACAAGCATTGTTATCGTTTGGCTATTATCTTCACAAGCAGACTGAGGTTCGGCCGAGTCAAACGGAGGACCTAGCTCCGTAGATTTCGGTTTATACTCTACTAAGCTACGACAATCCCCATTCTAGATATTGTCTTTTTATAGCTTGATACTAAGCTGAATCGCACTTTCCTTGTATTGAAGCAGATCAAAGGGCAGACTGCAATCAGCTTGGCTATCCCTCTCTTCAGAACACAGGCATCGAAGAGCAAGCACTATTGCGCTAAAAGAAGTCGTGTAAGACCGAGAACGAGCTCACCACCAGAATCGCAATGCTGTGACTATAAATAGCTTTCAACTTGTCAACAGATTGCTACTTCATCCAAACTATACAGATTAAGACCGACTCCTCCAGGGGGTGAACTTGGCTAGTTACATGACTCTGGCCGTACCGTCATCTTTAGCGTTAAATCACGTGATGTACAAGCACTACTATTCGGGAAATAGATTTTCCTTGCCTTATAAACCTCCCGAATTTGTCACTCCAGTTTTGTTGAACTGTCATCCCCAAAGCCAAACACCAAGCACACACATGTTGAAGCAAACTTATGGGCAATCGCGAGTTCATGCCAGATATGTGGGAAATGATTATGTAATTAGCACACTAGTGCCCTTTAGGTTAGCACCTCCGGGTGTAATAAAAATATCTATCTAGCATGTCACTAGTTGATCCATCACCAAGCTCCTCACCTGCTCCAGCATCCCTAAATGGCAGAACGCACAGACACCTATTTTCTCTAGTGGACGGTCAAGAAACCTTCGAGTAGACTGCGGAACACCGGGATTCATATCTTAGGGTTTGAAAAAGCGAGTTTCTGTGGGCGGCTGAATATATCACATGGGGCGAACTTCCATGCTCCCGAATATTTTGAGGCAAAAATGTACTTAACCAAGTAAGGCACAAAGAAAGGTACCGGAGGAAAATGGATAAACTGTCCATCAATGGAGAAGGAATTGTCCGCGCACCCCATAACGAGCGGAGCCTGTCTGCACATGCAAACCGGGGTCATTAGCCCACTGAGGGTACAACATGGAACAGTATTCTCACCTAAATACATCACCCCCCTTGGTAAACTGCTTTTCAATTGAGGCAACGACCTCCTTCAATTTGACCTGGTCGTAATCTTTAAGATTAAGCAAGGTTGATATCTCATTGTGCATATGCTTTTCAAGTGGCTTGCCGAATTCGTCAAGAATGGCTTGCAGTTTTTTCCTGTCGTACTTGTCAGCAGGCGTATCATAAACATACTGGTGAAACTTCTCCATGCCAGCTTCAAAGTCACGGTGCTCCTGCACATTTCCTTCCATGATACCCGCCACGCCCGTGAGCTTGGCAATATCGGGAAATAAATGCTCTTCCTCAACGTCGTGATGTGTCTTAATAAATTCGAAGATGCACTGATTAAAGGTTAAGAAGTCTGTGGCTTCCGGCGTCTTTGACCGTATAGAGAGGCACTGGTTATATGACGCATTGATACTGCGGAAGATCACATTGTGCGCAAGAGCCATATTTTGAGCCATTAAGACTGCTGGATTATCCCGTGGCACATTTGGATGGGCTGAGATACCTGTCTCTTTGATAAGTGCATATGGCTGATCTGCCCAGACGCCTGATGACATTTTGTACTGTTGCAGGATATTGATTTTGGAAGATATAAAAGGATACATTTCCACGGCATTGCCACACGCAGACTATATATCGATTTTCTGGGGAGATCCGTGCACACCCACCCTTGTTATTGTTCACCCCCATTCTAATGTCGTAGTCCTAGTATCTCAGTCCATGTTAATGCGATACGTCCAGTTAAATTTTCACTAGAACGCCCTCTCGTCCAATCAACGAGGTTAAGCCACTCCAAATCACGGAGGTTCAGAATACTGAAAGAGCGTTAAGTTATGGACGCTGGTAGGTTGGGACTTAATCTGGTATCACGAGTAAATTGCCTGTTTCATGTATTCCCTTGTACGTAGTTGTCAACCCTTTTGGATATTGCTGACGCGGATTTGGCGTTTCGAGTGCGAATTTGTTTGCCTCTGACGAAGAGCATCAGTTTGTATTAATATAGGTTAATGCGAGTCTAAGGCACTTTAGCTGGTTCGCCGATATCGCGGCCAGCTTTGACGGGCATAATAATTCTACCACTGCCGGTAAATTAGCACCGTGTTATCATACTGGTGATTTGAACATAATTTTCCTGGAGTTCCGTTTTGCTAGAACACAAGCTAAAGTAGGTCGCGCTTCCATAAAGGCTATTCCACATTACCTCCAAGCTGCCTCAGGGCGTAGCATTGTTCACTTCTTTCTGGTTCTTGTAGGGAGTGAAGTCATTTTCTCGTATGTCGGGCAGCTGATGCCGGTTTCCCGATATCATAAGTATATATCGGGTGTCCATACCCCCGATGATGCCGACATCGATGGTCCCTAAACCCTAAGGCAGCCACATTTTAGGATAAAATGTTGTACCAACAAAATTACCACGATTGGTAAGTCAAATTAGGATTGGATTGATGGGGACTTTCCTTGATATTGGTATTCAACCGTCTTCTGTATATAAATAGCTATAATACTACCCCATCAGACCAATGGTCCCTCAACACCTACTAGTTTCCTCGAGGATATTTATCCACCTCGCTTGGCCAGATCCTGCCAAAAACTATTCCCAATGGAGTCAATTTGGCCTGCGAACAGTCCGGAGGGTCTTGCTTTCACGCCCGCCTTCAAATTGAAGCCTGGCTCTCGTCTCATCTTCCTCGGTCTAATCACTCCAGCTCGCGATGGCACCATTCGACCGTCAATCGCAGAACAAACCAGAGATTGCTTGTCAAATATGAGTGACATGCTTCGCAAAATAAGTCGCAACGCGATGATTATCAAAGTCACACGCTTGATGACCGATGTTTGCGACGTATGGCCCAGCCAGCAGGAATTCGATAACCATTTCGGCACCGTACTCCCGACCAGCACTTTGCTTGAAGTACACTCTTGCAGCCACCCTGACGCCAAAATCGAAATTGAAGCTTGGGCAACTGCTGATTCTGATGGAATATTACAGCGGAGCTGTAGTGGGGGGCTTTTTCCTAACGCTGTGATTATAAATGAGGATGCACAAGTCTTGATGTTGCATGTTGAAGCTGGTGAATCAACTGGCTGCAGTGCTTCGGAGGAGTTAGCCGCATGTCTCAATGAAGTCAACCATCTCATTATAAAGAGTGGTGGAGGTTTTAATGATATTGTGAAGATTGCTCTCTATCTTAAAGATATGCAATTGTTAGATGAATGCTCAAAGTTTCTCGCTGACAAATACCTGCAAAACGCGCCGGCTGTTGTTCCTATTGCGGTAAACAAACTTCAATGAGAAGGCGCAAGAGTTAAGATTTGTGCCACTTTCTCTGTGCCCCGCGAAAAGGTAATTAGAGGTTCGAACCGTCTTGCGGATATGTCAAAAAAGCTATTGGTCTTGTCCGGCACTGCAGCTATTCCGATCTACAGATATCAGAAAGCGCATGAGGCTTACTCGTATCAGCTAGAACAATCAATAGCTTCTCAGACGCGCATCTCTCTGGCAAACTATGACAACATTCTTCGTTCTGCAGGGTCAAGTGCGCGAGACGTATTCGTCACGACCTGGTATCTTTCAGATATCCGTGAATGGCCGCAAGTGGAGACGGTTGCGAAGGAATATTTCAATGGTCCGGTGCCTAATCCGAGCGTGATCGAGATCCCGAAGCTTGTTCTACCCGGTGTTAGAGTGGAAGTAGACATGTGGGCAGCTTTGGATTAGAGGCATAGCTTTATAATCACCAATAGATCCTTCACTACCTCTACCGTGGTAATAAGTTACCCGCCGTTATCAGGCTGATAGCACACTTTTCGTCACCTATACGATCCGCCCCGAGCGGGCCGGGGCATCCAAATATGTACCCTGACCAAAGTGTTGGAAGAAAATCACCTGATACGGACGTCACATAACCCTATACAAACCATTACCAAAAATTCCAGAAGAGCCTTCTGTGATTTCATTAAGTCAGTTGTTGGTGTCAGTGATCAGACAACAACCTATTACCAAATAAGGGTGCTAGAGAAAACAGGCATAGAAATTTCCCAGACTGGGTCATATATATCGAAAAATAATCAGTGCTATCATCTCAATACTGTACCTATCTGCATAACTGGTTCATGGTTGAGATGTAGATAGAACCAATTCTTCCGTTGTCCTTCTCTCCGCCTCAGGCTGACTCGGCTCCTATTCTTAGACTGTGCTGTAGCCAAGCCTGCTCCAGCCGACTGACTTACTTTACATAGTGCGGCCTCGTTTGAGTCTTCCTCAGCAAAAGGATATTTACTTACTCGGGGTTTATCTGGAGGTTCCGACTATCATACATTTCTTTGTCTCCCCAGATCGTCCTAGGTCTTATGAAATACATTGGATAGGTGATATTTTGCGCGTCCCACAGCTATAATATAAGTCCTGGTAATGTCATTTAATTTCAGCTGTGTCCTAAATTGTCTCCTTCATTTGAAAATGAAAATGATCAACTCTTCCCCTGCAAATTACCTTCAGGAGCCTCCAATCTACGCGAGACATGGTTTGTAAGCCTCCTATTACCTAGGACCTTCTTCTAATGGGGCATAAGACTGGAAACAGATTAGAGATTTCTATGAGTGGCCACTGTTGGAAAAGCTGGCGGAAAGAGGACGCATAAACCAAGCAGCCTTAAAGTCCCTCTGCTGCTCCCTATCTTTGAAGCCCTGGATAAGTCATACAAAGCTTCAAAAGGCTCATATTCAGATTCTACGACTCCGCGATCAAATCCGACAAGGCTTTGTGGTCACAGAAGAGCAAGAGATAGTCGCTTACGGGCGTTACGCTGAAGCTTTAAGTAGACTGGAAGACTTGACAGGTAGATATACCCAAGCTTCTTAGGTACGCAACTGACCTGGGTTTACTCAGGTTATCGATTTCCGCCCTGCACGACGCTCAAAGCTGGATACCAGAACAGTGTCTCTTGCAGCCTACCTTTTCAAAGGACATTCTATTGCCAGAAAATAAAGCAAGATTAAGAACTTCTGTAGTTAATTTAGTGTGCGACTCTTTGACTGCATGTGCCAAATGAGTTAGTGCCGGCACAGATCGGTGTCGCGTGTTAACACTGGTAAGACCTTGCTCAATCCAAAAGCTGTGGTGATTATAATGGTATAGATCCAGATCTCCCTTGAGCCTGAGTGGTTAATGATATTCTGATGAAACAGTGTAAAGTTGCATCAGAGCAGCAATCCTGAATAGGATAACGATAGAAGCAAATCAGAATAGGTGTAGGTGCAGTGGGTATGGCTGTTGCGAGTTGATCTCCTTTACATTTGAGATAATCTTCTGCGGTTTTTTCAGAGGTGGCTCGGAAGGTAACGAGTCTCATGTGTAGGCTCCATTTAGTCGCCGGATTAATGTAAGCTATGTCAGTTTCATCTTGGTGAGATGAGTTGGTGTTTTTCTTCACTCCAGTAGCGAAGAAATTACAGTAGTCCGAGGATGTGGTGAAAGGTGTGACAGAACATGCCATCCAAATGAATACTCAAATGGCGGTGACTCAGGTTTGATAAACTATAATCTCTTTCATCCAAGTCGTCGAAGTGATTCAGGATTTGGTTGCTTTACCATTGTGAGTTGATGTCAAAATGGATTAGCGTCAAAAATGTGTGTGTCGCTTTGAGATGTTACGGAGTTGGAGTTGGATTGGTGCTAGTGCGGATTACACTGGAATAAGTCACTGTGAGCCTCAAAATGGATTGGAATCGGTACGAGTTGGTATCAGTGTAAATTAGTGTAATGAATTCATGTCAGCAGAAGTTGGTAACAGTCTTAGAGCTAGCCCCGCTATATATAAGGAGGAATTTGCTAGAGAGCACTGACACGTTCGAGGAAATAGGACCTCGGTGTCTGAAGAGAAGGATATCCGGGTAGAATTTAATAGTCGCGTTTCGGGGAGCGTGGATTTGAAATCATGGAGTCTCAGGAAGGGTGTCGACAAGGTATGAGCGGCGAAACGTCTGTTCGCCATTTTCGGAAGGCTCGACGACTTTGCTAGGAGTATCCGAGCCCACCGCGTTCGTACGTTATTAACATTCACTCCAGAATATAATGCAGACGGCATCCCCAGCTGTATCGCTCATAGATTGAGCGAAATTCGAATTCCACCGGTGGAATCTATGGATTCTATGCCAGGCCCAGAGGATTCCGAGCGTGGGACTGAAATCGCCAATCGAGCAACCGAAAAAGGTGAAGCCTACGAAAAAGCTGTTGCTGGGATTGAAGTAGCTGACTAATCACGATCGCCAGGGAATGACGAAGACCCAGTTGTAGAGCAAGAAGACTTCCAGGGAGAAGCAGAAGAAAATGCTCCTGAAGGCACAAAACCACGGAATGTTCCACTTCATGAGGGCGGAGTCGAGTCTGATGAACCCACAAAATCGGAACGACGAGAACTAGATACGCGAAGCTGCGTGCAGCCTGCTAGAGAACCCTCCAACTCTCCATCGCCATCCCTCCAGTTACAACAAGACCTAGCAAACTTCATTGCTAGATTACATGTGTCGCCAAGTCCACAGAAAGATGATCTGCAGCAAAGTAATCAATCCAGAAGCCACATTATCGATCAAGGAAAACGCACGCGGAAGCGTAAAAACACAAATGATGATGAATGTGACACCAAAGAGCAGCCGAGATCAGGTAGCAAACAAAAACGTTCACGAACCAGAACGATTGCAGGGACTCAATCTTCCCCCTTGAATGAAGCTGAATCTGTTCGCTTGAATTTACTTAGGACTCTGATGAAAAACGCCGACCAACCTTTTGATATTACGACTTTGCGTCAGATCTACGACATGGGTGATCGGATTATGTACGAAACTAATATCATTTTGAATAGCTGGAATGAGTGGCTATCACGAGAATCTCAGGCACCTGTAGCTGTGCTTCCGGCTTACAACCTTTCATCGGCAGAGATTTGCATTGCTGCGTATCGGCTTTTAGGATCAACCCACGAAAGTTTTTATCGCGAATCAGTATATCGTCGCCTGGCTCAAGTTCTTCTTCACATTTTTGTCCCTGAAATCAAGGAGGAGGTGAAGGAAAGGCAGGACAAGGGCGAGCGGTTCCTCAAACCTAACCACCGTAAAGCGGTGACTATTGCTCACGACTTGATAGTAGAAAATGTTAGTGAGTTCGAAGAGAATGGCAAGAAGCCGAGTCGACAGAACCTGGTAGACCACAAAAATTTTGGGAAGAGGTGGTGGCGTCTGGGAAGTGGTATTGGTTTAGTTGTCATTCTGACTTGTCCCTCAGCTTTGGCAACTAGTCATATGTAAGCTGACCCTGATCGCTGACAGTAAGATACTGATATTGTACTAGAGGAAATCGCTCCTTTTCTGATGCCACAATCAATCTCCTGGTCAACTATGTCCGCAATGCGTACCCCAGCGCTGTGTCTCATCTTCAGTCCCTTGATCCTATAATTCAACGCCTGTTCGCAAATGGGTCTTTATCCACGAATGACGTCCAACCGTGCCCTTTTCTTTTGCGATTTGAAGCCCTCCCTGGAAACATCCAATGGACAAATATAGAGTCAGCAATGGGTGTTGCAACGGAAAAGCTTTTGTACACTTTAGGAAAGACTAAAGAATGATGATTGAAGGCATCTCCTATTAGTTTCTTGCGGCTCTCTTCATTACGGAAGTCCATTGGGACATTATATTGTTGTATTATTCGGTATTTGTTATGCCAACAAACCTTAGATCATTACAATTAGTATGTGAAAAGTCTCCGGTGGTTTCAAGATTTTTAACATTAAGTTCCCAATGGTCCGATTGGTCGATTACGCACTATGGGCGTCAGCAACGATCCTCTTTTTCTCTGTTTGATCGAGTCCTGATAACCAAAGAAAATGCGTTTAGCATTTTGACTTTGCGAGAGTGCCTACGAATTTGGAGATATCATCAGCTCGTTATTCCCAGAGGGGCCACATTTAAAGGACCACTCCAGCGGTCGAATCTGCGACCGATCAAGCATGATCTGATCACAATGGGTCATGCTCTCTATCCTTCGATAGTCTCCCAGAAGTCCTTTGGTGTATTGAATGTGATAGAAAGACTCTAAAAGCTACAGACCATGGATCACAATGAACAGTTCTTTATAGAAATCATTATAAAGATCGAAAAATGGTAGTAGAGTCCCTAGTAAGCCTTAAATCTATCCTAGCCAGTACAACCACTAACAGAATAAGTCCTTGATATAGATCGCGACTAATCAAAGTATGTTTCCAGTGAGAGTACTTTATCTAGTGCATCAACGGTTAAAGCATAGCTGTTACAGATAATAATGCCTTTACCCATTGAAAAGCGAAGCTAAGTGCTTACAGTATCGCGATATAGGTGGGTCCAGTACATATCTCCCATAAACCTGTTTAATATTCTACTCCAGCCTAGAACTCTCCTCCTATTCGTTCACAATCTCTTCAACATATTTCGTTCCCAATTTTCATTTGTATCTTGATTCGCAAAGCCAGCTTATAACAATGGATACATATCTGGGTTTCAAAAGACGAGGACTCGTGTCATAGAACCGTGTTCATATCTGGACATGATCAGTGGCAGCATCATGCGATTTTCTCAAGTCTCACACCCTGAAGAGAAAACAAATCCAGTTCCACCTAACTCTGAGTGAGTTATTGCAGCCATACCCAAAAGATACAACCCTGCAATTTCTTAGCTCCCCTTAAAATGGAATATTCATGCAGTTCATGTCTCACGTTTTGTTCATCTATTCATAGCAGCCATGACCGCCACTGGTCGGCGGCTCCAGTTCTGGATATGTTGGTTTCGTATCGGTGAGATAAGTGGTATTGGTGCTCGCTCCCATAGCGAAGGACTCACGGTAGTATGAGGACGTGATGAAAAGCCTTGTTAACGACGATACCCACGTAAATTGTTGAATGATGGCGACTAAACGCTCCAGGGCTAAGGTATATACACTACTCTCAAAGCGGAAAATGGTCTCTGCTGATTTCCTTTGCACAGATTCCCACGTGCTAGATCACGTAATACATTCAGCTGATGTAACTACGAGCCCTGAGATAAGATGGAATATCTAGGGCTGTGTTCCTCTTGGCGTTGTGTATTGTTACTGATATTAGCCTGACCATGGTCAATAGCTACCTCTTAAAAGATTTGAAAACAGTAATAGAATGGCATCATCTACCAACGCCCACGACTACACATACTAATACGAGTGATCGTTGTCGTGAACAGAAGACGGATTGTCTGTTGGAGCTATTTCTTGGCATCTACATACGGATTAGCGCTTGATCAACGCGCAATAGCTTCATACACCAGATATCGAGAATTTTCTACAGAACAAGACGCCTGGTTGAGCATTACAAATCAACCATTGGGTGGCACATATCGAGAATATTCGATTGACATCACCCGTCGCTCTTTATGATATCATTTGTATGAGACTTTGTGTATATAAACGATCAGAATCTCCAAGCAGCAATGTTTGGAGAGTGTGCAAATCTAATTCACCGAATCGTACTATATTGACTCCTTTTCTTGCTTCCTGTTGTGCCATTTATACCGCTTCCCGTATTCGCTCTAGCGCGCTACGGATCCAATATTGTCACGGAATCACGTGATACTGACACGTGACTCTCTAGCCACAGGAAGGGATTATGATGAACCAACTAGGGATATGTTTTGCTTACTTTATTTTTCTTTTTTCGCGTTATGTCTTGTTCCTAGATATCCCTCGATGTTAGCCTAGTCGCAATCCAGCGCTACTTCTCTTCCAGATCCTTCAGAAACCCTGACAAGCACAAGATGGTGCATACGGCACCAAACGGGATTTGTTACCGCTCAAGACGGCACATACGGCACAAGACGGGATTTCTTACAGCACAAGACGGAGTATACGACACCAAACGGGATTTCTTACCGCACAAGACGGTGCATACGGCACCAAACGGGATTTCTTACCGCTCAAGACGGCGCATACGGCACAAGACGGGATTTCTTACAGCACAAGACGGAGTATACGACACCAAACGGGATTTCTTACCGCACAAGACGGTGCATACGGCACCAAACGGGATTTGTTACCACTCAAGACGGCGCATACGGCACAAGACGGGATTTCTTACAGCACAAGACGGAGTATACGACACCAAACGGGATTTCTTACCGCACAAGACGGTGCATACGGCACCAAACGGGATTTCTTACCGCTCAAGACGGCGCATACGGCACAAGACGGGATTTCTTACAGCACAAGACGGAGTATACGCCACCAAACGGGATTTCTTACACTGTTTCCATTCCGATCATTGCTCACGACTCGAAACCTTCCCAATGCACAGGGTGGATCTCTGTCAGTTCATTTCATCGTCAACCCATTGTAGTCTCCTTTCCCACTATCGAACGACCTTTATTGTCGTTTCTCAAGAATATTTTTCGTACTTATAGTTTCCAGGTAACTATTATTCCA
The DNA here is from genome assembly GCA_001305275.1 of Talaromyces verruculosus. NCBI lineage: Eukaryota > Fungi > Ascomycota > Eurotiomycetes > Eurotiales > Trichocomaceae > Talaromyces > Talaromyces verruculosus. Next base: position 26,757 of record LHCL01000111.1, read on the forward strand.
GTTAAAGGGGGAATAATCGCCCAGACCACAGCAAATTAAGCATGGGGCCGCCTCTTCCAAAGTATCTCCTCCGTTCCATCAGAGCAAATCCAGAGGTCAGTTCTATAAAGGTCAGAAATTCTCCTGCTAATCAAAGTTCAGCATGCTTTGGCTGTATACCAGTTCTTGGACGCGGCGTCTCAGTTCGACAAAGCCGGTCGGAGGCTAGGTCGTGTCGCTGGAGAGAACGACGAGATAAATTCGTATTTCTTCGGAGGAATAACGGATTGTTCTTCGGATTTGCAATGCAATGGTATGTTACAGACGACTTTCTGACAAATGTGTGGTATTATGGGCTTAATGGTTGACACTACTAGATAATCTTTCTCATTCACACCAAGACTCGCACATTCCAGAAAGTGATCACATACCGGATATTTTATACATCGACCCGAATTTGCTACACAAGCTGACCGAACCTCGAAACGGAAATATCTCTACTAAGGGCTTTGTTGACAGGCTTGGGATTAGCCTCGGGAGATCTGGAATAAAACCCGAGCAACGAGGGTACCAAATACGTGATTAACAATACATCAATCTATTCAACCATGTCAATTATTCTACCATCGCCGTCCCCGTCGAGTCTGAGTAGCGGAGTCCAAGCAAGAAAGACCTTGCTAGATCTACCCGCCGAATTGTTACAACTGGTCTTCGATGATGTACGATTATAACCAAATCCCATACTAGAAATTCAGTTTATATACTCATGATGTATGGTCAGCTTATATCTTCCGATGACTTATGGTCACTTTACAACGCTTCCCAACAACTACGAGCTCACGTGATAAGACCACTCTTTCAGAAAACAGAGATAAGATTTCAGTACCGACATCAACTGGTGCGAGCACCGAACAGAATTCGTTCTAAACCCCCGAACAGTGCATAGGATACCAAGCTGGATTTTTTTACCGCACAAGACGGGTGCATACGACACCAAAGAGGATATTTTACAGCGCCAGACAGATCATGACCAAGATTAGGAATATCCGCGTACTGACTCCAAACGGGAACGAACACCGTGCGAATTGGTGTCAGTACGGTTGATCCGTTTGCTGTTTCTGTATTCCTATTCAGAATAGTTATCTGTTGGGACGATCGGATAGATTGACATTGACCCTGTGTTAGTGTTCCTGTGTGGTGGTTTTTTCATTTGGTCGTCAACAGGCAAGTTAGCTCCTGGATCAACTCGGATCCCTCAGATACGACCAGCATCCAAACTTCTGTTCGCTGAGTGCTTCTCACGTTGATGGGTGACCAATGGAGAAATCGTTGAACTACATTTATTTATTATTGAGACCTTCCCCTCAACATTGACACTGCAGTGACTTTTTGGATATGCATTGACTCCTAGGAAATACGATGTTCCAACGAAACGCCCCCAAAGATCTGATTAAAGCTATCAAAAAGGGGGATTTACCTGTCGTCCAAAGCCACCTGGATAATGGAGTACATCCCAATGCTCGTGATCTAAATGATGAGCAATACCAAAGAAGACCGCTACTTTCATATGCCGCGCTTCATGGTCATACGCAAATGATGGAGCTTCTGATTAAATATGGAGCAGATGTGGATAAGAGAGACTTGAATGGCCGAACTCCATTATCTTGGGCAACAGAGTATTGCCAATTTAAGGCTGCCAAGCTGCTCATTGATCATGGTGCAAAAATCAACGCAGAAGACGATGAGTGGGGAACACCACTATCCTGGTTGATCCATGCTGGCCCTGAGGGAGATATGACGGATCAGCTACGGCATTATCTTATATCTCAGGGAGCCAAGGAGATCCTTGATCATACGTTTTGGGATCGAATAAATTACTCCATTGGAGCAAACTGGCATTGGATCGGATATAAACTCAGGTAGGAAACCCCAATCTTCTATGACCGAAAGCGTGCTGAATAGGTTCCGGTTGTCTCAGAAGGTGTCTTTTACTCAAAAAGTGAAACAGGTATAACATATACTAGACAATTTCCTACTGTGGTTGAATACCGTCCCTCACCGCCTCAGGAATAAACCCACCTGAGGAATAAATTTACCCCAAAACGCAAAAAATCGCGAATATTTCACACCGTGATATATCAACCAATATGGCTTCAATGGAACTCGCACTTGCTAGAAAAGCCTAATATTAGTTTAGTTGCAAGATCATACAGCGTTAGCCAATCGGGCCTTTATAAACGTTTTCACGGTGTTATGGGCTCAAAAGAAGAGCAATACAACAAGCAACGAATACTCACCACTATGCAATCAAGAGCGCTTATAAAATGGATAAATCAACTCACCGAGCGAGGCCTGCCCCCTATGAATTCAATGTTGGCGAACTTTACAAGAGAAATATCTAGTAAAGAGCCTAGGAAAAACTAGGCTTCACGCTGGCTCAAGGCTCATTCGGATAAGGTGATTTCTCGCTATTTAACGGGCTTTGATTCAGATAGAAAAAAGGCAGATTCCACTTTATATTTTAAGTTTATTGGACAGAAAATACAGTAATATAATCTCAGCCCAGAGCAAATCTATAATATAGATGAGAAAGGCTTCATACTTGGAGTAAGCATAAAATGGAAAAAAATCTTTACTCAGCGCAAATATAAGCAAGGGGGCTATGAGCAGTATCTTCAGGATAAAAATCAAGAATAGATTACAACAATTAGTTGTATTTGTGCCAATAGAACTGCTTTAGCACCTAGTCTTATTTATATAACAAAATCAAGCTTTATATAAGATTCTTGGCTTCAAGATTATAATCCTTAAATATAGAGATACTTCTTTACAGTCTCAAAGTCAGAATGGACTAATAATAATATTAGATATCGCTAGTTGGTAGATGTTTTTAACAAAGAGACAAAATCTCAAGCAAGCTAGGGATAGCACCTTCTTATCCTCAATAGGCATAGATCCTACGTTATAATAAAGTTTATTGAATACTATAACTCAAATTGAATACTATTAGCAATCTTTCTAGCTTATATAACACATACTTTACAGCCTCTTGATGTTGCCATTCTCTCGTCTCTTTCTAACACTTATACAAAGCAATTAGACAATTTTATAAGAGAAAGCCAAGGCTTCACCCAGCTCACTAAACGTGACTTTTTTCACCTTTTTTAGTCTAGCTGGAATGAGGTTTTTATAAGTAAGAATGTCGATTCAGCATTCAGAATAACTAGCCTATATCCCTTTAATCCGGAGATTATTATTAATAAATTTAACAAGAAAATCACTAGCCAGCTATCCCCAAGTGAATCCAGAGCTTTAATTATTCCTCTAAAAGATTAGAAACGGCTTAAAAAGCTTGTTAAAACTGTTATTAATAATATTTATAATGAAAAGGCTATACAACTTTAAGAAATAGTGTCACATCTTTCTACTTGGCTTATCTTGCTTCAAAATAAGAATTAAGGCCTGAAAAGAGCTCTTATAAATGTAAAGAAACCTAAAAACAAGAAATAGCCTTTATTACTAGGTTTACCATCAGAATAAGATGGTAGAGTACTTTTTATAAGCCCTACCAAGGTTCAGCAAGCTCGTAATATTATTTCTTAAAAAAATAACGAAGCCGCGCAGAAGCAGGCTCATAGAGATAATAAAAAGCTTCAACAATAGCTTAAAAAGCAAGCTAGAGAGGCTGAAAAGGTTCAAAGAGCTCAAATCCGACAAGAAAAACGTGAGCAGCGTGAGCAAGAGGCTGCGGAAAAGCAATGACTTAAGGACAAGCAAGAATTAGCTAAGCTAGCTGATTTACAGCTTCAAAATGATATTATATTAACTGTAAAGGCTTCAAAAAGGCCTATAAAGCAAATTTCTAAGCAAGCAAAGCCAAACGCGCAACCTGAGGCTCATGTAGAGGATAATGAGGTAGTCATTACTACAAACTGTAGAGGCCGCGCAATACGGCCCTCTGCACGTTTTCGCGATTAGTTTTTATGCTTTTTAGATTCGCCATAGCTTATTTAGTGCTACACCAGAAATTCGCTATATTTAATTATTATGTGGTGTTGTAAGGCTTCAAAATATTCTGTACAGTAAGCCGTTGAAATTATTCCTCAGGTAGGGTTATTCCTCAGGCGGTGAAGGACGGTATTAGTTATTAGCACTGCCACCTTTGTTACTCACAAAAGATCTCTTTACTTTCACTGTCTCTTGAAATGAACTTTTGAATCTAGAACTACCCCTGGCTATACAGTGCCTTGCAAATTCAGTTTCCCTTCTGAACTATTTCTCGTCTCTTCAAACACCCATACTTGAAACAAACTAGTTCGTATATGGTTAAGGCGCCTTGGATGCAAATGTTCTAGAATGTTCGGGTGTATAATAAGAAACACTGACTGCATCCCAGATAGCTGAAGCTGCCAGCTGTAGTGAACGGTCAGTTAAAAATATCCGATCTAATCTACGGCTATTTGGTAGTGTTAGAGCACCTCCAAATCGTGTCGGTCGCCGACGAAGCATCACAGCAGTGATGTTAGAAGCGCTTTGCGACCATCTGCTTGAAAAGCCAGGATTATACCTAGATGAGATGGTGTTATTTATATGGGATGAGTTCGACACACTTACAACGACATCCACTATCAGCAGGGCACTTATTTCTATTGGGTGGTCCAAAAAGACGATCCAGAGAAAAGCAAGAGAACAGAATGCTGATTTGCTAGATTCATATCTCCACGATCTGTCTGAATTCCACTCATATCACTTAGTCTATATTGATGAATCCTGGTGCGATAAGCGGATTGGCATTAGGCGAACCGGCTGGTCTCCTCTCGGCGTAGCTCCAGTCCAAATATCTCGATTTCACCGTGGTCAGTGATATCAAATTTTACCCGCCTATGCGCAAGACGGCATTGTTCTCTCTCGTGTCTTTCAGGGTTCCACTGATACTTCCATGTTTGAAGATTTCATTGAGCAGCTTCTCCAGCATTGTGGGAAATAGCCGGAGCCAAAGTCCGTTCTGGTCATGGACAATGCATCTTTTCACCATACTGATCGAATCCATCAAATATGCGCTGACGCAGGAGTCAAATTGATATATCTGCCGCCGTACTTACCGGATTTAAACCCAATTGAGGAGTTCTATGCAGAACTGAAGGCGTTCATTAAGCGGAACTGGCGACTCTATGAGGAAAAACCCGAGCAAGGATTTGATGCCTTTCTTGAATGGTGTGTAGATGTTGTGGGTGCCAGAGAAGAAAGTGCGAAAGGCCATTTCCGGCATGCAGGCGTGACAATTGAAGAGTCTGACTAGACTGAATTTGGTTCGCCATTTGAAATTTATCTTGCTACAGGCTATTTTCTTCTCTGAAGCGATTGTAATCCTAGACAATGGAACATAACAGTGACACCCTACAGTAGTCGACGAGATATGATGGCCTTGCAGATAGGTGTCACGTGGCGAGCGGGGTTGACTTAGGACAAGGCTGAATTGATGTAGGTAGGTTACTTACCATCATCTCCCCGTCAAACCCCTCTCCTGTTCTTTGCTCTGCGTTCGTGCAGTGCGGAATCGTTGCATAGGTTGACTAGCAGACAGAGGGCTATCAGGCTCGAAACAATCACATCTTGACCACCTGAGTTAACCGAAGCCATTCATAATCGGCCAAAATCCAACGTCCGAAAATCGATTCCGCCGACGGGCGGCGAACATCTTCGATTGCTGGGGATGTCTAACCCAAACAACTACACAGTTGGATGGATCTGTGCATTAAGCACGGAGTATGTTGCCGCACAGGAATTCCTCGATGACGAGCATGAACCACCGGAGTCTGTGTCGCCTAGTGATACCAATGAGTACACATTAGGTAGGCTTGGAAAACACAACATCGTCATCGCCGTTTTACCCGATGGTGAATATGGAACAGCTTCAGCAGCTAGTGTAGCCACAAATCTGCTTCATAGTTTCCCAAATGTCAGGGTCGGCTTGATGGTGGGTATTGGTGGTGGCGTACCAAGTACGAAGCATGATATCCGTCTTGGAGATATTGTGGTCAGCGCGCCTCGTGACAATGAAGGCGGTGTTTTTCAGTACGACTTTGGCAAAACCATACAGGAGCAGGCTTTCCAACATACACAGTTCTTGAACCAACCTCCAACAATACTCCGGGGTGCGGTCATGGGGATTCAGGCCCAACACGAGAGAAAGGGACACCGGCTTGAAGAAGTTATCGAAACGATCCTTGCAAAAAATCCGAAGTTACGTCAGAAATATACAAGACCGCAGCCTGGCACCGACAAACTTTTTAAATCAAAAGTTACTCACTTAAGAGGCTGTGCGGGTATTTGTAATAATGATCCCTCGAATTTAATAGAGCGACGCGAACGGGCAAAATCTGAGGATAATCCAGCTATTCACTATGGCCTGATTGCATCTGGCAACCAATTGATGAAAGATGCTTTGATTCGTGATCGACTTGCGGCAGAGAAGGACGTTCTATGTTTTGAAATGGAAGCAGCAGGCTTGATGAATCATTTCCCGTGTTTGGTCATACGGGGTATTTGTGACTATTCTGACTCCCACAAAAACAAAGAGTGGCAGGGGTATGCTGCAATGGCTGCAGCTGCGTATGCAAAGGAGCTTCTATGCAGGGTTCCTCCAAATAGGGTTGAGGCTGAGAGAAAGATCAGCCATGACTTATCGGGTAAGTCCTATGGGGTTTAGAGGTATAATGACAGAACACTCACTATAGAGCTATAGCTGGCCTTCAAGAAGTGTCGCAGAAACTGCGCGAGAACCGGGAACATCAGACCAGACAGAAGCTCTCCGATGAACGAAAAATGCCACCAGTTGTTTCGTCTCACAAAGAGCGATAAGGATGCTACCTATGAATGGTATAAACAGCGCGTGGAAACCAGAGTTGAAGGCACCTGTGAGTGGTTCCTACATAATAAGAATTTTCGAACATGGTTGGAACAGGATTCTGGGCCGTTGCTGGTTTCAGCAGACCCTGGGTGTGGGAAAAGTGTGTTGGCAAAATATCTTATTGACCACCAGCTACCACGCTCAGCAACTATCTGCTACTTTTTCTTCAAAGACCTAGACCAGAACACGGTCCGACAAGCACTTTGTGCTCTGCTTCACCAACTGTTCAGCCACAAGCCATTGTTGCTGAAATATGCGATGAAACAATTTAGCAAGGACGGTCCTGGCTTGATAGACTCAAATATATCACTCTGGACTGTCCTGGAAAATTCAGTGCGAGATCCCCAGGCTGGACCTATAATTATGGTCTTGGATGCTTTAGATGAATGTATGGAAATCGAGCTTGAGGACCTGATGCGAAATGTGGCGGGCCAATTCAGCAGCAACCAGCCAAGCGGTGATAAGTTGAAGTATCTTCTCACGAGCCGCCCATATGAACAGGTCTTATCTAAGTTCCGGCGTTTCTCGCATATTCGTATACCGGGAGAAGAGGAATCGGAGAGTATCAGTCGAGAAGTAAACCTCGTCATCCAACATCGAGTTGAAGAACTAGCAAAGAAGAAGGAGCTCGTGGACCCAGTTAAGAACTACTTGAAGTATAAATTACTCGAAGTCCAGCACCGTACATACCTCTGGGTGTTCCTTGTGTTCGACCTATTGGAGAAGGAACACTTCAAAAAGACACAAAGAGGTATCGAGGCTACTATTGAACTATTGCCGAAAAGTGTTAACCAGGCATACGAACAAATCCTCAGCAAATCCAAGGAAAATTCACTGGTTCGTAAATCTTTGGCCATTATCTTAGCCGCGACTCGGCCACTGACGATTTCGGAAATGAACATTGCTGTGAATATTGATGACACAGTGAAATCCTTTAAGGACCTTGACCTAGAGGAGGAAAAGGACTTCATGTTGCGTCTCCGCTCTTGGTGTGGCTTGTTCATATCAGTGTATCACGACAAGATTTATTTCCTCCATCAAACTGCTCGAGAGTTTCTTCTCCTCACAGACATGTCGCTCCCTGAAACCTTTCGTTGGCATCACTCCATCACTAGTCATTACGCACACAATATTCTTGCCCAAGTTACCGTGTTCTACCTTAACTTCTACAATTTCGACATCAGAGTTCAGGCAAATACGGCAAATCCGAGCCAGAAGGCTAGCCACTGTACCAATAAGAACCTCTTCTTGGACTATTCGTCTAAGAATTGGGCTCTTCATTTCCGTGAGGGTCGTATTAATAACGATGACATGATAGTTCCGTATGCTTCAAATATTTGTGATCCAAACTCGAAAGCCTATTCAACGTGGTCCCGTTGTTGGAAAAGATCAAGGGGGATCATTCCTATGAACGGTACAGGCCTCATGACGGCATCATATTTTGGTCTTGATGCTATCGTTATATTGTTCCTAAGGGGTGGTATCGACCCAGGTTTGAAGAGCAGCGATGACCGGACACCGCTATCGTGGGGAACAGGAAACGGGTATGAATCAGTTGTCCGGCTACTTCTCCACACTGGAAAGATTAATGCCGATTCGAAGGACGAAAAGGGGCGGACACCACTATCATACGCTGCCGGCAATGGGCACGAAGGCACGGTTAAGGTGCTGCTAGAGTCAGGAGAAGTTAATGCAGACTCCAAGGACAGAAAAGGGCGGACACCATTATCATACGCTGCCGGCAATGGGCACGAAGGCACGGTTAAGCTGCTGCTAGAATCAGGCGAAGTTAACGCCGACTCGAAGGACAACCTTGGTGTGACACCGCTAGTTCATGCTAGCGAATACATGGATGGAAGGAGTGTAAAGAAAGTGATGAGACTATTTCTCAACGAGGATAGAGACAAGATTACCATCACTGAGGAGATAATATGTATGATTGCCAGGACATGTGATGACGAAGTGATGACACTGCTTCTTGAACAGCTTAGAGATGAGATCACCATGACTGAGGAGGTTGTAAAGGCTGCAGCTGAAAATAGGGAGAATGGCAAGGAAGTAATGATACTCCTTCTCAATGAGCGTGGAAACCAGATCACCGTCACTGAGGAGATAATATCTACTATTGCCAAGACATTCGATAAGGAAGTGATGACACTGCTTCTCAACCAACGTGGACATGAGATCACCATCACTGAGGAGGTAGTAAAGGCTGCAGCTGCAAATCTTAGGCATGGCAAGGAAGTAATGACACTGCTTCTCAACCAGCGCGGAGACGAGTTCACTATTACTGAGGAGATAATATCTACTATTGCCAAGAGACTCGATAGGGAAGTGATGACACTGCTTCTCAACCAGCGTGGAGACCAGATCACTGTCACTGAGGAGATAATATGTACTATTGCCAAGACAGTCGATAAGGAATTGGTGACACTGCTTCTCAATCAGTATGCAGACCAGATCACCATCACTGAGGAGATAATATCTACTATTGCCAAGACATTCGATAGGGAAGTGATGACACTGCTTCTCAACCAACGTGGACATGAGATCACCATCACCGAAGAGGTAGTAAAGGCTGCAGCTGCAAATAAGTGGAATGGCAAGGAAGTAATGACACTGCTTCTCAACCAGTGCGGAGACGAGCTCACCATCACCGAGGAGGTAGTAAAGGCTGCAGCTGCAAATAAAGAGAATGGCAAGGAAGTAATGACACTGCTTCTCAGCCAGCGTGCATATGAGATTACTATTACTGAAGAGGTAGTAAAGGCTGCAGCTGCAAATTTTCGACATGGCGAGGAAGTAATGACACTGCTTCTCAACCGGCACGGAGACCAGGTCACCATCACGGAGGAGGTAATAAAGGCCGCAGCTGCAAATAAGGGAATGGCAAGGAAATAATGGCTCTGCTTCTCAAGCAACGTGGAGATGAGATCGCCATGACTGAGGAGGTGGTACAGGCAGCAGCTACAAATAGAGAAAACGGCAAGGAAGTCATAACTCTGTTTCTCAGCGAGGGCGGAGATGACGTCACCGTCACTGAGGAGATAATATCTACTATTGCTAAGAGACTCGATAGGGAAGTGATGACACTACTTCTTAATCAGTGTGGAGACCAGATCACCATCACTGAGGAGGTTGTAAAGGCTGCCGCTGGAAATAGAGAGAATGGCAAGGAAATGATGACACTACTTCTCAACGAGCGTGGAGACCAGATCACCGTCACTGAGGAGATAATATCTACTATTGCCAAGATATTCGATAAGGAAGTGATGACACTACTTCTCAAGCAGTGTGGAGACCAGATCACCGTCACTGAGGAGGTTGTAAAGGCTGCCGCTGGAAATAGAGAGAATGGCAAGGAAATGATGACACTACTTCTCAACGAGCGTGGAGACGAGATCACCATCACTGAGGAGATAATATCTACTGTTGCCAAGACATTCGATAAGGAAGTGATGATACTGCTTCTCAATCAACGTGTAGACCAGATCACCATGACTGAGGAGGTAGTAAAGGCTGCAGCTGCAAATAAGTGCAGTGGCAAGGAAGTAATGACACTGCTTCTCAGTGAGTGTGGTGACGAGATCATTATTACTGAGGAGGTAGTAAAGGCTGCTGCTGCAAATAAGTGCAGCGGCAAGGAAGTAATGGCTCTGCTTCTCAACCAACGTGGACATGAGATCACCATCACCGAGGAAGTAGTAAAGGCTGCAGCAGCAAATAAATGGAATGGAAAGGAAGTGATGACACTGCTTCTCAGCCAGCGTGCATATGAGATTACTATTACTGAAGAGGTAGTAAAGGCTGCTGCTGCAAATCTTGGGCCTGGTAACGAAGTAATGAAATTGCTTCTCAAGCAGCGTGGACATGAGATCACCATTACTGAGGAGGTAGCAAAGGCTGCAGCTACAAATAGAGAAAATGGCAAGGAAATGATGACACTGCTTCTCAACCAACGTGGACATGAGATTACCATCACTGAGGAGGTAGTAAAGGCTGCAGCTGCAAATCTTAGGCATGGCAAGGAAGTAATGACACTGCTTCTCAACCATCGCGGAGACGAGTTCACTATTACTGAGGAGGTAGTAAAGGCTGCTGCTGCAAATAAGTGGAATGGCAATGAAGTGATGACACTGCTTCTCATCCAGCGCGGAGACGAGTTCACTATTACTGAGGAGGTAGTAAAGGCTGCTGCTGCAAATAAGTGGAATGGCAATGAAGTGATGACACTGCTTCTCAACCATCGTGGAGACGAGATTACCATTACCGAGGAGGTAGTAAAGGCTGCAGCTGCAAATAAGTGGAATGGCAAGGAAGTAATGACACTGCTTCTCAACCAGCGCGGAGATGAGATTACCATTACTGAAGAGGTAGTAAAGGCCGCAGCTGCAAATCTTGGGCATGGCAAGGAAATAATGACACTGCTTCTCAAGCAGCGTGGACATGAGATCACCATTACTGAGGAGGTCGTAAAGGCAGCAGCTACAAATAGAGAAAATGGCAAGGAAGTGATGACACTGCTACTCAACTAACGTGGAGGTAAGATCACCATCACTTAGGAGATGATACCTACAACTGCTAAAAAACCCGATAAGGAAGTGATGTCACAACATCCGCGTGGCTGAACTCCATTATTCCTGCCTATACCCTAAGTGCCCCGGCCAAATAGTGAATGATAGTCAATGCAAATAACCCAAATTCTTGTTCCAATAGACCCGAGTATTGCTTTGCGACCTCCCCGAGAAACGTTCTTCGAACCTCCTCGCTATCACGGACCATGGCAAGCCATCTTTCCTCAACTGCACGAGAAGCCCGATTTCGTCGGGTTCCCATGCTTTACCCTAATTGTGACTAGGCGTACATCAAGGCAATGGCAGAGCTCGTAACTACTGACATTGCGTGCGGTCCATAAACCTAAGAGCGGGCCTGTGCTTCTATGTTTTGTTTCAGAATTGATTAGCGTTACTATGTGATCCTATCTAGTATCATCAGTGTTGGAAAGTAATATCGTTTAGTGTCGCAACGTTCTCTTTCGATGTCAGCGAACGGGATTTCTGACGGCACAAGACGGTGCATACGGAACCAAAACACCTAGTTAACAGAAGACTTATTAGTCTTATTTCAAGTGCTTCAGAAGAACGCCTAATAGGAAAATCAATCATTGCAATCTCATTGACGTCAAATACATGCTATTCTAAGTCAGTTCTTGGAAAATCTGAACTATCGTGTTCAGGCAATCTAATTGATTATATGCCACGACCAGGCGCCTCTGTAGCATTCCTTGTGATTTCCATCATCACTCATGGCTGGAAAAAAGTCGCATGTGACCAAGAATAAGCAAACAAACGTCTATTCAGATATTCCCAATGACTCTATAATCTTATACAGCTCTTCAACAGCTAGAACTTGCGCACTTTGGAGAAGTCCTTTTTGAATATCCACAACGTTTAATGCAAAGCTCCGGGAAATGCCTTGTCCCGCCGACATATACGGTATTGACATGGAAAGAGGTAATATGAACGACACATCAGAAAGGAATGTTGTTATTATGAGCCGTAATGACGAGACTGGCCTGAGTGTTTTAGAGGATACAGAGGAGTATCATTCAGATACGCTTACTCTATCTAGTGATGAAGACATGTTTTCAGAGGAGTCGGAGGATTCAGAAGAAGATTCTAATGAGGAATAAGAAGAAGAAGCGGTCTTTTCTAGTGAGCTAGAGCTTAACTGCAACTACTTCGAGTCAGACTGGTTCTTCTTACGAATAAAACTATGGAGAGAACTTTAATACAGATAAGGCCAGTTCACTTATAATAGAATTGCTAGTATTTAGAGGACAAATCTTGAAATTAGGAAGATCAGCTGGCCTATAATGCTTCTAGAAGCGTATTTGGACCTAGAGAGCTATTAAATAATATTGCAAATATCATATGACTAGATAGATGTTGTGTATAGGATGTGTGGCACCTAATAAAGCCTAGGGCTATAAGTAATCTTATTGTTAGTGTAAGACCTCTGCCTTGTGAGAGCTGCTACACTGATTTAGTATTATTATTGGTGGACAGACGCATTGCTTTGTATTGCGGGAAAATGGCAGGGAAAAGTTGATTAAAGAGTATACTATATATGTTGCTTATGAAAGTAAATAGTGTTTCATAGTGTAATTCTAGAGATTTTTGAAAGTTTTCTGTCATAGCTTATAGGCTGGAAATAGGTATTGCTAAAGCCAGAACAAACATACAGGTAAAAGATGGTAGATTGAGTATTAAGCAAGAAGTATACACACACACACAATATATTAACGCCCGGCGGCCAAACCGAAAGGGCAACTATCACTAATCTACTAATAGAAAATTGACATGTGCTATGTTCGTTTGAAGACATTGTTTGGCAGTGAATAATAAAAACACTTGCTTTAAGAATAACAATTGAGACTAAGCAGCAGATTTGGGTCACTTGTTGCGTCTGTTGAAGATGGGAATGAAATACAGGGAAGAGAAACGCGGATGTGCGACAGAGCCCCCTTTATAGCCGTACAGTCTAGGATTCTAGCATCCCAGGATGCCGAAGTTCAGCCCCGATATGCGCTGCTATAACTAATCGGGATTTCAGCTGATGGCACAAAAGACAGTTTGCTAGAAAAGCACCAATAGTGACTCGCCGTATGATCTACCGGTACAATTTTGGCATAGACGCGTCGTGGAAAGCTACAAGGCGCACCTGATAGCCCACCCGCCTACAAGTCAGCTTATCCGAAGAACATAATTACAACAGTAGAGGCACAGGACGGGAAATTGGTTCGACAGGAGGATGATACAGCAATTCAGCCTCGTCTTCATTTTGCAAGGCACTGTACCAAGATTAAGTCAAATTCACCATCTTGGGTGTCCGCATACGAGACGCTACTATGGGATGACAGACAGATGCTGAGAAGAGGTCCCTCCACAGTTTTCAACGTAAAATGACGCCTTCCGCCCAATGCTTCCTGTTGGACTTCAGCTGACCCTTTAGCCCTGTAGTTAGCTAAGAGCATATTGATCGGCGGAATCTCTTACTTTTGGCTTCGTCTAGCTGTTGCTCGAGGGTCTTGTACAGTTCCACCAGGAAACGCTGATAATCTTCGATCGAATGACGTGCATCCATGACGTTGATGTGGTATTGATAAAGCGAATATAGAATCGGTTATGTCGTGTTTGGTCAATTCTTGTCAGATTGAAGAATAGTATGCAACACTTTAATCTCCACTGAGGTGGCGCAAGAATATACCAGCGAAAAAAGACTGTGAAATCTCCCTAGGCGATGAAAAAGAGCTTTTGAAGCTAAAGAAGTTCCTCGCCATTGAACTTGATCACGCTTGAAAGTTGTTGCCTTCATTAGGAAGGAGTGAATACCAGAACCAACAAGAGAGTGGTACTAGCCATTGAGAACAGCGACTGACTGACTTTTAAGATACAGGTACTTTATTTATCATCGCTACCAACGAGCTTTTGAAAAACAGTAAGAAAGTCAATTTATCGATATGGGTGAATCCTAACCTCAATTCATTAATCAACAAGTTGTTTATAATATCATATTAAAACAGCAAAACCGCCAACATCAAGAGACTGTAAAAGCAAAGAATAAAAAACATACAGACTAGAATAATCCTATTCTCAGTGCACATACAATTAAATCCTGCAGTTAAAAATTTTTCCACATATCCGATGCAAGTCCGACAAAATGCTATATCTCACCAGGACGCAGACAGATACACTCCTATCATGCACTGGTAAGCTTCATTGACCATTTTCACATTCGATTGTAACTTCTAGCGGGGCTAGTTAAGAGCTAAAAAGGTATTCTCCAAAACACCATTTTGTTTTAACGAAACTGAAAAGTTAGTATCAAAACCTAAAAATCATTACTATGAGACTTACCTTTCGAGTGACTTATGTCAAAGAGCTATGAAGAACTAAATACATGATGTTAAAAGAGTGTCCCCTTATATCCAGTCCTCCTTATTCTGTATACCGTACATTGTAGTATGATAGCCTACTACAATATTCTTACTATAATACGATGATTCCTTCTTCAATAGTATTGTGTTGTTTCGTATACCCTTAGCTTATAGAAGATAACAGTCTATTATTCATATCTCCACGTGACCTTGGTGCGTGTTCCATACCGTCGTATCCAGTGCCAGTGATTGGTATTCAGTTGATCCGATACAAACTCATACCAAATTTGCCTTTTCCCTTTTCGTCATACTTCCTTTTAGCGTCATGCAGGTTGACTCGTAACACAGAACCAGTGCGCGCTTTTAATTTGTTTCTCAACCCCCTGTAGCCAAGACTGCGCTAGACCACATTCATTTAATTATTCCGAACCCCACTCCTCAGGGTTCAGTAACTAGACTAGACGCGCGCTGCGCACGCGGTGGCCCTGAAACGAACAAAACACAAGATGGAAATAGTATAAGTACTCAGTTACATAAAGAGTTTATACGGAAATTACATATAGTTTGATAAACTTTTTTATGATTCGCTCAACCATGGACCGTAACGGCGGGAGCTAACTAATACATTTGATCAGCTTCATCACCAATTATTCTTCGCTTCTTCTATGAGTCTAACTGTAAGAGGTTAGTCTGACTCTATCACCTATCAGACTTCAGGGTATCGTAATTCCGGGATAATCTCAATTTCTTACCATATCCCTAGAATATCGTCGTTAGCCACTAAAGCGCTAATTGCTACCTACACAATCAGGAGTAAAGAGCCTAGCCGAGTGATCTTATCCAGTCATTAAAGATGGGCTGAGTAGCATAAGGTTAGAGAGGTTAGAAGAAAATGTATATCCTCAGTTAGTATAGCTAGTTTGTTGATTTTCCTTCGTGACTTCGAATATACAGCTTGTGATGGAGATCTAGGCCTATAGTGTTAAAAAGCTCCAAATCTCACATCCTCAACTCCAGAGTTCACTCTTGGAATAACTATAAGTCCACATCTTAGATATCGAGAACCATCCACTGGTCATCCGGGCCCATGTAAAAGACATCAGTCAAGTCCATAATATAGCCGCGTTTATGACTATAAGCTTGGTAGGAAGCAAAGAAGCTAGGGTTCCGACCCGAGGTCTAGGTCCTGTAATTGAGTTTCTAGAGGATCATAGTCGGTGTACCTGTAATCATACTCCGAGACAGGTTGCAGCCCTGACTTCACTCTATTCGCGTTCACGACACGTTGTAGATGGCCCAGAGCGGGATAATCATTATGCCCGAGAGTCTCGATTGCGGATGGGTTGTCTGGTTGTGGGAGTAGTCCTGGAACCAAGTGAGAGCTTAAACCTGTTGGTGAATACCCACTGTAATTAATATCAAAATCGATAAGCTGGGGTAATTTGCTCATCTCCAGTAGAACATGATGCCATGTTTTGGTGTTTAATTCGACCTGCGTGAGTCCGATAATTCGCAATGACTGTCTGGACTGGACCACAAGTGAGAGAAGATTATGCGCGGCTATAGACACGCCGGATAGATATAGCACGCGAAGGTGCAAAGAACGGGAGAACTTGACAGGATCAAGATTCAGAATATCCGCACTGCATATTGAAAGAGATCTTAAATTGATGGCAGGTTCAATCAACTTGAATAAAAATGGCGCATAGGTCTCATTTGGTAGAGCAGCATATTCTGGCAAAATAGGTTTAGGCCAATATCTTTGATAACGGCCGTCTGTATACGCACAGACAAACAAATCGAGATGTCGCACTCGTTGAAGGACATCTATGATAGATATCTGCACGGAACTCGTTTTCAGAAAAAAAAATTGCCCAAAGTTGTGGGCGATCGGAAAATGGAGCCCGAGTTCTTCGAGATTTGGGAGCGATACATAGCGAAAAGTTGTAATAACACTGTGGATATACATTTTTCTCTCCTCTTGGGTAAGATAGGACGGTGCGTCATTGAATGTGAGTGCTTTTAAGTTGGTGAACCGATCCAAGCATAATGGAAGTATTCCAGCGAGATCCTCCACATCAGGTCTATCCATAGTGCTTTGGCGATAGCTATTAAATTTCAAATCCATTTGACGGACATATATGGCATATCGGCTTTTAGATATCTCCATAAGCCGAACCAAAGGTGACCTAGTAGAGTGAAGAGTCACAATAACATGTCGGAATAGCTGCGGTGATGCGCTATAGCAGAAAGCTTTGCTGACCAAACGTAAGTTAGCTAGCATTTGCCTAGTGTTGAAGTCGCGAATTTCGTAGTACTGAGCATCGCCTTGCTCACAGCGAGGATGGCTATTTTCAATTTCCTCAACATAGAATGTGATCTGCTTATAGAGTTTAAAATCAGGTATAACAACTTTGGTAGAGAACTTACAAGATCATAAATCTCTGTGGGGACAGACATGTCTAAATTAGAGGCTTTTCAGGATATGGACGATTAAATAAATACAATACAAGCAATCGACAATATAGGTCCCACCGTTGATGATAGATTTGAGTGGGTTCTATTGCGGGGTACGGTGTCAGAAAAGTCAACTAAGTAAATTACGACTGTTACAGTACCTTACCATATAGTTATGTGAGATTGAAGCTGAGCTGGTCTATTCAGATTATCGATTTCCGCCCTTCAGAAACGCAATGCTCAAAGTGACACGCCAGAAGAGGGTCTCTTGGGCTTCAACAGACATTCTATTGCCGGAGAACGAAACGAGATTAGAAAAACTAGCAACATCGGATACGATCCTGAAAGTTGGTTAAACGCTTTATGTTCTGCTTTAAAGGCTGTCATGTTTTCGGTCTTGCCGGTTGCGCTCAGTGCGTGATCTGATGGCGTCGGACTTGTTCAGAAATATTGCGTGGTTCAACATGAAAGTACTGTAATTAATTATGGAATTCTGGTGCGTTACCATTGCACGGCCACAGTCTGTTGTATTCACTCTGGCCCCGATTTGCTGTGAGCCCTGGACGACCTGCTTCAGTGTGGCTTAGCCAGCCTTAGACAGATGACGAAATTGAGACCAGTGATAGCGTTGAAATTGAATCAGGCGTGATTCTGATTGAGGGCTCGCATGCTTCGCAGAATCGTGGCTCCGATATCGAACAAAGCTGTACTATCCCGGTGTGTGAGGAGAGGACCAAAGTGTAACTTCGTTGCAACAATAATCTCCTCAGGCCCATTCGCAAGCCAATGATGTGGTGTATCTGTCGTCACAAGGGACTCCTGACTCAGGCTGTTCGGACTATATCAATAGCTCACGTCCTTGATAGTTACTTCCAGAGGGATTGATTACACCATGGTTTACAAGTTCCGAGTACGCTATTCGGAAGTGGAGCTTGCAGGTGAATTGTCGTGTTGACCGTTGGAGATGGTGCAGATGCTACTAGATCATGGTGCTTCCAACTCCTCATAATAGTGATCACCAGAAATTGTGTGATGCTAGCAAGGTTAAACTATTCGCTGGCCTGCGTTCGTTGTACGACTTGTTGTGTGATGCGCGTCCCTGGAGGCGCGCGTACGGAACGTTGAATTGTGCCGCCAATTTGGTCATTTTTTGGTCCGGAACTTTCTTATACGCTTATTTCGCCATTTGAATGCCTTCTTCCTCTTTTGGTATTTCTCCGACGGCATTTTGGTGGTGTTTTGTGGATTTGAAGTGTAGGGTTGAGGGACGCGGCAGATATTTACGTTTTCTTCTACAACACGGGAGCGGTGTAGGTGCGTCGGACGGCACGGTTACATACCAGATACAAATCAGGTACGGGTTGAGATAACTAGTGCATTTGGTTGACCTAGTTTTGCATTTGGGATAAACGACATGCTACTCTACACTTCAAGCGATGGGACGCTATCAATTGTCTCAAAACTGAGCAAGTGCTCTCGGTACACTGCCAAGTAACCCACAGCCGTTGCACAAAGAAGTTCTGAAATACTGCATAAGAAAGAAGGCGAGATGTTTTGGTCAGAAGCTGAATGAATTGTGAGAGAAGAAACTAGACGTCTGATCTGTCGGTATGAAGCTCAAGTAATTGGTCCAATATGCTACAATCAAACTCAAAGCACAGCACCCGGCCATTCCTACAACCAATTGCAATGCAATCCCCTCGCACATCATAACAAGACGAAAGAAAGCCTGGTAGGATTCTGAATATAGGTATTGATCTGTACCATATCCAGTCGTTTTCGGGATAAAGACCACCCTTGGGGTCGCTATTATTGTTACCAGTTTTAATGAGGCCAAGATTTGTCTGTAGAAATTGACCATCAGAAGAGAATTTAATTATTTCAATCGGAGCCGAGGTTTCAACTTGGTGGGACCAGTTACGGAACTTGCGAAAGGTACTCAATGTGCTTCCTAGCCATTTCACCGGTCGCAGGGAAGCATCAACATCCCACAGCTTGACAGTCCCATCATATGATGCTGACGCGACATGCCGGCCGTCTGGTGAAAATGCTACAGCAGTAACCCAGTTAGAATGGCCTTGCAGTGTCTTAAGCTGACTACCTGTGTTTGCATCCCACAGCTTGACAGTCTTATCATATGATGCTGACGCGATATGTCGGCCATCTGGTGAAAATGCTACAGCAGTAACCCAGCTTGAATGGCCTTGCAGTGTCTTGAGATGATCACCTGTATTTGTATCCCACAGCCGGATAGTCTCATCATTAGATGCCGACGCGATGTGCCTGCCGTCTGGTGAGAACACCACAGCAGTAACCTGGTAAGAGTGGCCTTGCAGTGTCTTGAGATGATTACCTGTATTTGCATCCCACAGCTGGACAGTCTTGTCGTCGGATGCTGACGCGATTTGTTGGCTGTCTAGTGAAAACGCTACAGCAGTAACCCGGTCAGAGTGGCCTTGCAGTGTCTTGAGATGATCACCTGCATTTGCATCCCACAGCCGGACAGTCTCATCATCAGATGCTGATGCGATGTGTCGGCCGTCTGGTGAGAACACCACAGTGTTAACCCAGCTATAATGGCCTTGCAGTGTCTTAGGATGACTACCTGTGTTTGCATCCCACAGCTGGACAGTCCCATCATATGATGCTGACGCGATATGTCGGCCGTCTGGTGAGAACACCACAGCAGTAACCCAGTCAGAGTGGCCTTGCAGTGTCTTGAGATGATCACCTGTGTTTGCATCCCACAGCCGGATAGTCTTATCATAGGATACTGACGCGATGTGTCGGCCGTCTGGTGAGAACGCCACAGCATTAACCCAGCTTGAATGGCCTTGCAGTGTCTTGAGATGATCACCTGTGTTTGCATCCCACAGCTGGACAGTCTTATCGTCGGATGCTGACGCGATATGCCGGCTGTCTGGTGAAAACGCTACAGCAGTAATCCGATCAGAGTGGCCTTGCAGTGTCTTGAGATGATCACCTGTGTTTGCATCCCACAGCTGGACAGTCTTATCGTCGGATGCTGACGCGATATGCCGGCTGTCTGGTGAAAACACTACAGCAGTAATCTGATCAGAGTGGCCTTGCAGTGTCTTGAGATGATCACCTGTGCTTGCATCCCACAGCCGCACGGTCTCATCGGTAGATGCGGACGCGATATGTCGGCCGTCTGGTGAGAACACCACAGCAGTAACCTGGTTAGAGTGGCCTTGCAGTGTCTTGAGTTGATTACCTGTGTTTGCATCCCACAGCCGGATAGTCTCATCGGAAGATGCAGTCGCAATGTGTTGGCCATCTGGTGAGAATACTATAGCAGTTACCCGGTCAGAGTGGCCTTGCAGTGTCTTGAGATGATTACCTGTGTTTGCATCCCACAGCTGGACAGTCTTGTCGACGGATGCTGACGCGATTTGTTGGCTATCTAGTGAAAACGCTACAGCAGTAACCCGGTCAGAGTGGCCTTGCAGTGTCTTGAGATGATCACCTGTATTTGCATCCCACAGCCGGACAGTCTCATCATCAGATGCTGATGCGATGTGTCGGCCGTCTGGTGAGAACACCACAGCATTAACCCAGCTTGAGTGGCCTTGTAGTGTGTGTATGAGAGGTTCCCATGTCTTTTCCACATACGAGATTCTTTTTAGCCACTCCGGTGTTTTCTTAGTGTTGTGTTCCGCCCTGACAAGACTGGTTTGAGGGCTAAAACAAATCGCGGAGCTATAGATTTGAAGAGGCCAGGTGGATATTGTGTGGTAATGGAGAAGCAAGAAACGCTTAGCATCAAAAATACAATTATGTAATAATGAATCCTTATAAAATTGTTAGCTCTCAAACAGGAGTATTAGGACTATACAGCTTACTTCATTAATCGACTCTAACGTATTCAAAGCCTTGATAGCATGCCGTAGCTGACCTAACAGACTTAGACACTCCAGCCACTCTAATAAGTTGAAACGCACAAAGGTTGTGACTTGGCCTTGGGTATCAAGAGCACGTTGTGCAAGCCTGGTGTGTTTCACAGCATGAAGGTGCTCCGTCCAGAAAGTAGCGGCATAGTTCATGCTATTAAGTAATGCTTTCCTTTTGCTGGAACCTTCTGCTTCCTTCACGGTTATTGGGCTAGTTGAATTTGGTAATGGCAAATCGATGAGGTTAGCCTTGAGCTCTGCCGACATGTAGGATAGACAATTTAATGCGATCTCTCCATGTCCATAGTTTTCATAAGAACTTAACGTTGCCGAGCCAGCCAAGAAGTCTCGGGATGACTGATGCACGAATTCAATGACACGTCCTCGCATTTTGAGAAACGACGCACATCGATTCACAATCTTTTCACTCGAGAACTCGGTCTCTGACAGGCCAGTCACACTGACGATTTCCGCTATTTCCAAAGGCCGATAGACCAGCATCATTACCCGAAGCAGTCGTATGCAGCCATTCACCAAGGCCGAATCCTCAATAATCTGACTCAATACTCGTGAATAGAAAAGGTATAAGCCAGGTGGCAGATGTTGAATCGTTGATAATGCCTCGACCGGAGGAACACGGTTCCCATTCCAATCACACTCGAGTCTCTTACAGACAAGACTCACCCACAAGAATGTTCCTTCTGCTCGTTTTAGAAGTTCCGATGCCACTCTCTGTGGCGTTTGCGAGCCGTAATAGTGAATGGGGTAGAGCTCGCTCATTTTATGATCAATATATAGTCTAATCGCTTTCTCAAGATGATCTGAGTTGAGTTCCAAAGTGATACCAACTTGCTCCGCAGTCGCAAGCAACTCTCGATCAGCACTATCATACGGCCGACTCGTCAATAACCATTTAACATGGCGGTGATCCAGTCCTGTGCGGACAATAAGTTTCAAAAATTCAGCCATGCCCGGACTTCGACACTCGTCAAGAGCATCCAGGATCACGTAGACTCGCTGGCGCAGACATTGGTGAAGCGTTTCCGAAAGGATGTCCCACAGTGTTCGCCAAGACATATTTTCTTTCCAGCGTGAATGCTCTGCATTCCAGTGGCGTTGCAGAGGACCAATAAGCTCTGGTCGCTGCTGAATGAGTTGCCAGATTAATCCTTTGACGATGGCTTCGATAGTGTTGAGCTCGTAATCGGCATTTTGGCAGAAAAAATATATTATAATCGAAGAATCATCTTGCGAGAGATTCTCAACGAGGCTAATCGACATCATGGTCTTTCCTAGCCCTGCACCCCCCCGAATCCATAGGAGGCGAACATTATCTTCATGCCGCCAACGGCAATAGTGCGAATCGTGGAAGATCCATTCGATCGCGTCGACGAGCAATTTGTCCTTGTTTTCTTTCAACCGATTTTTGATGACAAATGGGTTCACGGATTGTAAAGCTTGGAGGCAGGGATGATCATTTTGCGTGACTGTTTCATAGGTTAGTCACCACGCATCACAAGTCAGTTCAATCAGTAATAGAATAAGTCATACCGTCTTTTGGATTTCCGATATTTACCGGCCCATGGAAAACAGCACCCGGAAATTGGTTACCACTGCCTGTGTTGTTATTCTGCGTACCACCGGCAACTTTATATTCGTAGCGGATTTCATGAGTAATAGGGAGGGACATCCCAGCAGGCCACTCCGGCACGTCCGCCTCGCTGTATATTCTCGGAGCAAGTGTAGCAGGTTCTGTGGTAGCCCACCGAGCTAACGACAGTTAGAGGGCCCCCGGTTAGTAACCTAGTACCTTGGCAACCCTGTGACGGGGAAATGAACACTATCTCAGATGTTAGAGTGCCGCGGGAGTCAATACAACGGCTCCAAACCTAGCGAGCTCAAAGACTACTCGTCCACGATGAAACTTTGCAGTGTGCCGTATCAGTTTTTGCGATACCCACAGCGGACAAACTGGCTGGACAGTGCAGGATCTGGATCCATCAATCAGGCTGACACGCGTACGGGAGGGATGGGGCGCAACGACGGCAGTCTAATCCTAATCCGGCCATTAAATTACGTTAACTAGTTATAGAACCCATCCCCTAGCTTGGCCGGTTCGGTCCCCTAAATGGACATGGTTGCAAGCTGGTGTAGATAGTGTATAGAAGATAACACCTTTAAAAGAATGGGCAATTTTGGAAGCTGAATTGGCTCATAGACTTGCTGGTCAGTTGTCTGCCTCGTGTGGGACGCGATCTCCGACATTTTTCCGGACTCGCTAAGGTAAAACGCGAATGGCTCACAGTCAAATAATGCCATGAATATACAAAGAGGCACTTCAATAGACAAGTCGCTCCGGGTCTGGTTTGAGGGATCGTACGGAGGAACCGTATAAATGTAACTTTGATGTGGATAATGTGGTTTACAGAACGAGCGTCAGAACCCTTACACTTTTCAACTTCTAACCAAGGATGTCTAGTATAATGTCCCAGAGCCATTTTACGATGATTAGCAACTTATTTTACCTTTACGGCGACAGGCTCTAAATTAATTTGAGATCATGGAGCTATAAAATCATCTTCACCTGATTGATTAGTTAACTAGTTAGGTTAACTAACTTAACTAGTTACTGTATCGCATTTAATAATATCCCTCGCGGGTAGTTATATGATTGGCTCTTATAGGTGAGGCAGCCTTGCGGCTGATTATTCTCCCTTTAGCCTAATAAGTCGTGCTGGATAGTTTTCTGAGCGTCATAGCGTAGCCAATTCTCCGGAATCAGGTATGGGACTTCCTAAGCAACCTCGACCCTAATCCTCCTGACTTTCCTCTGCAAGGCGACGATGCCTCCTTTCAACCATAGTGACTACAGAATCGCGTGGATATGCGCCTTGCCTTTAGAGATGGCGGCGGGAAAGGTCTTGCTAGATGAGATCCACCCGCCCTTGCCCGAAAAACCCGCTACCGATCCAAACGCCTACACGCTCGGAAAAATGAATGGCCACAATATTGTCATTGCTTGTCTGCCCACTGGCATATATGGAACGATATCTGCAGCGACGGTTATATCTCATCTGACTTCAACTTTTCCTCGCATCATCTTCGCACTAATGGTAGGAATCGGAGGTGGGGTGCGAAGCACAAACAATGATATTCGTTTAGGAGATGTAGTAGTCAGCAAACCGACCGGAAAATATGGTGGAGTAATTCAATACGATTATGGCAAAACAGTACAAGGCGGACAGTTAGAACAGATAGGCATGTTAAATTGTCCATCGCCGAGTCTTTTGACCCATATTGCTAAGCTCCAAGCCAACCAGATGACGACAAAAGATGACGCTATTGCAACTATTATCTGGGATGTGCTGGAGCGAAATCCTGGCATGAAAGAAAAGTTTAGGCCCCCGAGCCAACACATCGACTATCTCTTCCTACCCTCATATTATCACATCGATAAAGAAAGCGACTGCACGGTGCGATAAAGAGAAATTGGTCTACCGACCGCCGCGTGCTACGAGGACACCGTATATCCACTATGGATTAATCGCATCCGGGGACCAGCTGATGAAAGACTCGGAAACACGGGACCGTCTCGCCCAGCAGTTCGGGATTATCTGCTTCGAAATGGAAGCAGCAGGCCTCATGAATCAGGTTCCCACTCTCGTAATCCGCGGAATCTGCGACTACTGTGATTCCCATAAACAGAAACAGTGGCAAGGATATTCGGCTCTGACCGCAGCCGCATATGCGAAGATCCTTTTGGCGGTGATTCCTACTCACGTCAGCAAGATAGATGACGAAAAGAACGATGGGGAGACCGGGGTCCAATCGATCAGAGAGGCACGACTCGATGACCCACCCATTTCATCCTTTCATAACCACGGTCCTGGGTTTCAGTTCAACGCCGCAGGGGGTTACTGTCATACCCAAAATAACAACACAGGCAGCGGAAATCAATTTCTTGGTAGCTTCAGTGGACCTGTTTATTTTGGCAAAGGTCGAGACTAATTGGGAGTAAAACAGACCCATGCATTGTCTGTCACTGTTTCCAGCCTTCCTCTTGCTGGTCTAATTCTCATGATTGCTATGGAGGGCCCAGAAGCTGACAGTATGCCTTCCTGATAGATTATGTGAGACACATGTTCATAGAGCTAGCAGGTCTACTGACTCATAGCCGATACGGTGTTGGTAATAGCTCCTTGGTTCTCATTCCCTTGTGTCTCTCACGCTTACTTTCTTAGTCATGAACAATCAATACATCATTTGATTTTCTTGTGTTTGGAGTCATAATTGCCGTGCAAGAGACGATCCCCTGAAGCCTTCTCGCATTGATTGGACATGACATGTTACTAGATTTAGGCTCGTAGCCGGCTTATCGAGAATGTTGAAAAAGGAGAATTAAAAACTCTCAAGATAGGCCGCTGCCAAACTGAACAGAACCACTGAAAGTAGCCCCCGGAAATTGGTTACCACTGCCTGTGTTGTTGTTCTGGGTCCCCCCAGTGGCGTTAAATTGGCTGCCAGAACCGTGGTTGGAAAAAGGGTTACTCGGTCGCTCGATTGGCACGGATGGTTCCATCTTCGACAATCTTTCGATCGCTTCGCGCAATACTTTGACTTGGGTACTCATTACTGCTTCAAGCACTCTGTCTTTGGCCAAATCACACACGTCATGCATCACTCCCATCACCAACAACTCTACAAGGTTGCTTTCACCCTGCCGTCCTACAGCCTTTTTATAATACTCGAACCTCTCCGTCTCCGGAGCTTGAGAAACATCCATGAAGATGCCCTCAGACAACTTTGCCTTTGTGTAACAGGCTTCCAGCGAGCTTATAGTGTCTCCGGCGACCCTAGGTGTACTGCGTCTATGTATTTGCGATTTGACATGTTGCAAAGCCTCCTCGATAAGGAGTAGCCCTTGGCCTGCTTTATGGAACGTCCCTGGGAGGCCCCTGTCACCGCTGACATTATGGTAGCTGTTCTTGGCAAGAGCAAGTGTGTTGATCGTGCTGGAAACTAAGCTACTGAAGTTTGTGCTCGACATCTTTAAATCGATCTGATGAGAAGAGGAAAAGGAGATGAGTATTCGGATAGATTCGCAGAGCCGCTTTACAGCGCTGTAAGAGAGTTGGACATAGTTCGGGTGGGTTGACCAGACCGGCCAAGCAGTGGGTTTTATTATAAAGATAAGGTTGACACGATCCATTAAAAAGGCTGGTTTCTGCGGTACCCCGCACCCGTGTCAGCCTGGTTACCTCCACCAGACAGTTCTTTTGCTGAGGGTACCGTATCGCGAAAATTGAGCACTCCAAGTTTGTCAGCGTTGACGAGCTGCCTTGGCTTCTGCTGCGCTTCCAGCAGTTATCTTAACCGCCCAAGGTAATCATCATTTGAGGTGGAGGTACATTCCACAATTTCAGATGTGTTTCAAGACCCTGCTATCAATAGCCGCGTCGGACTGCTATTCGACCAGCCCGCAATTACAGGCCACCGGCAGCGTTACCCAATATCTCCTACTTGAGGCATCAGCGGAACGGTAGTGAATCGTCACTGGTTGAATCAATTACCAATTTTAATTTCGCCATCGTTATTAAGATAGATACTATCACAATGCAAGTCGCCATTGCTAATATTGAGAACCTCATGAATATAGATTAATCCGTGTAATATCTATGCAATATTCTCATGATCAGTGGTAATAGTTCCATCTGTTCTCTTCAGCTGTGGTACCTTTCGATTTCAGGTATTTTGCGGCCTTCCATATATTATTATTGTCTGCAAGGAATTACTTCCAGTGTTTTTTTTTTTTTTGTTGCTGGATAGCATCGTGATATTGCTTCGCCGCACTTCGGGCCGTTTTTTCCAGGTGTGCAACGTTCCGTCCTGCATGTCACTCTGAGCGGGCGTGATTTCTCCAGTATGTGTATATATGACGGAGTTGTGTCAAGTCTGATGTCTTGCGTATGGCGACGGCTTGGCCTTGGGAGTTAAGGTGTGAACCGCTTCCAAGACCACTGATATTAGTCTGTCGGTTCTCTACTGCAATGTGCCTTCCGCCGGGGTGCTGTCTAGGGTTTGTATGATTCTTGCGTTAATCTCCTTCCATGGCGCGTTTTTCAGCAGAAATCGCTCCTAGTGGTTCAGACCCCGCCTCGGGACATCAAACACGGTTTCAATTGCGTGGTGATCCGAGCCGTGCTCTGTCCCGTGTATTGCACACTTGACCATAGCATCTGTTCTCGGAGGCGAGGATGAGGTTAATGGTGGACTTGTAGTCTCCACCCTGTTCTCCTCCACCCTGCTACGTCTTTGTGCCTCGTTTCAGTAGACTGGTGAGAGCGAATTTATTTATGAAGTTAACGATTAGGTCTGCTTTACTCTGCCTTTCTAAAGACATATTATCTCCTCCCCACAGTTGATCATGTCGACTAAAGTCTCCTATAATCATTATCTCCACCACCGTGTCTGTGTTTTGCCTTACCTTTGTGATTGCCTTGCGTAAGTGGTTGCATGTGTCGCGCAAAGCCTGGGTATCTCTACGCTTTACGTAGACTGACGCCATAAAAATCAAACGCTCGGGAAGCCGAATGACCGCTGCTGTCAGATCTGGAGATTCAATCGGCACTTGCTCCGCGTCTACATCCTTATTAACCCGGAGCATGCTTTGAATTGTCCACTGGCCTTCTCTCCATGCATAAGGGACCATCTTCGTCTATTTGTGATGTCCTATTAGGGTTGTCAAGAGTCGGCCTTGAATCATCCTCGCTTGGGGTTCTTGAATTGCTAATGCCACCCTGTCCTGAATTTCTTTGTTGTTCATCAAACTATCATGCACTGCACCCTGTTTCCTTATATTCAGCTGGATTATTCGGAGTGCTTTATTCATGTTGTATAGGGTAGAGCTTCTGATAATTTTTGCTATAGTTGACATCCAATTGGTCATATTTCATATAGATTAACCGTCTATCTCGCTATTTACTCATCTACCGTAACAAATTAATTCATTGCAATGATGCCAAACGAGGATGTGGTAAACTCCTGCAATGGTGTCGACTTGTTCATAAAGCCCACCTGGCTATGTTCATAGTCAAGAATTAGCACGCCGAGTTGGGCCCACCAGGAACCGAAGGTGTAATCATGACTCGAGTCTGTAGAGTTGTCCCCTGTGATGATAGAAATGCAAGTAGTGCTGGTTGGATCACGCTGGTACGGCATATAAGCACCAGGAATTGTGAATGTCCCATTTCCAATGCCAAATGTGGAATCGGGGAGGCTCGCGTTGCACGGATAGCGATACGTGTTATCAAAAGCAGACCATGTAGATTCAATGCCTGAAAAGTACCAGTCTAGGAGCTTTTGCGGCCAAATGAGGGACTGCTCTTTGCTTGTACCGTCTCCGCCGGGAGTCCATCGGTTGACGTCAATGTTGGTATGATTCCGGATTCGTAGGCTCCTTTCCATGTACGTGCCCATTTGGCCAATCTCCAGAGTCCTTGCGGTCCCTTTTCGGTGGCTTCCTGGACACGGCGGCGGTGACCTAGCCTCAAGTAATAATAACCATAACCGTAGCAGCATGAGCGAGATGACCTTGTTTCCAGCAAAGCAAGCACTGAATCTGAGTTAATTCTACAGCCTCTCCAAGAAGCTTGTAGTCATTGGATATGTAATGGTACTCTGCCGTGGTTGTAGCTTGTAGTGAGTTGATCCCACGCCACACCTCAGACGCAATGGCTCCTGGATATGGTATGCTTCTCATCTACGAGAACGTTGTGCCAGACCAGAAACTGGACTGGCGTGTACTAGAGAGTTGGTGATAATGGCCCTTATTTCTACTCGAGAACGACCAACTTCCTGTGGACACAGATTCATGATTGGCCGTATTTGAAGCCATATCAAAAGCGGCGAAACTTTGGTAGACTGTTAATTAGCATAAGATCCCAAGCTATCGATTCTTTGGTTTATTATTGATAAAGATACACTTTGCGATAAGATTTTTTGCAGCCCTAATTGTACCGGAACGCACATCATAGATGATGGTAGAGCCCGTAACTACTGACCTTGCGCGCACGGTTCAAGAGCTGAACTGGGCCTCTACCTGCCCTTCTCGTCTCATTAGATTTGCAATGTCATATCATTTGCTCTCGCAAAGTTCTCGTTTGATATCGGTGTCTGTTCCCATTTAGTGTACAGACGCAACTGGTGCTGGCACCGCACAGGAATCTTTTTACACCTCCAAACTGTTCGTATGACACCAAACGAAAAACTTTACCGCGCAAGACAGCGCATACGCCACCAAACGGGGTTTATTACCGCACAAGACGGTTCATACTGCACCAAACGGGATTTCTTACACCACAAGACGGTGCATACGCCACCAAACGGGATATTTTACCGCACAAGACGGTTCATACTGCACCAAACGGGATTTATTACCGCACAAGACGGTGCATACGACACCAAACGGGATTCTTTACAGCACCAGACGATTCATACGGCACCAAACGAGATATTTCACCGCACAAGACGGTTCATACTGCACCAAACGGGATTTCTTACACCACAAGATGGTGCATACGCCACCAAACGGGATTTTTTACCGCACAGGACGGTGTATAGAGCACCAAAAGGGTCGTTACCAAGATTAAATGGAAAGATCACAAGCCATTCGTTTGATCTAGGACCTAGCACGGAAATTGCTGTCACAACGCTGCTCTGACCTACACCAGTTTTCCCGATGAGAGTCTGGAGCAGCTTTTTTCAGAGGGAGAATCATAATCGATGTATCACAAAAGTTGGCTCAGCGTATAGCAGCGAACAGTGAAATAGAACTTGAAGCTACTAGTCTTTTACGAAACGTAACAGTATGAAAACTTCATTCTTCCCAGGCTTTATTTCAGAAAGCTTGAGGTGTTCGACGAAACTGGGATGGTACCGCAAGGGAAAAGTAAATACTAAACGTCTGATTCACTGTAATGGAGCTCAAACAATTGGTCCAGTATTCCGCAATCAAATTCAAAGCATAACACCCGGCCATTCTCACAACCAATCGTAATATAATCGCCTCGCACATCATACTGAGAAGGTAGTAAGCCGGGTAGAATTCTAAATATCGGGGTTGATCTATAGCATATCCAATTGTTTTCGAGATAAAGATCACTCTTTGGGTCACTATTCTGAGTTTCACCAATCTTAATAAGCCCTAGGTTTGTATGGAAAGATTGACCATTAGAAGAGAATTTTAAATTTGTGACGGGAGCCGGGGTTTGGATTTCGTGGTGCCATTTAGGAGATTTGCGGAAGGTATTGAACGATTTTCCTAGTAACGTTACTGATCGCAATGAAGCACTAATGTCCCAAAGCCGGATGGTATTATCATTGGATGCTGATGCGATATGATGGCCGTCCAGTGAGAACGCTATAGCATTAATCCGGGAGGAATGGCCGTGCAGTGTTTTCAGATGATCGCCCGTGCTTGCATCCCATAGCTGAACAGTCTTATCATTAGATGCCGATGCGATATGTTGGCCATCGATTGAGTATGCGACGGCATTAATCTGGCTAGAATGGCCTTGCAGTGTCTTCAGATGATCACCCGTTCTAACGTCCCAGACTTGGAGAGTCTCATCATCAGATGCTGAAGCAATATACTGGCCGTCTGGTGCGAACGCTATAGCATTGACTGAAAGGGAGTGGCCTTGCAAAGTCTTCATGTGTTTACCAGTGCTTGCATTCCAAAGAAAAACAGTCTTATCACTAGATGCAGATGCAATATGCTGGCCATCTGGTGAGAACGCTATAGCATTAATCGAGTTGGAATGACCTTGCAGCGTCTTTAGATGATCACCAGTACTTGCATCCCACAATCGGATAGTCTGATCGTCAGACGATGATGCAATGTAATAGCCATCTGGTGAGAACACTACAGCTCTAACCAATGCAGAATGGCTGTACAATGTCCTTAGATGATCACCTGTACTTGCATCCCAGAGTCGGATAGTCTTATCATTGGATGCCGATGCGATGCGACGACCATCCGGTGTAAATGCTAGAGCATTAGCCCAGGAGGAATGGCCGTATAGTGTCTTCAAATGAGCACCTGTGCTTGTATCCCATAATTGGATAGTCTTATCGCCAGATGCTGATGCAATATACTGGCTGTCTGGTGAGTATGCTATACCTCTAACAATTGCGGAATGGCCATGCAATGTCTTCAGATGATCACCCGTGCTTGCATCCCAGAGTCGAATAGTCTTATCATCGGATGCGGATGCAATGTGATTGCCATCTGGTGAGTACTCTACAGCTCTAATGAATGCAGAATGACCGCGCAATGTCTTTACATGATCGCCTGTGCTTGCATTCCATAGTCGGATAGTCTTATCATCAGATGCCGATGCAATATATTGGCCATGTGGTGAAAAAGCTAAAGCATTAACCCAACTAGAATGACCTTGCAGTGTCTTAACATGATCACCCGTACTTGCATCCCAAAGTCGGACAGTCTTATCACCCGATGCTGAAGCGATGTGACGGCCGTCTGGCGAGAATACCAAAGCATTAACTGAGTGAGAATGACCTTGCAGTGTCTTCAGATGATTTCCTGTGCTGACATCCCATAGTCGAATGCTTTTATCACCAGATGCTGACGCGATGTGATAGCCATCGGGTGAGAATGCTAGAGCATTCACTGAGTGGGAATGACCTTGTAGTGTCTTCAAATAATCACCTGTATGCGCATTCCATAGTTGGATAGTCCAATCGTCAGATGCAGACGCAATATTTTGACTGTCTGGTGAGTATTTTATTGCTCTAACATATGCGGAATGGCCCTGCAAGATCTTTATATGATCACCCGTGCTTGAATCCCATAGTCGGACAGTCTTATCATTTGAAGCTGATGCGATGCGATTGCCGTCTGGTGAGAATGCTACAGCTTTAACAGATGAAGAATGACCTTGCAAAGTCTTCAACAGATCGCCTGTGTTTGCATCCCATAGTCGGATGGTCCTATCATTGGATGATGATGCGACGTGATGACCATTTGGTGAGAACGCTATAGCATTAACTGAATGGGAATGGCCATGCAGTATCCTAACATGATCACCCGTGCTTGCATTCCAGAAATGTATAGTGCTATCGCTAGACGCTGAAGCGATATGTTGGCTATCTGGTGAGAATGCTATAGCCGTAAAACGGTTAAAATACTTTTGTAGTAATTTTAGTTGATAACCTGTGCTTGCATCCCATAGTCGGACAGTCCAATCGTTCGATGCGGACGCGATATAGTGGCCGTCTGGCGAGAATGCTATAGCATTAACTGAAAGGGAGTGGCCTTGCAAAGTCTTCATGTGTTTACCAGTGCTTGCATTCCAAAGAAAAACAGTCTTATCACTAGATGCAGATGCAATATGCTGGCCATCTGGTGAGAACGCTATAGCATTAATCGAGTTGGAATGACCTTGCAGCGTCTTTAGATGATCACCAGTACTTGCATCCCACAATCGGATAGTCTGATCGTCAGACGATGATGCAATGTAATAGCCATCTGGTGAGAACACTACAGCTCTAACCAATGCAGAATGGCCGTGCAATGTCCTTAGATGATCACCTGTACTTGCATCCCAGAGTCGGACAGTCTCATCATCAGATGCCGATGCGATGTGATGACCATCTAATGAGAATGCTACAGCACGTACGCACCATGAATGGCCCTCCAGAGTTTGTAGGAGAGGTTCCCATCGGTATTCCGCATGTGGCAATCGTTTTAGCCATTGAGGAATCTTTTTAGTGTTTTGTTTCGCCTTGACTAGACTAGCTTGAGGGCTAAAGCAGATCGCGGAGCTGTATATCTGAATAGGCCAAGTCGATATTGTGTGATAATGACGCAATAAAAAGCGCTTTGCATCAACAATGGTATTGTGTAATTCAGTATCCTGATAACATTGTCAGTTTTCGACCTTCAGTGTTTGAGCTATAGCTTACGTCGGTAACAGATTCCAATGTCTTTAAGCCTTTGATGGCGTGCGGTAACTGGCCTAACAAGCTAAGACACTCTAGCCACTCTAACAAGTTGACGCGTAGAAAGTCCATGACTGGCCTATGGGTATCAAAGGCTTGTTGCGCAAGCCTCGTGGATTTCACAGCTTGGATATGCTCCGTCCAGAAGCTAGCGGCATATTTCATGCTCCTCAATACTGTCATCTGTTTTTGAGAGCGCCCTGCCCTCTTTGTAGCCATATGCCCGGCTGAATTTGGTAGGGGCAAATTGATAAGATTAACCTTGAGCTCCATTGACAAGTAGGAAAGACAGTTTAGTGCAATATCCCCATGTCCGTATTGTTCATATGAACTGAATGATGATGACCCAGCCAAAAAGTCTCGGGCTGACTGGTGCACGAATTCTATGACGCTTCCTCTTATTTTGAGGAACGACACACAGCGATTTACGATCCTTTCACTTCCAACCTCGCTCTCTGACAGGCTGGTGACGCTGGCCAATTCACTCATTTCCAGAGGGCGATAGGCCAGCATCATCACCTTAAGTAGCCGGAGACAACCTTTAACGAAGGCGGAATAGCCCTCGATGATCTGATGAAACATGCGTTCATAGAAAAGGTGTAAGCCAGGTGGCAGATCTTCAATTGTCGATAATGCCTCAGCCGGGGAGACAGGCTCCCCATCCCGACTACCTTCGAGCTTCTTACACACAAGGCTAACCCATAGAAATGTTCCTCCCGCTCGTTTCAAAAGCTCCGATGCTATCCTCTGTGGTGTTTCAAATCCGTAATGGTGACTGGGATAAAGCTCATTCACCTTATGGCCAACGTATATTTTAATGGCTGCCTCTAGATAATCAGAGTTGAGTTCCAACGCAATCCCAACTTGTTCCGTAGTCGTGAGCAACTCTTGATCAGCAATATCTA
The DNA here is from genome assembly GCA_001305275.1 of Talaromyces verruculosus. Lineage (NCBI taxonomy): Eukaryota > Fungi > Ascomycota > Eurotiomycetes > Eurotiales > Trichocomaceae > Talaromyces > Talaromyces verruculosus. Next base: position 60,879 of record LHCL01000111.1, read on the forward strand.
ATGGCCGGCTTGTCAACAACCATTTGACATGGTGGTGATCAAGTCCCGTTCGGACAATTAACCTCAGGAATTCAGTCATGCCATGATTTTGACATTCATCCAGGGCATCTACCAGCACGTATACTCGCTGGTGCTGACAATGATGAAGCATTTTTAGTAGAATATCCCATAGAGTTCTCCAAGACATGTGCTCTTTGAAGCGTGAGCGACTTGGATCCCAATGGCGCTGAAGAGACCCAATCAACTCTGCTCGCTGCTGAACGAGCTGCCATATTAACCCCTTGATTATGGCTTCGATGGTATCGAGCTCGTAATCTGTATTTTGGCAAAAGAAGTATGTAACGATGGAGGAATCATCGTGCAAAAGTTTTTCAACAAGGCCGATCGACATCATTGTTTTCCCCTTGCCAGCACCTCCCCGGATCCACAGGAGGCGAACGTCATCTTCGTTCTGCCAACGGAGATAGTGTGAATCACGAAAAATCCATTCCATGACTTCGAAAAGCAATTTATCTTTGTTTTCTTTCAGCCGATTTTTCACGACAAATGGATCCACACCCTGTAGAGCTTGTAGGCAAGATTGATCGTTGTGGGGGGCTGTACCACATGTGAGTGAGTGATTCGCAATGTCTCCGATCCGAGAACGAGTCAATCGTACCCTCTTTCAAATCACCGAAATTCACCAGTCCATGGAAAATGGCGCCTTGAAATTGGTTGCCACTGCCCGCATTATTATTCTGTGTACCTCCCGAAGCGCTGAACTCAAACCGGGTCTCTCGCTGATCGGAGCATTGCATTTTTAACTATGTTCAAGGTTCACCTGTCACTCCATAAAAATTCAGATCGAATGTGTGAAATTGCTCTAAGGCCGGACTTGCCCACTGCGTGAATGGTAGCCCAGCGGGATTTTTGATTTTTAGTACGCTTTCTTAAGGTGAGTTGAGTGTACGCTAATGTAAACTATCCAAAGTAGGTTTAAAGCGCAGCAATATCACATGTTGCATTAGCGATGAATGCTCCAATCAGGTCGTATTTATCTATGTGGATATTCATTTCAGGTCCTCCTCGCCTCAAACTTACTTATCTTATTGGCCGCACGGGACGAATATCTCCATCAGCAATAAGGCTCTGTGGTTTGAGGCTGCGGCCACCAGGGAAATCTAGTTCCCGGCGCTAGGATCTCCGTTCGGCTGATCAATCACAAGTATACTGACAGCATTACTTTACCGCTATCCCGAATATGGTGAGCGCAGCGCATAGATCCACTCGTATGTCCTCATTGGATAGCTGGCCTTCCTCGCTATAAGGATTTGCCAAGCTTCCCCTTTACTAAACTAGCGCGCACAGAACTGCGCTGCATTATGTATGGCACACCTATGCCAATTACTTTCATTCGATTAGACACACTTGAATACAATACAATACACGTTCCCACTCATTTTCTCAACTACGTAGTACGTAAGTTAAATAAGTAGGTTAAGAAACCTATACTACGGTTGACCCCGGTGATTTGCCTAGTAGGTTTTGATCCTGACGTAAATACAAGCCATGTAATACATTGTATGGTACTGTAGTACAAGACCGCCTACTTTAATAAGTAAAGTCTTTATAAAATTAAAGATATTAACAGCAAGCCATTGGCTCGGGAAAGTATGACACTATTACCAGATCCCTGTATGACAGTAAAATAAAAAATGTACTAGGCAAATCACCAGGGTCAACCGTAGTATAAGCTAGCGCTTCTTATGTACCACGCAACCTAACCCGCCTCGTAGGAGAACTGTAGGTTACCTTTCCCTTTCAGCCCGATCCATCTTGCTAGATAGATTTACAGCGCTATCTGCGATTATCTCAAGCAGGACTGACTCGATTTTCGTCACTTTTACGTGCTAGGCGACAATGGCTCTGCTCACACATAACGACTATACGGTTGCATGGATATGTGCCCTACCATTAGAGATGGCGACGGCAAAGGTCATGCTAGATGAGATTCACCCGCCCTTGCCGAAACCCGGTACGGATCCAAATGCCTACACGCTCGGAAAAATGAATGGCCACAATATTGTCATTGCTTGTCTGCCCACTGGCATATATGGAACGATATCTGCAGCGACGGTTATATCTCATCTGACTTCAACTTTTCCTCGCATCATCTTCGCACTAATGGTAGGAATCGGAGGGGGGGTTCCCAGCACAAGCGATGACATTCGATTAGGAGATGTAGTAGTCAGCAAACCGACCGGAAAATACGGTGGAGTAATCCAATACGATTATGGCAAAACAGTACGAGGCGGACAATTAGAACAGATGGGCATGTTGAATTGTCCGCCGCCAGGTCTTTTGACCCATATTGCTCAGATCCAAGCTGACCAGATGACGATGAAAGATGATGCTATTTCAACTATTATTCGGGATGTGCTGGAACGAAATCCTGATATGAAAGAACAGTTTAGCCCCCCCCGCCGAGACACTGATTATCTCTTCAGACCCTCATATCATCACATTGATAAAGAACGCGACTGTGCACAGTGCGATAAAGAGAAATTGGTCTACCGACCGCCGCGTGCTACTAGGACACCGTATATCCACTATGGGTTAATCGCATCTGGGGACCAGGTGATAAAAGACTCGGAAACACGGGACCGTCTTGCTCAACAGCTAGGGATTATCTGCTTCGAAATGGAAGCAGCGGGCCTCATGAATCAGCTTCCTACTCTCGTAATCCGCGGAATCTGCGACTATTGTGATTCCCACAAACAGAAACAATGGCAAGGATATTCGGCTTTGACCGCAGCTGCATATGCGAAGATTCTTCTAGCGGTAATACCTGCCCATGTCAACAAGATAGATGGCGGGAAGAACGACAGGAACACCGAGGTTCAATGGATCAGAGAGGCAAAGCTCGATGACTTACCCCGTTCATCCTTTCACAACCACGGTCCTGGGCTTCAGTTCAACGCTGCAGGAGGTTACTGTTATACCCAAAACAACAACACAGGCAGCGGCAACCAGTTTCTTGGTAGCTTCAATGCGCCTGTGTTTTTTGGGCAAGGTCGGGGGTGATCGGAGCAAACAGGTGTATACATCGTGTGTCACTGTTTCCCACAATTCGTCTTGCTAGATCTATTTTTCATGATTGCTGTGGAGGGCCCAACATTTGGTGATATAAGCCTAGCAGTATGACATCCTACTCAGATTATGTGGCCACATGTTCTGGATTTGAGTTGCAACAAGCTCTACAATCTTATCACGCAATTTAGCATGTCGATGAACACAACTCCATATATCTTGAACGATGCCCAGAAATTCCTTTGACGCCAGTTCGCATCAAGCCAGTCCATGAGTCGACCCCTTGCAACGTCTTGCAGACGGGGAATATCGTATTTATCGGCGGCCAAGAACACTCTTAGATCATGGTATACGTTTTCGAGGTCAGTACCACTTTTTTGATCGTAATTCTGAACTTAAAAAAAGGACAAAAGGCTAGAGATAGTATTAGCATCATCTTCTGGTAGAGTGATCCGTGATGATTTTGTTCCTTCAATTAGGGTATCAAAATCCGTAGTTCTCTTGCTGTTGCGATTATTTCATGTACCTCAAACCCATGATTCAACGCAGCATCAAAGTAGCGTAACTGCGAAGGTGTACCTCAAAATTCGTTCCTCACAAATTATTGTCATATCTCCATATCTTCCCCAGCCGAGGATATTCCTCATCACACCTTCAAGATCTGAGAGACCCATTGTTAAATTGCAGATGAAAAAATATGCTTAATGAAGTTTTTTTTTTTGGTCAAGAGATGAACACTATACTATAGTTCATACATATACCAAACTCGGTAAATTTAGCGATTTGTAGATCCAGAAGATGAAATTGTTCCTCCATTATGACTTGACCACAGGATCAGTATCTGTAAAGACAAGGTGAGAAATGTGGTGGATAAAGGCTATGCGTCGAATCTTATATCTCTTTGAATATATTGTCATGGACGGTCAAGGCGAAGAGTGTAGTCCATTTGGATACCATTTCTTTATTACTTACAGACCAATAGTAGACGTGAGTAGGGATTCTTGGCCAGCAAAGAGAGACAGTAGCCTATCCTAGTATATACAGTGTTCAAGTAATCATAACCATAACCGTAGCAGCATGAGCGAGATGACCTTGTTTCCAGCAAAGCAAGCACTGAATCTGAGTTAATTCTACAGCCTCTCCAAGAAGCTTATAGTCATTGGATATGTAATGGTACTCTGCTGTGGTTGTAGCTTGTAGTGAGTTGATCCCACGCCACACCTCAGACGCAATGGCTCCCGGATATGGTATGCTGCTCATCAACGAGAACGTTGTGCCAGACCAGAAACTGGACTGGCGAGTACTAGAGAGTTGGTGATAATGGCCCTTGTTTCTACTCGAGAACGACCAACTTCCTGTGGACATAGATTCATGATTGGCCGTATTTGAAGCCATATCAAAAGTAGCGAAAATTTGGTAGACTGTTAATTAGCATAAGATCCCAAGCTATCGATTCTTTGGTTTATTATTGATAAAGGTACACTTTACGATAAGATTTTTTGCAGCCCTAATTGTACCGGAACGCACATCATAGATGATGGTAGAGCCCGTAACTACTGACCTTGCGCGCACGGTTCAAGAGCTGAACTGGGCCTCTACGTGCCCTTCTCGTCTCATTAGATTTGTAAAGTCATATCATTTGCTCTCGCAAAGTTCTCGTTTGATATCGGTGTCTGTTCCCATTTAGTGTACAGACGCAACTGGTGCTGGCACCGCACAGGAATCTTTTTACACCTCCAAACTGTTCGTATGACACCAAACGAAAAACTTTACCGCGCAAGACAGCGCATACGCCACCAAACGGGATTTATTACCGCACAAGACGGTTCATACTGCACCAAACGGGATTTCTTACACCACAAGACGGTTCATACGACACCAAACGGGATATCTTACACCACTAGACGGTGCATATGACACCAAGCGGGATCTCTTACACCACAAGACGGTGCATATGACACCAAACGGGATTTCTTACACCACAAGACGGTTCATACGACACCAAACGGGATTTCTTACACCACAAGACGGTGCATACGCCACCAAGCGGGATTTCTTACACCACAAGCGGTTCATATGACACCAAACGAGATTTCTTTCAACTTCAAGGAGAAGCACGCGAAATCGCCGGAAAATCATGCCTTGCCCCAGGAAGGAAGGGTATCACCGACTCTAGATGACATTGTGGTAAACAGCCAGACTTCCTCGCGGGCGGGTGAGTGTCCGTCTCTGAAGGGCAAGGATTATACTGCTGAAGAAGATGCGCTGATAGTCCATCTCAAAGAGAATGAAAAACTTTCGTGGCCACGCATTGCAGCACGCTTTCCTAAAAGAGCACAGACAGCCCTGCAGGTTCGATACTGTACCAAATTGAAAGGAAGGCCACATCAAACTCAGTCAGGAGATCTTAGTAGACCGAGGACTGGCCAAGCGCAGACTATTACAGTGGCTTCTCCAAGGAATACTGGGAGTTCTCGTCGCCAGTATAGCTTGCGAAAATTACGACATTCCCCAAATCGTGATATACCTAGGTAAATCAAATTTTAGAGGACCTCGAAACACGTAAGGGACGACTTGCCAGCCGCACTTCAAGTGCTTCAGAAGAATTTCTCAATGGGATAGTCAATCTTCGCAATCTCATTGATATCGAATACACGCTATTCTAAGCCAGTTCTTGGGAGATCTAATTCTTATGTTCAATAAATGTGTCTATTCCACCATCACTCATACTGGAAGGAAGTCATACAAGATCAAGAACAAGCGAAATCAAGGTCTTTTCAGAAGTTCCCAATATCTTCATAGTCTTACTCTAAATCTTGTAATCGCTCTAGGGCTAGGCTTTGTACAGTACTCTTAAAGCGGAAAAAGATCTCTGTCGAATTCACCTGCACGGACCACTGAGTGTCAGATCATGTGATATTTCCACGTGCTTTATGAGCCCTAACATAAGATAGAGTACCTAGGGCTGTGTTCCTCTTGGCGTTGTTCATTGTCACGTGCCACAGGATGTGCCTTGATATTAGTAATCTAATCAAAGTCAATTGCTAACACCACCTCTTCTGATTTCGAGAACAGTTACAGAACGGGATCATCTGCCAACACCAGACGGATACGCATACTGACATGAGATATGAACGTAGTTGTGAACGGAAGATTGTTGAATACGACACCAAACGGGATTCTTTACGGCACAAGACGGTGTATACGGCACCAAACAGGATTTTCTTACCGCACAAGACGGTGTATACGGCACCAAACAGGATTTTCTTACCGCACAAGACGGTGCATACGGCACTGTTAAATTGAGGTATGTTTGGAGGTATAAAGTTGTTCATTCTTCTCTAATCTTGAGGGGCTGATGGACTGGTTATATACAGCATGTAGGCACAGACCCACT
>LHCL01000112.1:0-32312 GCA_001305275.1 Talaromyces verruculosus
GCATTTTGACGCGTTGTAATATGGTAAATCAATATAGAGAGTTATTTTCCGGAGAGGTGGCCGGTTCGGTAGTGTGGCCGGCTCGGTAGTGAAATACGTTACAGCCTGCACGAATCATGTCATAGATCGGAGATAGCAACCTTATCAATAGATCCGAGGTACCCATCTTATCTCCGAAGCCGAGCGTCCACATATATCCGTAATTGAGTCGCATTTCTCTCAATTCAAATCCTTTCCACCATTTTCATTTCTACACTTGTTTATTGTCTTTTATATTGAATTCTTACTTTATATTGATATTCACCAACTATTTTGCTACATGATACCCTGATAGACTATAACGCTTGCGTCTCTATTGGCGCTTCCACTCTGCCATGTCACTATTGTCACGACGTGTTACATTCATAAAGAGTCGTTTAGCTGGAGGCATTTCTCAAACGCATGCACACGCAATTTCATCTCGTTCAATATCATCCCCGTCGCGCCCTCCCTTTCCAACTATACCAACATGTCCCGATCCAACGTGTCCATGTGCGCCAACGCCGCCGATGCCCGAGGGTCTGCCGATCGACCACTCGAGACCGCTCAATGCGACCATGGCGCCTTATACGCAACAGATCTTAGTTGCTACTGGACAAACAGATTGGAGTAGTCGGATCGAGGAAGATGGCGTCGAGAAAAGCTGGGGTAGTCTGGTGCGCGGGCTGAAGGATATGTTTGGTCGGGGAGGGAAATATGCTGATGTTGGTATTCGTTTTCTATCGTCCAAGGATAAATTGCTAACTGAATGACTGTCGTTTGCAGCCATATAATAACCTGGTCGTTACGAACTCCTCATTCAAGCCCACGTCGCAGGCTTCCTCGCCATTCGCATCAGCCTTTCTTTTCCCAGCTTTCAAATACGTACCGAAAATTCCTATTGCAATAAACACAGATGTTAAAACCGAGCCGAATCTGGAAAACTTTGCGCGCGCATATTTGCTACCACACAAACTCCATTCGGCGCATGCGGGCATCCCAGAATCACAGCGACAAATCATGACGCGCTCACCGGAGTATGCCTCCCAATACTTTCCCGATGCACTGGATATCAAGCAGTCACCCACAATATTGATTTGCGGGCATGGCGGTCGTGATATGCGATGCGGTGTTATGAGACCTGTCTTGCAAGCAGAATTCGAGCGTGTGTTGCGACGGAAAGGGTTTACCACAAACAATGATAATGAGGGACAAAAACAGATTGATGGACCGGCTCATGCGAACATTGCATCTATCAGTCATGTCGGTGGACATAAATACGCCGGCAATGTGATTATATATATCCCACCAGTTCTTATGACGACTTCTTCCTCGTCCGGCACGATTGTATCAAGTCCAAGTCCGCTGGCCGGTAAGGGGATATGGTACGGACGAGTTGAGCCCAAGCATGTTGAGGGTCTTGTTGAGGAGACAATCTTTAATGGAAGAGTTGTTGAGGAGCATTTCCGTGGTGGAATTGGCATGGACGGTGAGATTTATAGATTGTAGATAGGTACTAGATATAGATATAGATTCACTCCGTTTTGGAATGTATTATAGCCAATGTATTGTTGTATATACCCCCTTCCTGATGATTATTTAAATAAGTTCTGTTCCACTGCAAATTAAATCACGATCTGGTCCTCATAAACAAATAAAAAGATGGCGCTAACCATTTCGGGCCGGAGATGAGTCTTCTCCGCAGCTTCTAAGTTTCGCAAAACTCTCCATCTTCACTTCACTGATCGAGTTGAGTCACTCAATCCAATCTTTAAGACATTCGTCAGTTGATTGACGACTAATTCTTCAGAAAACATTATCTCGACATGAAGTGACAACGATTGTCGTGCGTCATCCCACGATTACTTCCCTGTTTATCAGACGACATCCTTTTTTGCATGAGTTGTATACATCACAGCCATGATGCTCTCAGCAAGGAGATGCCTTCATAGGCATCAGCTACGAGGTTATATATTCAATTCGAATTGTCTCGACACACGAACGAAACTCGCCTTGACACTCCCCCAATTCCTACCTTCGAGACCCGCCTCGACGTCCTCCCCATCACCCCGACTAAACATCCGCGCCATCGACCAAAAATGGCAGGCTCGCTGGGCAGAAGCAGACCGAACCAAGCTAGAACAAGTCGCAAACGGTCAACTACCATCCTCCGGCGTCGGACCATCACAAAACGATCGCCCAAAATCATACATTCTGTCTATGTTTCCATACCCCTCCGGAACCATGCATATGGGCCATTTGCGCGTATACACCATATCAGATGTGCTTTCTCGATTCTATAAAATGCGTGGACATGATGTACTACATCCAATTGGTTGGGATGCGTTTGGATTGCCGGCTGAGAATGCGGCGATTGAGAGGGGGGTTCAGCCGGCTGAATGGACGGTGCAGAATATTGGAAGGATGAAAGATCAGTTAAGAAGTTTCGGACCGGCATTTGATTGGGAGAGGGTATGCTATTTTTGACTTGACCAAGTGATTGTTTCAAGTAAAATGCTGATCGGAATTCTAGGAATTGATGACCTGCTCTCCGGAGTTTTATAAGCATACCCAACGGATCTTTTTGATGCTATATGAGAAAGGATTGGCATATCAAGCGGAAGCGCTGGTTAATTATGATCCTGTGGATAAGACTGTGCTGGCTAATGAGCAGGTATGCATCTTTTGTCTAATCAAGTAATGAGAATGTTCTAACTCATCTAGGTCGATGCTAATGGCTTCTCGTGGCGATCAGGTGCCAAAGTCGAGCAACTCAAATTGAAGCAATGGTTCTTCCGCATTACTGCATTCAGAGAAGAGCTACTCAAAGATCTTGATTCTTTATCTGGCGGCTGGCCGGAGCGCGTCCTGTCTATGCAAAGAAATTGGCTGGGAAAGTCGAATGGTGCAAACATCAAGTTTGCAGTCACTACCAAACACAGCGATAGCCGAGATGTAGAAGTGTTTACTACTCGACCTGATACAATGTATGGTGTGGAATACATCGCGCTGTCGTTGGATCATCCTCTTGTCCAAGAAGCAGCCAAGTTGGACGCTGATCTTAGAGCTTTCATTGAAGAAGCTGCATCTCTACCGCCGGACTCAAAGGTAGGCTATCGCTTGAAAGATGTCTACGCTTCGAATCCCTTGCGAGTCATCGACAAGGAAAGCTTACATATTTCGAGAGAGCTTCCCGTATTCGTAGCTCCTTACGTCTTGAGCGGATACGGCGAGGGAGCTGTCATGGGTGTTCCGGGGCATGATACCAGAGATCTCGCTTTCTTCAAGGAGAATCTACAGCCAGAATTTATCCCGGTGGTTATCCAACCGGAACCCCAGACCCACGAAGATTCGTCACTCGTTTCTGCCCACGATGCCAAAGCTTTCACGAACGAAGGCTACCTGACGTCCCGATGCTGGAAATATCAAGGTCTCAGCTCGAAGGACGCCGCAAAACAAATCGTGACCGATCTTGAGAAGATCGGCAGAGGCGAAACTGCAGAGTCCTGGAGACTACGCGATTGGCTAATCAGCCGGCAGCGTTATTGGGGCACACCCATCCCCATGATACACTGCACAAGCTGTGGTCCAGTACCTGTTCCCGTCGATCAATTACCCGTCAAACTGCCCGAGATTGGAGGCGAATGGTTCAAAGCACAAAAGGGAAACCCACTCGAGACCGCTGCAGATGACTGGCTGCACACAGAATGTCCAAAATGTCATGGACCGGCAAAACGTGATACAGATACTATGGATACCTTTGTGGACTCGTCGTGGTATTACATGCGTTATCTAGACCCTAAGAACGACAACGAGCCATTCTCACCTGCCGTCGCTCGCCCGGTTGATATTTACATAGGCGGTGTCGAACACGCTATTCTTCACCTTCTTTATGCGAGATTTATCTACAAGTTCTTGACACAAACCGAGCTTTTCGCAGAACTAGCACATACTCAGCCCAGCCCTGCGGCTCCAGCGGTGTCAGAACCCTTCCGGACATTATTATCGCAAGGCATGGTTCATGGGAGAACATACTCTGAGCCATCTACAGGTCGATTCTTGTTGCCGTCTGAGCTTGATTTGACCGATAAAAACAATCCTTTGATCAAGGGCACAACTGTACGCCCGAATATCTCATATGAGAAAATGTCCAAGAGTAAACACAATGGTGTCGATCCCATGATTTGCGTGGAAAAGTACGGAGCAGACACGACACGTGCGCACGTTCTCTTCTCGGCGCCCATTGCTGAGGTTCTTGAATGGGACGAAACGAAGATTGTCGGTATCGAGCGATGGTTCGGCCGGCTGTGGAAATTGATTTTGGATGTCACCACAACGTTGTCGCAGACCATACAAGGAAAATTGAATTTGTCAGTAGAAGATGTCCAGCAGAAACCACATGCATTCCCGAAACTGCCGAATCTCATCAATCTTTTCGAAGCCGATATTGATGCCCTTCTCGCTACACATGAAACTATTGTTTCTGTCACCAATTGCATCGACAAAAACCCCTACGCCTTGAACACGGTCATATCCGATTTGACCAAATTGACAAACACGCTTTCCTCCAACCGGCCAACGAACCCTGAAATCCTGTATACATGTATATCATCACTTCTTCGGTTACTAGCACCAATCGCCCCTGCTCTCACATCCGAGACATGGGAAATCCTACACTCCGAGTTATCCACAGACGCAGAAGCTATCAACATGGCAACGACAACATGGCCAACACCCTTGCTTACAGAAACAGAGGCAAATGCCCTCCGATCTCGCGGTGGCCAGAACGTCGGCGTCCAAATAAACGGGAAACTACGCTTCAACGTGACCATCCCCCGATTAATTTCCGGCGCTACCACCACCTCTTCATCGGACGTACAGATTGATGAAAAGACGTGGATAGTAGATCAGATCTTGGCGACGGATGAAGGGAAAGTGTGGCTTAGGGAGAAACATGATTGGGAAAAGAGGAGGAGAGTTATTGTCGTTCCTGGGGGGAGGGTTGTGAATATTGTTTTTTGATCATCTTCACTCAATAAAAGATGGGATTTGTATGTATCTAGATATATTGACTGAATCGAGCCATTCGAACTGACCCGGTACATACACATAGCCAATGCCCACATTCACTGTTGGATTCACCACTGCACCAAAAAGACGCCGGGTCACAAGGTAAACCCACAACCCCGTCCAACATCTACTTATAGCTCACTCCTCAACTTAGTTATTGTTAACAGCATATGAAGCAGAACCACTCCCACCCCACCCCTCAGCAGCAATGACCTGAAAATTCAACGTCCCCAAATCCATCCCCAAGTTCTTCCAAGCATTAAAATGATTCTGCACCGTAACTGTCCCTTCCGTCCGAGGACTCTGGCGCACAGAGATATACTGATTGAAAGTCGACGTACCCTGAATCGAGGGCTCGTTGTACCGCGTATTCTCCCAGATGATATAAGTGCCGCCGTCGCTGGTTAAGGTGCCCTTTTGAGTGCCGAAGCTGGGTGGGTTGGCGTAGTCTTCGATTATGTAGTATTCTACGAGGGGGGAGGTGGACCAGCCGTAGACGGAGAGGAGGCCTGTGCCGCTGGAGACGGAGAATTGGCCGCCGAAGTTGATGGGACTTTTCCCCCAGAGACTGTTAGTTAATGTGTTATAGGAGGGGGAGATAAAAAAGCTTACGTGGTAGATCCAGGGTTCCAGCCAACACCAACGACGAAATCGTCCTGCGTGTTCCAGGTGACTTCAAACCCCGTGCTGGAGGAATAGTAGTTCACCGTTCCGCCGGTGGTATAGTCCTGGTCATAGTTGATTGCCGATCGACGGGCCAAGGAGGTGTTGTTCGTTGTGTCGATGACGAAGTTTGAAGGGCCGCGGCTGACGAGGTCAGGGTCGTTATCGTTCTTGACCAGATCTGCTGGAGCGGCGAGCGAGCCAGAAATGGCTGTAAGGGCAGTAATCAAGCTCGAGAATGCAACCATTTTGACTGTCTGTAAAGTTTGAAGTGGCTTTCAGAAGTTTTAGAGTTGATGGTGATGAGGAATGGACTCCAGACTTGACAGCAGCAGCGGTCACCAGGCTTTTTATATTCATCTTCAGACAACAAAAACCCATCCCTACATGTATTCGGATGTCATCAAGGCCTCATGTTTCATTGAAACCAGGCCACCCGGACAAAAGGCACAAACATTCAATGCCCACATCCCAAATGACTCAATAACGAAGCCCGATAGACTCATCCGGCTATTTACAACATTTGAAGCTGAACAATTCCCCATGATCCCTAGATCCGGAATTACGAATTCATTTCATCTATATGCCAAACAAATCTTCTGAATGGATGACAATTCAGCCTAAGCCGGGCCAACGATCTGATGCATTCACTAAGTACCGTGGCGTAGTACGTTGCGTATCTTGCAAACCTGTTAACACATTTAGCCGGGATCGACAACAATCGAAATTGTTTCTCAAGGCGCGGAGAAACGCGAGGGATGCCATGTATCAATCAATACCGGTACTGGTTAAGCTTATCCTCAGTAAGTCCGGGGTAGGTAACGGGTTCCTTGAAGAAAGCGTTGCCAAGTCGGTTCTTGGGCATATTCCGCAGGTAACTATACATTATGTTGTTATATGAAACAAGTTAAGTACCAGTGCTGGACAGGGGGGTCGATTTTACCGGAAAATAGGAAGAAGGAGAAGAAGCTATTAATCACAGAATGCTATACACCTTATGATATAGCATATTAGTATATCAACAAGGAGGAATCTCAGCCGCTGAGAAAAGGCTGAATACCGGGGTGACAGGGTAAGTCGCCCTTTTACGGCTCACTCAGGGTTATAGTATGAATGCAAGTAAGCTCACGAATAGCCGGAACTACATGATTGAGAGCAGTGAGGGCAAAAGTAGTTTAGCAATGTATTCATGACTGTGTAATTGTAATCTACAGAAGAATCATAACAGAACCGAAAATAGGAAAGAGAGAGAAAGACGTCTACACATGACACATAAAGAACGAGTCGGTCACATATACAACACAATGACCAAAAAGGGATATCAATGAGAAGAAGGAAAATAGAAAAGAAGAAGAATAAATACAAAAGAATAACCCTTCTCAGATTCGATATCTGCTAGCTAATCAATCATTCATCAGGACGATACGTCGACTTGGGCAACAGTCCCGGTAACGAATCCCTCAACGGCCACGCTTCGTTGTCAGCAGCAGCTTTCTGTGCAGCTTGCAGATCTACTTCGAGCAGTTTTTGCAGGTCGTCTAGTTTTCGATAAACCGCTGGGGATCTTGCGCCGCTGCTGGTGATGGATTGCGATGGGGTGGGTAGGGTGCTGGATCTTAGTCTTGAGGGGGGAGATACTGCTGCTGTAGGAGAAGGGAAAGTCACGTTCGGACGTTCCGTGGCTGGCGAGCGGAGTGTAACGGGGACGTCGATGGATGTCGTTGAGATGTGGTTGTTTGAGTTTGGATTTGAGATTGAAAAAGGCGGAGGAGCGAGAAAGCGGGAAAACGTTCTTGAAGCCGTTGCCGCTGATGACGGTTCACGATTCTCCATCCCGGATGATAATGGACGAGGATCGAGATTGCTGAGACGAAATCCGATCTGGACCGTTGCATGGCTGACCTCGGATGAATTGCGATTGTGTGCTGCAAATGCAGGACGCGGCGGGATGAGTAATATGTCGTCTTCATAAATGCTCGAAGCTGGGTATTTGGGCTTGCGAGCACTGGCTTTGGTTGGGAATATTGAGTAGGATATTTTCCTGTTGGTATCATTATCGGTGTTGGGCTTTTGTCTGATGGTAGGCGTTGGTGGTAAGGATTTATCGATATCCATCCTGTTGAAATAGCCCCTTCGAGTATTTGTGTCTTTGTGCGTGCTGTGAATGCTATCGTCAAAGAGAGAGTATTCGTCCTGGGGAATGGCAATCGGAGATGAGATCTGTCTCTTGAGTCCATTCTTCCAGCGGTATTTTCGAGACGACTCCGAGTATCGAATGGTCATCCATTCGGTATATGAGCGGAACAATAACTGGAAGAATGATACAACAATTCCAATCACATTGATTGACACCATTGCCATCATAGGCGTAATACCTTGAGGTATACCGGCGGTGATTCTTGCCCAGAAAGGTAAAAAGAAAGTCTACCTGCGTCAGTCGAGAAATGATCTAGTCCAGAGGAGAATACTTACGAAAACAGCGGTGGCTATCGCCAGGTAATAAACCATTTGCGTCGTAGCAACTCTCTCCATTGTATCCACGCCCGTTGAACGAAACAATTGTGTCGCTAGTATCGATGCAATCAACGTATAAAACACAATAAAAGCAATCGTAATACCCAGTGCAATTTCACTCCACGGTTTCGCAATCGACAGTAATCCCCATGAACAGGTACTTAGTGTAGATCGTCGAACCCGGGTCGGAATCCATGACAATAGGGTCAACAGAATGATCACTGCCCAGCAGATATATACGGCTCCTTTCTTGCGTGGTGCGAACCTCTTTCTCTGAAAGCCCCGGTATAGCGTTTCGACGCCGAAGACGAGTATCACGAGTCCTACTATCCACAATGCTGCATGTTGTCAGAACAGATCTAGTCTGACATGATTTATGTGACTTACCTGGGAACACTATCTGTCCAACTGTAGCACAATTTGTAGAAATGGAAGGAGACATTTGCATTGATTGAATCACCATTAGAACCGTGCCTTGAGCAAGTACCGCCGCTAAAAACGACAGAGTCAAAACTTCACCAGGTGGAATCAACTGAAGGAGCGATTGTCGCTTCCTATATACACAGAGTCAGCTTGTCATTCTCTCATCCACCACCCAACTGGCAAACATACTCGCTCGACAAAGAACCATTCTTCTTCGACGCCTTCCACACATCAAAAAACACCGTAGCCATCAACAGCCCCGCCGAGGCCATATTGAATGCAATTAGAAGTAGCGTTGACGTCGGCGTGCTATTCTCATAATACCACACATTCCGATAAACCACCACATGGTCGTGTGCTGCACCGCCATTATTTGAAGTTGCAAATCGCTCAAATAGAGATGATATTGTCATCATACAAGTTTCGTTGAACGCACCGGCATTCGTCCTAGTAGGAGGACTATACCGTTGTACAATTTGGCATCGATGAGTGACGTACACGTAAAAAGTCGATTTGAAGATTCCGAGAACAATGTCAGATGAAGAATAGTATCATTCAAAAATTATGCGAGTTACTTCCAGAGAACTCGTTTGATCGAAGTGAAATGGAAAAAAAGCGTCCAGTTCAGACCAGCTGAATAGCTTTCGCAGCCGTCCGGGGCTGATGAAGAAACGAATGACACGGACAATCGCAGTGACAAACCAGAAGAGAAAAAAAAGGAATAATGAAGATGATAAGTTGTGTCGGCACTTTCTTCATGTAGATACAAAGACATTTAGGGGGAAGGCGGTCTCCTTGAGGAGACCTGCGTACCTTCATCCCATACTCCGTACAGTAATTGCGTTTTACCTACAGTAATTCGGTCATAGAAAGCGTATCAAATGTTCTTGCGACTAGGCTTGTCGTTCGTGGCTATGCTCAAAATAGTAAGAACAAGTCTCATTGATCCCAGGGTTCCGGGTCTGAGTAGTGTCGCAGGTTCGCAAAATAGACATAGAAGGAGACCCGGAAATGATATCACTATCGTCATTAGTCGCAACGACATTCCTGAAATAGGATGTGTGAGACGTTCGTGTATGAGTCAGACAGGTTTGATTGAATAACTTATGGTGATTGCTTTACGTTAGTGGCGGTATGTCGAACAGGAGATGAAATCATACGAGTTTCGAGTGGTGGTGGTTCTCGCAAAGGAAGGGCGCGGGGAGGGCGCGGGAGGGGCGCCGTGACAGGCAGGGGTTAGGGCTAGGGCTTCCTCAATGCAAGATGAAACCGCAAGGGTTTTAAGCCGCCAGAGACATGCTCTTTTCGTCTTTTCTAGTTATCGGTGATAAATTGCGGCTATCAGCCTCTCTATTCGAAACTACGTATAAAGGAGTTCATGGTATATCTCCAATAGTGCTGAGGTAGTTGGTAGCAGATAAGTGAATCACAGTCTAGCACGCGAAATGGATATTGTGTATCTTCTATTGGAATATTCTAATTAATTCTACAAGGGTATAAATAGTAATACGCCACTAGTCAAACCATCGGCACTTTCACATATAAAGGGAGCATAAATGCGTGGAACAACCAGCACTTTGCTGACATCCATGGACATAAAACTTTATCAGTAACCGGAGTGCTCCGGTATCAAACCAAGGCTTTGGAAACAGGGCCAAGGGTTTTGAAATAATTAGCCACGAGGTCGTCGAATGCCGATACCTGGCTCCAAGATGTTTTCAACTGCGTAAAAGCCTCCAATGTGGTCTTATACTCGGGATGGTCTTCTCCGACACAGTAACGATTAACCTCCAGCCCTTTCTCGGCCCATAGTAAAGCCATTCTTGCATCCCCCAGTCGAGTGCAAAGTTTGGCCGCGTAATAATAACTGGAAAATGTCAGCAGATGACGGATCGGCAGAAGAGCATATAACATACGAGAAACATAATTCCCGACCTACAAGCCCCGCGGACTTTTGCATCGCAGCCAGTCTCTGGGTTAGTTTCAATGACTCTTCCGGCGGCCCCTCTGTGTCGAGGTTCAACAAATCCTCGAGGTCGCCACTCAGTAGCGATATGACCAACCGTTTCTCCTCTTTGGCTCTGCCTTCCGGGGTATCCTCACAAGCTGGGCAATCGCACTCGAATCCCCATTTCTGCAAATACTCCTGGCGCTTGCTCTTAACACAGTTACTCCCGTCCATGTACGAGATAAGCAACTCTTCGCCTGCACTGATGTCCTGAATCGTGTGAAAGGTCTCTTTGTCGAGTGTGGGGTTGTATAGGTGAGTAGTATTCGGCAGGCAAGAATGATTGAAGCGAGATGCCAGCAGGTGTATAGAGCCAAAGGAGTTTGCCGTATAGATGCCGAGCACCCTCTGGTGCATTTCCGGCAATTCGTCCCAGGTCTGTCCCGTTTGGCTTTCGAGAATTTGTTTGTCCAAATCGCACGCATAATTATGGAGTTCTAGGTATGATTCTTGCTGTGAAGGAGAGAGGCTTTCGAAGGCTTGCATGATGGTTTTTGCGGTTGGTTGTTCGTTTTCGTTGAATTTGATGAGACTTGATTCGGCTAGGATACGGGTTCCACGGGGTATGTTGGCTTTTGCAAAGATACCGCGACTTTTTCGTGGAGAGTCTCTGACTTCGATGAGATGGCGCGAGTCTCCGCAAGATGGCGGCTGTGCTTGAGATTGATTCAAGTTTTGCGTATCTTGGACCGTATCCATCGCGCTGTAATAATCCGATATAGCATATGAAAATGAGAGTTAAGTGAAGGTAAAATCTGATTGATTGTGAACATGATGAGATAACAGAATTTTGGACGTCACACAGAACTGATGAATAGAGAAAAGCAGAAAGCACGCAGAACAGGAAAGAGCCATCCTCAACGGTAATTTGTGTACATCAGGAAGGAGCCCGTCGAGTACAGGCGGAAGCTGCAATAAGCAGAGCACCATACATTCCAAGGTTCTACCATTAGCTTCAATGTCAGTTCTCGTCACGGTACAAAGAGCTTTTCAATCAGCTTGATGGCACCTGTCATTGTAGACGAGCTATAAAAATCAGCTTCACGCGACGTAGCGTACAGGAGCGGCATTTTGCTGGTCATAAAAATGTGATGTAGGGAGTAAAGACACAGAGAACAGGTCTGCCCTCGCAAGGTCCCTCAAATAAAGCAATACCGTCCAGTCGACAAAAAAAGGAGGAGGGAAATAATTTGGCCGCAGTTGGGATCCCCTCACGGCGAGCTTCCCCTCACCGTATCTGGCTTAGGGTGAGGAGAACCCCCCGCACAGCAGGCAGCATCGTGATTGGCTCAGATAGCAGTTTAGGCGGGGTAGCAAGGACATGTCAGCCAATCAGGGCTGCTACTTCCCAAAACGGCAAAGATTTGACAAAAAGTTGCTGAATCCAGAAGGTCTTCAACCGTGCTATCCGTATCCCACTGCAACTTGGAGGGTGAACGCATCCGAGCGCTCCTGTGAAACCACCAGTAATGAGGCTGGTGGGGTGACACAGATGCTGTGCTCCTCTCAGATGTTGAGAGAAGAGGGGATGTGAGGAGAGAGTCGTACAGGATCTCCATTGAAGCGAGTTGGGCATGGATGTTGAATTCATTATATAATGGGTGTTGCGCCCTGCTTCTGTTGCTTATTTTTCTTATCAATTTCCATCATCATCGCCAGCCTTGCTCTTTTCCCAGTGTATATCCAAGGTATGTCAATTGCATCATGTCTATGTTATGTCTTATTGGTGCTTCTGCCAATGACAGCCCTGGCTCCCTCCCCGCATGCAATCACCTTATCTAAGTCAACTAGCTGACGACTGCAGATATTTAATCCCTTCTCCTCCCACAATCTCCTCTTGTTTAACATTCCAAGATAACAATCTCCTCTATTCATCATGGTATTTGCCCGCTCCATCCCCCGTACATTTCAGCGTCCTGCTGCTTCGCTTCTTGCAACCTCTCGCCAATGGCGGGCTCCTGCCCTGCAGCGGACGTCTGTCTTTTCTGGAGTGCGTACACTAACAGCGAGTGCTACCCGACAGGGTAAAGTGTTGATGGTCCTTTATGATGTGAGTTCTATTCTCCCTGCAATCAGACACGATCTAATAGAGGATAGGGCGGCGAGCATGCCAAACAGCAGCCAGGCCTCCTCGGTACCACTGAGAACGAGCTCGGCATTCGCAAGTGGCTCGAGGACCAGGGTCACACTTTGGTGACCACCTCCGACAAGGAGGGTCCTGACTCTGTCTTTGAGAAGGAGTTGGTTGACGCCGAAGTCATCATCACCACTCCGTATGTACAAGTACTCCACAAGTATGGTCGAATATGTACTGATAATAACGTAGCTTCCACCCGGGATATCTCACCGCAGAGCGCCTTGCTAAGGCCAAGAACCTTAAGCTCGCCGTGACTGCTGGTATTGGTTCCGACCACGTCGATCTTAATGCCGCCAACAAGACCAACGGCGGTATTACCGTCGCTGAGGTCACTGGCTCCAACGTCGTCTCCGTCGCTGAGCACGTCGTCATGACCATCCTCACTCTTGTCCGCAACTTTGTCCCTGCACACGACCAGATCCGCAACGGAGACTGGAATGTCGCCGCCGTGGCCAAGAACGAATACGACTTGGAGAACAAGGTTGTCGGAACCGTTGCCGTTGGCCGTATCGGTGAACGTGTCTTGCGTCGTCTCAAGCCCTTCGACTGCAAGGAGCTCCTCTACTACGACTACCAGCCCTTGAGGCCCGAGGTTGAGAAGGAGATTGGCTGCCGTCGCGTTGACACTCTCGAGGAAATGCTCGCCCAGTGTGATGTCGTCACCATCAACTGCCCTCTTCACGAGAAGACCAAAGGTCTCTTCAACAAGGAGTTGATCTCCAAGATGAAGAAGGGCTCATGGCTCGTCAACACCGCTCGTGGTGCCATCGTCGTCAAGGAAGATGTCGCCGAGGCCGTCAAGAGCGGTCACTTGCGTGGATACGGTGGTGACGTCTGGTTCCCTCAGCCCGCTCCCAAGGACCACCCTCTCCGTTACGTTGAGGGTCCCTGGGGTGGCGGTAACGCCATGGTTCCTCACATGTCTGGTACTTCGATCGATGCTCAGATCCGTTATGCTCAGGGTACCAAGAACATTCTCGACAGCTACTTCTCTGGTCGCCACGACTACCGCCCTGAGGATTTGATTGTCCACAAGGGTGATTACGCTACCAAGGCTTATGGACAGCGCAAGTGATAATAGCAAGGATTAAGGTTTAATGGTTAAAATGTACATAGCAATAGCATGATGATATGATGATTACTTTTCTTCGTCTTAAAGTGCAGATTAATCATAGCAGTAGGACCCTAAGAATACTAGAAAGCTCACGTTACCTAGGTGAAGATCAATCGACCGCAGATGTGGCTTGAAGAGGTTCTCTACTGATCTACCCAAGTCATCACCCAATTCCCAAAGACTCCACTTCCACCAACCGTATAGCATCCCCTCCTACGGCCATCTGGTACTGCAACCAGAGCCTCCTAAGAAACATCCTCATCTCGAACAATATCGCCCCTGAGCATGACCAAATCCGGGAATCGTCGCCGGGCTGATTTTGCCATGTCGTACAAGCAGACTGACTCGTCAAGTTCATTCATTCTTTCGTGTCCTTGATGGCGTGGTGAAGATTGAATCTGTACGACCCTGAATTTGTGTAACACCATCAATCTGGCTCAAAAAACTTATTGACGGAGGATGAGGTCTCGGAATGATGTCGACAGGCACCCAGTCTTGAAACAATCTATGCGTCGATGTCTCGAGACGTAGGGCAAGGCTGCAGAAGACTATGTAGTGGTACACAGACACACATGTCCCCACTGATGATCCATCCATTCACCCGGATGTCAAGTATGTACATCCATCCTTCGGAGAAACCCAACTGTCAAATCTGTCAAATCTGTCATACTCCGGAGAACACCGTATCTGCATCTAACCCCCCCCCTCCTTCCACAAAGAATCCTACCATTTTCCATATTCCGACTAGATAAGCGAGACAACCAACTCCCTTGAAAGATATATGTTTAAGGCTGTCTGTACTACGTGCATACGAGATTGTTCCAGAATAAAGAAGTTCAGCTTCTGGAAAATTCTCTTGCATATGCAAGATGTAGGCACCGAGGAATGTGCCGCATGCTGCATGCACACGCCCTGGTCATGGTCATGGTCATGGTCATTCCATATCCATGTCTGTGGATGCAGGCATCCATACATCAGTTGATATACCCTGCCTGTTTTGTCGGATGTACGTACAAACGTACTTACGGACGGACGAACTCATCCATCACGATTCCCTGAACAATATAATAAATCCCTAACCAAAAAATGATACGACATGACAAATGACAGATGACAAATACAAGTTAGCGATCGCTGCCAATAGCCACGTGGATATATATATACGTAGTGCTTACTTAGCTAGCTACCATAGAAATCAAGCCCCCCATGGGTGAATAGATTGGCCCCCCACCACTACCCTCCACAACCCCTGTACATAATGCAGTCCGAAATCCAATATCGTATTTTCTTTCCTTGTTTCCTTCTAGAAGGCTTCCCTTGCATATGTATCGCCAGCCTTGCCAGGACCAGACAGATACGTAAATGTCACGTTTTATGTATATATGGAAAGTCGCGCGAGTCACTTTCCCGAAACAGTGGGGCAGACCATTGAGCCTTGCAAGCTGGGGATGCAGGAACGGGATGCTTGACACTACTTGAATGCATACTGACTACAGTCAGTCAAAGTCCATAACATATGTAGCACGGTTCAGTAGTTCAATACTACGTATGTATAATGTAAGTAGAGGGACCCTGATTTCGGTTTCACCTGAAACTATATAGAATGAATGGAAGAGTAGCATTTTCTCGATACGGGATGGTCTGTCGGACTTACTCATTCTCGCAGTGCTCAGTTAGTTAGTCTATTTTGATGTCTACCTTTCTTTCAGCTGCTTGTATCCAACTCCACAATCTTGATATTATTGAAGTTCACTAATCTTCAAATATCGAGATGCAGCGTACGCAGTACTACGTACCATAGTAGTACAGTGGACCAAAATCCAAATGATGTCGTCTGATTGGAGGTTATTTATATTCCGAGTTTCTCGGTCCGTTCCATATCCAAATTTATCCACTTAAAGCGTAAACAGCGGGTCATTTACTTCTCTCCCTGTGTGTATTGTAACGTATTATTACCCTAACCAATAATACAGTACCCGCTACTTCAACACACAAAGATCACAGGGCGTAAATATCTAGACAATGACAGCTGGGATTGAGCAGTCCTACCTATCAACGCTCTACGATGCACGGACGGTGATTGGTCGGAATTGTCGGGGTCCTATTACCTATAGACAGACCCGAGAGACAGGTTAGGGACACCACCATCACAGCTGAAAGCCAAGAAGCTCACTACATAGTACATAACTTGTATCATGCTGCCAAGATAATATTTCGCTCTTGGCTAGTTAATTGCAATATTGAATACGGAGTAGTTAATAATATGGTAATATGCGATGCGACGTAAATCGCGTACCTACATACTTCTATCAGATAATTACATACGTACAAGACTCGTGCATATCAGAACTGTCAGCTGAGATTTCCCGTCTCGCATCTCTGTACTTCAATATCGCGATCACGCACAACTCTCATTAGAATTAAACAGATAGATAGATAGGTTGGGCCCTCTGGCTGGGACCACTTTGGACCTCACGGACGAAACTATCCATCGAGCATGGCATCTATATTGGCTATATAATAATGCACATGGGTAGAGAATAACTATCTGGTTTTCGGTGTCACGTTACATCAATACATGGGATGTATCGCCCTGGTACCTGTGTGAGTACACACATATGCTCGTGGCATGCAGGGATATATATTGCTCAACCGCTTATTTGGGAAGTATGGGGTCTAATTATTAATATCAATCATGCGGTGTTATATGATGAATTACGGAGGACTTGGTCGGCCCCCATTATTCTTTGGCACATGCATGATGTATGGGTTTGTAACATACGTACAATATACGCACTTTGTACGGGCGAACCTTTTTCTTGAGATTCTTGTAGGGCTGAATATTAATTACACCGCGGGTGGCGAAAGTCAATACGAGACCGGAGCGTTTCGCTGCCTGGAAAGGCAGGCTCGTGATGTTGTTTGCAACGAGATTCAGGAAACACAATGTTTTGCTTTTCTTTTTATTTTATTTTCTAACGGCTAAACGGGTGTTTCAGACAAGTTACGTCGATGGCCTCACTATCTAGTAGGCCATAACGAAACCTGACTGGTTCTTCAAAATGGGAGCCTGGCACGAGAACAAGACAATGACTCATATGAATCACAAGATCGCAATCACGAACGTCATTCAATATGAAGAACGAGTAAAAAATGGTGTTGGTAGATTAAACAAGAATTATTCATGACAAGTATTCAGGCCATATGTGGCATCAATCTCGTATCTTGTCTGGTCTGGTCTGGTGGCTATGTAGATATTCATTTTCTATTTCAAGGTATGTCGCGGAACGCACAAAGAAACAAAGAAACAAAGAAATCAAATAATAACTAGGTACATAATTTAAATACGTAGTTACGTATTTCGCGAATGAGTAATCCTCTGTATTGAATATCAAATCGCGATTACTCATTACAAGCCTCTCCTTCTAGAACATTTCCCTTTACGGATTGTTTCGATACGGACTGCGTATGTACGTAACAGATTCGCCCCGAAATAGTCCACGCTACGTACCAGTAGTACTCTAGAGACAAATCGCGAGGTTTTGGGTTTAGATCAGATTACATAGCCAGCTTCAAAACCAATCATCAGGCGCTCGTTTACATCGAGGCTGTGCCGTGGACTGACTGACAGTAACTGTTGTACAGCTTCATTCCTTTGATTCGAATTGAGTTCCATACCGGTGCGCTTATACATCGAAATTCGGCGAGAACAGTTAGTTTCGTGTGTATCCATCATCGTCATCGTCATCAAGATTGCAGAGTGGACGTACTCTTTCAAAATTCAAACGTTGTATTTTATTTTTGAGTTCATCGTCCGAGATTAAAGTCATTCTCTTCCATGCCATTGGGTGCGTACGTACAGAGTAATATTTTACAAGGGTCCAATTCGGGATACCGATGCAAATGCGGATGCGGATACGCGTGCCGAAAATACCGTTTGACACCTGATCAGTTCACTGATCAGATTATACGTACGTACTTTTAATCTATTCAGCAGTTTAGCGATGCAGTATGACTCTTCTCTCGAAACCACATCCGTCTGAACCGGTTCAAGCTCATCTATTCAGGTGTCATTGTCCATAGACTCCATACTGTAGATAGTATGGAGTATTGCTAAGCCAAGTCTAATAATATCATTATCGACAAGGATACTCCGTACAGCCGCTAACGTTTCCAGCTCTGTGGGACCGGAAGATTCTCTGAATTCATCCTAAATCCCCTTTTTCTATGTACGTACGTACGTACTTTGTAGTCAGCACTTAGATTACATGCTTGTTCTATGACCATGATTGGTTACCTACCCAGAACAACTGACTCCTTGGCGGTTCGTGTCGATCAGGGATTCTTTTCCTCTTACTAGTTAGTCGTAGTCTGTAGACCGTTGGATGTGCTTTTTTGAGTTTTACGTACTCCCTCCCGTACGGGAGGGGAGGTACTTTATTTTAGATCCGGTACTGTGGATTCAGCGTTCAGCGTTCACATAACTAGTTAGTGGCTGAGGAGGGGTGGGTGACTAATTGTTGAATGTTGGTTTTGTGGCTGCTGAATAAGACAGTTTTTACGCATAGTTAGATTTGAGATTGATATGTATACAACGGTTGTATTTAGATACAAGACCTGTATACGGGTTGCCCGCAACGCTTCCCCTCTTCTGTACAACTACGAAGTGATGATAGTCATGGTTTTCTTAGAGCACGGTGCAGTGTCTTAACTATTTTAACATATACACAGAATATTAGAGACGGTGTAACAGCTAAAAAAATCTATAGACCAATAACCATCCCATCAAGTCCATCATACCTAGTATGCCATAGTGACAATACACCATACCTGTTATTACAATACAACCCGCTAGACCCACCATCTACTTTCAGCTTGAACCACACTACTAAGTATATCGAACAATCTCCACCAACACAGCCAATAAGCAAGACTAAGCCAAGACCAGAAAATGAAAGTGAAATAGAATAAGCACTTAGCAAATGCGCTCATGCAGGGCGACAGTTTGATCAACGGGAACCCCCGATCCATAATCCGCAATTCTTCAGGTCTGGAACGAACGGGACTGACAAATACGTAAATATACATACATACATAGCCGTAACTTTGTAGGCAGGCAAGACCAGGCAAGACCAGGCAACCAGGCTTCGAAAGAAAGTGGGAAATGTTGAAACAACACTCCTGGCCTAACCCATCTTGTCTCGGGGGCTTTTTTTCATTTCTCTTGGGTTCGAATGTATGTAAAACAAGTAGTAACTAGCTAAGCATCAAAACGGGAAGGTGATGGCTGGGCTATGCACTCTCTTTTGAGTCATAGGACAAGATACCGGATCCTCAACGGCTGGTTGGCTGAGTGGCTTTTTTGTATGTCCTTTTGTGGCTTGATTTTCTATATTCATAGCTCAGGCCAAGTTGACGGCTAGGGCGGGTGGGTGGTGTCTGGTCTGTGTTGAGGATGGGCTCGAATGATGGTACCTAGGTATATAAATATGGCGTGTGCTTTGTCCTTCTTCATCCCCGGTTTCATCAAATTCAAACTTTCTTTCTTCACACAACACTACCACATCTCCTTCAAAGAAGTATTATTATTTTAATCAGAAACTCTTCTGCGACTTTGCTTTATACTTTGTTCAGGATCGTACCATACATTGCTTTCATCGTCTGTGGTTGATACGACTATATATTCAAGGATCAGGCCGACATCTTCTAAACATCAACCTTCAACTCAACACCTCATCATCTACACCAACAATCAATCAACCGTCACAATGGGCCGAGGAGGTTACAACGTTCCCAGCAGCAGCAACCCGCCAACTCCGCCATCATCTAGCTATCGGTTTGTGCTCTCAGGCCGAGGCGGATACAATGGCCCTGAAGAAAACCAGCGACAAGACGAATAGAATAGTCTGATTCAGCTCTTGCAACGAAAAAAATGATTCACGACACAAAGACATAACGAGGAAACGTTTTTTTTTCTAGACTTGAGCGATTCGATCTTGGTTTTCTTCAAAAGATTTCACTTTCCGACGCAGAATCTGTTGCAACGAGGATGGTCAATTTTGTGGTTCAAAACTTCCAAGAAAAGGAGCGGACGTACTTCTCAAAAACCACACCCAGAACATCCTCAATATCCGCCCCCCCTCGTCCAGTAATCTGGGCGAGACTTTCGGCTGCAAATCGCAAATTCTCCGCGGCCGTGACGATGTCCACCTCGGGTTCTGCGTCAAACATGACTGTATTATTATCATCGACTTTTTCGTTTTCATTATCACTAAATTTTTCTGGGTTATAGATGGCATCAGACGGCGTTTGTGCTTGGATTTGAGTCTCGTGAGCATAAGTGCCAGCGTCAGCATGAGCGTGGAATTGGGTATCGGTATAGACTTTGGCTTTGGGATTGGCATCAGCGCTGGTGTTATTATAGACGGACTGGGTTGTACTATTATTGATGGGTTCTTTTTGTTGTTGCTGCTGTCTCAGGTCGCTCGTTTTTGTTTCATAGAGAAATCTCTCCAAATGTTCCACGCATTGTTTTAGATTGGTTTGTTGTCGATGTGTGACTCCTAGCGAGTCTTCCCAGTATGAAATATCATGTATATCGTTTCCTCCTTGCATACCTTCTGGCGTCGCGATTTCCTCAAAGACTGATATCAGCCCGCGTAGGAATGTCTGTATGTTACCAGGGTCTGCCGTAATTGACCCTAGGCTGGAGCTTTGTTCAGCTTCTTTGCAAGAAATTGGGAAGATCTGACTTTCGGGAACGCCTTTGAATAGAGCTTGGGCCTGTTGGACCAAGCTGCCTGCCGCTTCGTCCCGCGCATTCACAGACTGTGGCAACATGTCAGATTTGTTAATGGCAACTACTATACTCTTCCCATGCTCCTGACAAGCATGCACAGCCTCAAGAACCTCGGGGTCAACCGCCAGCTGTGTCGTCTTGCCTTCGCCCTCTTGGACGCTCAAGACCACTACAGCGACATCAGATTCTAGCGCACGCTGCTTTGCACGACGAATTCCCTCCAGCTCAACAGCGCCGACTGCATTATTCTTCGAGGACCGCAGTCCAGCCATATCACCAAGCTTGCAATACCATCCGCCTAGATCAATGCCCACATCCACGATATCTCTCGTGGTCCCTTCTTCTGTACTGACGATAGCCGCCTCTTTACCAACGACCCGATTCAATAACGAACTCTTCCCGGCATTTGGCGCACCTAACAAGGCAATCTTGATTCCGTTTCTTAGCAATTCGCCCTTGGACGCATTCTGAATATGAAATCTGATCTGTTGCCGAAGCACATCCACCTGCGCCGAAACCGAGCCGATTAGTTCTTGCGGAGACTCATCAAAATGCTGATCCTCCGAAAAGTCAATTAGCGCCTCCAACTCCCCTCTTGCATACAGTAATTGTTGGCGCCAATCTTCATAGCGCGCAGAAAGGGTGTTGTTTGCGCCACGCACAGCCAGACGTCTTTGCTGCTCGGTTTCCGCGTTGAGGGTTTCGCCTAGTGCCTCTATTTGTGGTAGATCCAGAACATCATTCATGAAAGCGCGTCGCGTGAATTCTCCGGGTTCGGCATATCGAATTAAAGATGACGGTGAGGAGGATGCATTATCTTCGTCGGATTTTATAACGTCGTTGCACTTCTCAATCGCAGCCAGCACAGCTTTGACTGTTGCCGGGCCACCGTGCACGTGCAGCTCGAGGACGTCTTCACCAGTCACCGTTCGAGGACGCGGGAAGTATAGTACTAATGCACCAGGGTCGAGGAGTGTATTCGGCGATGGAGCTTGCGTCGGGTCGTATAATGCTCGTAGCGTCGCCATGCGCTGCTTGGGGTCTCGTGCTCGGGGACATAGTGCTCGATAAATCTATTCAAAGAATCAATCAATGATTTGGCTCCGCTTTCATTCTCAGAGTGACGAGGTTACCTGCAGACACGCTGGTCCAGAAATCCTGATAATAGCTATAGCAGCTCTACCAGGAGCTGTCGAAAGCGCGTATATCGTGGAATCTGCACCCAATGCGACCGACGGGGATGACAGTGACAATTCATCGATTATAGAAGAAGCTCTTTGGACTCCTCCTCGACACGAAAAGCGGCATCTTTGAAACTGTCGTTGAGGTGCTGGTCGATGGTAATGCGGAGACCCGTGATGCCAGGACCTTAGAATCCTGACTCCTCTACCATTACGAGCAAAGGGTAGGACCCATGACTCAGAGAGAGAAAGAAATCTTCGCATGCGCAGAGATCGATATCGGGGCGTGTAATTGATGGAAAGACAAGATTTAATCAAAGAGGATATCAAATTGAATAAGGTTGTTGAGGCTTCCTTTTTCTGGTTCATCGATAAGGGAGCTAATCTTATCGCCACGTGATATTTATCAGGTTCTTATCGATAAACATGTATCAGTAATGTGTTTATCAGCAGCAAAGCACCAACAAACGGCTAGTTAGTCCAATGGAAAGAATGATACAGACAATTAAACAGCATCTACGACATAATTTGGATTAGAACCAGGACAATTGGGTAGAAATACTACCATTGGCACAGTTTGCACTAAATCACGTGAGAAACACCTCAAGAAAAGAAGTACGCTTCGCCAAAGGGAGACAGCCGCGAATGTCATGGACTACCATATCATTGGAAGAAAACTCCAACGAAGCAATCTTAAAGGTAGTATGTTTGCAACAGATGCATAATACAGTTTCTAAAGATATCAGGTGGGCAGAATACAGAACGAAACAATATTACATGAAGCGCGAGGACGCGCCAGTCCTTCAAAAGGGGGAGAGAGTATCTTCTACGACGAATACCAGGTTCAAAAATTTTCAGCATCAAAACCAAACGACCAAGTGGTAAATTTGACACAGTCAAATATGGATCATCATCACAGGAAAGCCTGCCTGATAAAACAGTTTCGCGACCTTATTTATCAGGTCTGCCAAGAGGAACCAGCCATTGTGCTAAGCCATCGTTTATAGTATATCCTTCCCGTTCATGGTGGTCATCGCTATCAAGAAAAATGACGGAATTTTGCAGTCCTGGAGGAACGAGGTCGTCGGGCAACTCATCAGTGATTGAGTGATTGATTGTCGTGTCAGTATATAGATGGTTATGCTTGACCAGATATTGTAAAGCTGCAAGGACTGTGCGTTTGTGAACCATTAGCAATGGCTTTAGATCATTTGTGTTAACTAGTGGTCTATGTCCTATCCAGAATACCTGGATTACATTATCGGCTCAAAGTGAATGTACTTAACCGTAAAAGGCTTGATATTCTTCCGGTTTTAAACCCTAGGCCTCCCAGAGCAGGGGATAGCTCAACCCCATGACTCCGCTCATAAGGACAATCATACAATCATACAGTGCTACTCTGCACATCCCAGATGACGAGTATGACTGGGCTTTCCGAGGCGCCGATATTGCCCGTTTTCAACAGTTTGTTGAGAGGCCACTCGGGTAGTGAAAACTGAAACGACAGTTAGATTTGCAAATTGATGGGACAGGGCATAAGATGTGAAAATATCCTAAGCCTGGTACGGCGGAGACAAACAAGAACCCATTTCAGCACACAAATAGACGAAGCTGCAAGAAGGAATTAGACGTCGAGGATCGAAACGAACTTCGTTAAGCCTCCTACCTCCCCTAGAGTAGCCCCTATGCCACCACAAACTTTGTGTGAATGGAAGCTAACCACTACACAGACGTGACACGCGAGAATTCCTTTGAAGTACGCAGATCCAGGTGTAAAACGGAATCGCCTCGCAAGACATATCCCCTTTTGGATCTCGGGTAAAGAAAGATCCGAACAGAGCTAATTCATCTCCATCTAGCTTTCAGCCTCAACATCCATCTTCACGGCACAGGGATCCACAGCTCTTCCCGTACTCGCTCCTCGCATTAGGATCATTGTCTGCAAAGCTGCTTCCTCTTCGGAATATTATCTTGTTTTTGTTCTCTTCGACTCGTATTCAAGATGATGTTACTCGTATTCGCTATTGAGATCTGCAGAAACGAGACCCACCTAACTAGAGTTTGGAAGTATATAATGGACTTGTAGCTCCTAGAAGATGTTTAGATTCCACCCTCTAATCTGACATCAGTTCCTGAACAACAGCAATAACTCCTAAACGAAGGTAAGAGTCATTCTATATTCGCGGCAGATATGTTTTTGACTTTGAAGCAGTCCAGATCCAGAACGAACATTCCTACTTTCAAATCCATTTGTTCCTTTTGCCATTGCAAGTCCACGGTAGGCCCTTCTGTCTATGTTGTCTATATTTTCTATGTATATATACTGATTTCGCGTTTTGTCCAGGCGACCACAAAAGATGAAACTGTTCAGCTCTCCCGCCGCTCTCCTGCTCCTACTCGCTCGTTATGCCCTCGCGCATGCCTGCTACTATTGCGAAAACTACCCTCACATTGGAGCAGTTTCTCCCACCTATGATTGCGGAAAGCATTGTGGACTGAACAACTACAATACTTACTTTTCCGATTATCACTGTTGGGAAGACAGTGATGGAGCTGGTCATTGTTACAAAAATTGCTGTGCGGATGCTGGAAGGGACGCGACCAGTATTGACCTCTAACCTAGTTCTGAGTTGTTTGGATCATGACAGTGCCACGAGCGTTTTTGTCATGGGGAGCTAGAATTCTCGTTTAGTATAAGTTATAGTAAAGTAAAGCTTTTGACTAAAATATTTTTCAAACCAGACCTACGCTTCTACCACTTTCAGATAAAGTCTAAACAAGCCATGGTTTAACATAGCTGAGCTGAGACCGTTTTTGCTGGAGGAATGACTACGCATAAACGATTGTACTTGGGCTAGTTGTTTTGAAACAATAAAAAGTAAAGTCATGGAACAATTTTCAAAGGGCGTCTTGAATGCGGATAGGGTCCGGATCAAGGGTCCTCTGCACCGTTCCTAGGACTCTAAGGTACCCAGGTTCTTGTCTCTGCGCGGGTTATGCCAGACCGTTGATGCATAATCGATTACCGGTGTCGCACAGGCCTGGGTAAAGTTGTCTCATTTGCGCTGGTCGGGTGTGTCGTAGTCCACACATTGCGATGGTGACTTTGGAGGCTCATTTGACGGCTTATTGTACATGTTCCTTCCCTCAAAGCTCTGAATCGAAGACAACTCCAAGAAGCTCCGCTGTTGCCTATGGCTAGATAGTGGTTCCTTACAGGGTTATCTAACTATCCTTTGTCATGCTCGCTTTTCCTCCTAGTGATGCGGATCAGTTGCGTCTTTCCCACCGAAAAGAAGAATCTGGTCCGCTGTGCCTATGCCTCAATTCGAGAGATATCTTCTTCCTAGATTTTCTTGATGTTTGATCGCTTCATTGATCGCCTCATTAGGCTCTCGCCTCCCAGCAATATTATGATCGCTTCAGCAATTGCCTCATTGAACCGGTACCTGCTCGGTGCCTACGTCTACGTGCCCCCGTTGCCAGGCAACACCTGCTGAAGCCCCTATTTCCCTTTGACCACATAAACCTGTATACGCCCCCGGAACTTGTAACTTCACTTTCTCTTTCTTTTCCTCATGTTGTGATTTTTATTCGAGTATGCCCTTATTGTGAGCATTAGGCGGGATGAGCCCGTAACATAGGTTTATTATATCTAATCTAGGTTCTTGTTCACACCACAGTCAAATAATAAAACCTCAAACCATATCCAGATGCGCTTCGTTAGGTCACTACAATAGCCTTGATCGTAGCTAGTAATCCTGAAGTAATCCTGAAATCTAGAAGGAAGGGGGTTGGAGATCAGATACAAAGCAGCCGTGCTGCATGAAACTCGCCTGCCTGATGTAGGGACCACCAGTTAGTCATTTCGAACACTATGAAGAGATAAATCCGGCATAGAATTTCCTGCTGTTCTATACGGCTGGCTAGTCATCTTGATCTGTATTCACGCACTGTGCAGTAGTCGATATGATTCCTCCTGCCGTGGACTTGTCTGAGGAGGAGATTTCCACACTAAGTTTAGAAAAGAAAGAGAAGTTGGCATAATATAGAGCGAGGTTATGAGATGTTCATTAAGGGCTAGAATGCATTGTTGGAGTGATGGGCGAAAAACTCTGGAGATTAAGTGATAAATAATGTACAAATCTGTAAGGAGAGTATGTCGCTTTATCAAGGCCAGATTGTTATTTCTAATATTGATGACGACATCTGAGTATAAGGATATCGTAGCTATCCCACTGTAGTTATCCCTTGAAAGGTAACGAAGGAACGAAGAAAGACCCGCTCAATGGTCTTTGAATCGAACAATCACGCAGATATTAGATATAAGAAGTAGAATAGATGACTCGGAACAGGTTGCGAATAAACAGTACGTATAATAAATTCAGAAAGCCGCCCAACCTAACCCTTTCACCGACCAAAAAAAAAGGTTCGTAAACACGTCAAGAATGCCAATCGAGCATAGAAAAAAGGAATGAAACGTTGCTGCTGTGAACGAAGCCAACACCTTGAAGAAACCTCCCCTGATGCTTGTTGAGAAGCCGACCACCCGTCCCGTACTAAAAATCACACACCACACACCCAAACACCCTCGTATGAAAAATTAACTTAAATAGACCAAGGAGGACTTGTGCTGGAAATAGAGACAAACGAACACGCGCAAAAAAGCAAATAACTCGAACAAAAGAAGGGTATATATCCTGTTTGATCCTGCCAATTCCATCCACCAATGATTTTCAATAGGCCGTTACAACAAGACAAAGAGAGGGAGAGTAAAAGTTTCATCATATCACATTTGGGGGTGAGTCGGTGCCGTCGTGGTCCAGGCAGAAATGGGTTGTGCTGTTGGATAATTCGAGTGAGCCACCCCAGTATAATAATTCTGTCGATCGGCGGCACCCGTATAAAACGGCGGAATGTTATTTGGCTCCCGGCGTGGGATCGTGGGATCGAAAGACGCTGCCGTGACGTTACGCTGCTCAAATGACTGGTGATTGCTGGCGTCCATCTGTGGCGGCATGCCGAAGGTGTTTCGGGAATATGGGGTAGTGGACGTATGTGGTTCGGTTGGTGATGCCAAATCCGTGCTGATTCCACGAGCAGACATTGAAGTATTTCGGTAGATTCCGGGGCTGCTGGATTGCTGATGGCGGTGTCGGTCCAAGGCATTGGGCATGCCAGCAGCATTCATGGCGGGAGGCAGAGTTGTGGGCAGATGGTTCTGACCCATCGCATCAAATGTCGCACCATAGGATCCTGCACGGTATGAGCCTTGGTCGGGTTCTTGTTTGACAGGTAGCTGCGACACGCTGGAAGGGGCGGGTAGATACGGATTCGACGCTGATTGAGCAGGAAGTGGTCCACTGGCGTATGACGAAATCGAGGCTGGTTGAGTCGGATGCGAACCATATGGCGAGCCGTGCATATAGTCATAAGAGTGTGTATTTTGCATTCCATAACTTGGCGTGGGCATCATAGCGGTCCTATATCCATACATGGCCTGCGAGGGATCGTTCGCATTTTCCATTCCTGTGTCGACATCATCGATTGGAGCGCGGAAACTCTGCTTTGAGATCAGCTCGGCACGGGGCCTAATATAGCGCAATTCGTCATGCATAGATGGTGGGCTCAAAATGCCCTTCATCACATCTTCCACGCTGTAGTAAGACACCAAATGATGGGTGATTCCGGCCACTGTAACACTCATAGTCTTCTTAACAAGCCCAGAATCCTTGAAACCGTAGGAATCCACAAGAGACCCAACCAACGCTCGCTCGACGTCGGATTGCTGAGGGCGGTCTCCACCAAAATTCGAGCCTGGTGTCGTGGGCGAATAAGACTGACCATTGCTATCTGACCGCGGGTAAGGTTCTCCAGGACGGGACGCCTGAACTGGGCGTCTGTTTCCTTTCTTCATTGCACGTTTCTTCTCGCCTGGGGGGAATGGTTTGTCGAGTTCACGATAGACCAAGAAATTGCCGAGGATTCGACTTGGGCTCCAGGTCACGCCGTCTGTCCATCGTTTGATTCCAGATGTGTTCTCCTCATAAATAAACACACTACCACTGCGAACGAGATGATTGCGTTCCCGATCGTGCGGTCGGCGCGGCACGTGAGGCAACACACCAGTCAAACAAGCCTCAAATAAGATCAGCGCATCTTGTGTCGTAGCCACATACCCGTGGTAGGTCGGCTCCAGCACCGCTGTGCCGCCAGCCATGTTCGACGGCTGTAAGATGAGACTGATTTGGAAGTTGACAGAACAGAGAAACAGAGAACAGAACAGAAAAGACAAAAGCCACCTTGAATAGCAGACGCGGTAGGTGTTTCAACTGTCACACGTTGGCCGCAGAACCTTGATTTCGATAAGTGAGTCGTCCCCAAACACTAATCCTCAAGACATATGCCTAGCAACTTCGTAGTTTGCGTCTATCGAGGAAGCGGTAAGCGAGAACAATTGCCTGTTCAATTTCCACGCTCTTTGATGCCCAACGGGTACAACTCCTAACGTGCTCGAAATGATTTGATGTCAATATTTCCGTGTTGGGAAAGTGACAGGGCCAGATTCGAGGTAGCTTTTCGACGAGGCGTGATAATGAAAGATAAAAATCGAAAAAGACAGACAAAAGAGGAAGCGCGATTGCAGGGGAAAAGTATGAGGGAACAGAGTGCGCGTAAGGTCACGTTCCAGCCAGAAGGGAAGCAGAGAATATGGGTATGCCACAGCGAGACCCAGCGGACAGGGCGGTAATCGCGCCGACGTTTGTCTTGATTACTGGAGGAACAGGATGGAAAAAGTCGCGCTCTTGTACCCCGGTAAGAGGACCGAATCCATGGATGACACAGACCACAGGGAGTTTAAACTGGGAAAGAATTGGTATGGAGGAGTGGTGTCGGTAGTGTAGGGTGGTAGAGATGTAAAACAACTAAGGGACAAGGATAATGCCAGATGGTGATTACTTAAGGATTTAAAGTAAGAGATGAGGAGCCCCGTAACGTGGTTTGGGTTGGGCTTGGGTAGATTAGGAATAGTCGCTGGCCAGAAGGCAAGAGCAAGTCCAGGCAGGCAGGCGCAGGCGCAGGTAGGCGCAGGCAGAGGCAGAGGCAGGTGCGATGGACGAGGGACGATGGAGTGAGTGGACGGCGGGCAGGAGCCACTAGGCCAGGCAGCTAGCTGGTATTTTGTTAGCATTGGTACGTATTGGTATTGGCACTGGCAACAGGGCAGGTGGCAGGTGCCCACTTCGTTCGCTCCTGCCCACTCGCCCAAAGGCTGCTTGTTTGGATCGACAAGACATGCACGGGCCGGATTGGGGGAAGGAACCGTACGAAACGAGAGAAACTGAACGAAGGGAAAGAGCGACTGGGTGGATGTGGAAATGAAGGCAGGAGCGAATGATGGAGCTGCAAATGAGCTCGGATTCTCTTTCTCTCTATCCATCGTTTTCCTTTTCTGTCCCCTTCCCTTCGCGTTCACGTCGACGACGAAGTTTACTACAAACAGCAACAGCAAACATTACAGCCTCTACAAGACTCTACAAGAAGTTACATTCAACAACCTCGATTTCGAAATAGTATCAGTGACCATACCACGGAGCTTTACGGGCTAACATCCCCCATATCGACACCACCTTAGTCTCATCTTAGACGGCTAAGACTTGGTCCCACGGATAGCCACTAGACAATGCGCCACTGGGATTCGGGTTGGAGGTTTCTTCACTGCTGAGGAAAATCGACTGGGTCCTTGGGTGCTTGGGGCCTTTGGGTACATGGGACTGGACTCCGGACTCTGGTCCTGCCCCATCTACCACATGTATTTTGGGACAACCTACTATAGTAATCCCCCATTGACAAGCAAACCTAACCAAGTTGACTAAGCCTGGAGCGTTGACAAGAAGTCCGTGACAATGACGATGGATGATGATTCGATCAGACCGACCATAAATTCCCAGTTCGATCGTTTCGCGTGACAGCCAGAAATGAAGGGGAAAAAGAAAACACGGGTCGTACCCGACGACGGTGCTGTAGCCGACTTGACTCTATCGCATTTGTCTGGTTCCACTTTACCTCCCGAGTCTCTCTCCCTGCTCTACGTAGTACTTACCCATTGTACGCCAGCAAGTTGACTGATCCCCTCTGTTCTAGTTGCGCTGCGATGGTCTGGTATTTTGCCACGATAATAGACGACTACCTCTCGACAAATCGACAACGATGTATCATCATCCATAATATTTGTCGACTTGATTTACATCAACCGTGCTCCAGCTACTGCGTACATACATAAGCCAAATGTCGGGAACCCCCGATCCAATCATGTCATCGACGAAAAAGAGGAGGCATTTCGGAGAGATCATCAATGTTGGAGGGGATACGTGAGCCGCCGCCGGTTATTTCTTCTCCTTCGTGGCCCGCCACTGGCCACACAGGCGAGACCCGCTGCCCATGCGCATGGTCGTTATGCTCCTCCTTTGTCAAATCACTTGTAAGTTTGTACCTTCCACATTGGAGAGATTGAGGCTGAGCGGCTTGTAAACTGAGCAATGCAGGATAAATTAGTCGCGATATCGGTCGCGCGCTAAGCAGAAAGTTTGTCGCATGGCAACATGTCTGGATGATCTTGAAGCTGAAGAAAGTGAAGACGGTCGGGAATTGTGATACACAGTGGTGGTGGCTGCAACAGCGCACAATGCACAGCAATTTTGGAACGAACTAGCAAGTGGAAATTGAGATTACTAGTCCCACTAATACGACTAGGCCCGTAGGCCGGCCTCTGGTGAGGCTAGTTTAGTGCGGTCGGTCAGTCGCACTACTCTCTATGTGACTTAGCACGGGAGCTGGACAGTGGGCCGAGCACCTGCGACTTTCGACTCTCGAGTTCAGGTTCTCTACGTACTGTTTTAACTACCTTAGTGACGACCCGTCCACTGACTTACTGCAGGACCAGTGCAAGTGCAAGTGCAAGCGAAAGTGCCAGTCCAGCGCAGATGCAGATGCATTTGCACTAGTCGCTTGTCATAGCGCAATCAGAAGCCACCAGCCACTGCTTCCAGCCAGCCAGGTAGAAGATAGCTACTCAGGTAACAAGTTGCGAGACAAGTACCCCATAGCCTAAGCCAACTCTGGGGCGAATTAGAGACGGGCTACAAAAGAAATATGCTACTATGTCAGATCTGGCTTAGCGTCATGTATCCGAGCCACTTTTTCTCTCCCTTGGGCCTTGGGTAACTATACGAGACGATGTGTATGATCGGACCAGAGTGGAGACTCTGGAGAGAAAGCGGTAGCCGACCTGCATCTGTGATTGGAGGAAGCTAGCCGGCTATGGAGGATGTGGCCAATGAGAGGCTGTAATTTGGTCCCAAGAGACCGTCACCGTACGTACAGTAGTTGCAGTACGTGGAGACGTTAGGAGTCGTCTTTTCTGCGTAGATAGATAGATGCACGGGTATACTCCGTAGTTATAATAGAATCGCCTTGTAGACTTGTAGTGCTCAGTTAAGCTTCGTCCATCATACTACCGTCGCATACATATGCAACTCAAAAGTACGCAGTAAAATAAAAAACAGCCTAGTCCAGTCCCGAGGAAGAGGCCGCCGGGAAGACTGGCGTGGGTGGATACACGCAAAAACCTTGGTTCTTGGTAACTCGTACTTTTCTGAATCTGGCACGAATTGCCGCGGTGTGTTTGCATGCATCCGCGCAGGCTGTCACATACGTAAGTTAGTACGTACTATATTACGCCTATAAATTACATAACCGACCGACCAGTCAGAATGCGTACTGTGTATAAATCGATTTAATTATCGCGAATTGGACAATTTACGGAGACCAGTCCGTTGTCCGAACAGCCCGACAGCACTTTAGCACTCAAACTGTCAAAGTCAAAGTTCAAAAGTCAGACGAGTAGAGTTAAGGTTGACCCACAATATCAGCAACAAATTAACCATAGTAGTGATGCTCACCCCCGGAAATAGTTAAAATCGAATCACCATAACTGCAGGACATACAGTAGCTGCTTACTACGCACGTAGTGCCAGCTGAGAGATATCATTCCAGAATGTAATATACGAGGCGTAGTTACATATCACAACAATGCGAATACGAAATCAACAGAGAATGTCAAGATGATAACGATAATGGCCGGAATAATCAATCCGTCTTGTCTCAGCGGCTACCGTAACTACGTACATACGCGGCCGTTTACCGACAGGAGTACTCCGTAAATACACATAAATTACAGGAGACGTTTGTAAAATACCATGCAAAGCAGCAAACCCAAGAAATCAAATCTCGTAACTCAAAACATTTTTTCCTACTTCGTACTCCGTAGTCAGACATACGTAGTAAAGGGGTAGTAAAGGGCGCCGCGGGGGGGGGGGGGGGGA
>LHCL01000112.1:32322-66101 GCA_001305275.1 Talaromyces verruculosus
TTGTTTTCCTTGGTTTAAACTTGTCAAGTTGTCAGACAAAGTTAACTAATTTAGCTTTTGACTTTTTGACTTTTTGTCAAGGGCCCAACTGACATGGGATGGGGGCAGGATCGGGTCCAGGGGAGGGTTTATACCAGTTAACTTAGTTGAAGAAAGTTTGTGGGAAAGTTTGAAGTTTATTTAATTGTTTGTAAGTACCTATATTATGAGGGGTACACACAGTGGTACAAACGTTGTAACTAGTACGTACATACATATACCATGTGGATTTGGAGGGAAGCCTGCTGAAGATTGCGCGAGATAATTGGTATGTCTTGGCATTTTCGCGTCCTGGGTCTTGACAAATTCGAGTCCTCCCCGTCAGCGTATGTATGTATGATTACGCATACTGTCCCTGCGAGTACGGAGTGCGGTGTACTCCGTGCGCGTCCTTGTGTGTACGTACATCTCCTGACGGAGAACAGATCTCCGTTCCATTTTCTCTCTTTTTCTGAGTCTTCATTCTTCTCCCCCTTTTCAACCTTTTCAACCTTTTCAACCCCCAGTCCTCGTATTCATCCCTATCAGGCTCCGCTCATCAGCTTTACGTGCATGATCCAGCGGTATGGACAGCCTGTGTGGGGCTCCCAATCCTTCAGCGTATCATTGGGTCGTTGGATGAAAGCATCCGTACCCTACTAGCCTGTACGCCATGGAATCTGCCACTGCTGGATAGACATGGATCACCGATATTGGATGCGTCGACTCAGGAGGTACGTAATACCGTGTACGTAGTAGGCTCGGTTCAACAGCCACAATACCGAGTGGTCGAGACTAGTCCTGTTCCGGAACGAATATGCTGCGAATGTCGAATGCTCATCATCGATCGGATTGTGGTATTTGAGATCGAGGAGTCGGATCTTGGTTGCATTACATTCTTGATTGCCATGCGGCAGAGTCGTGACGCTGGATCTGGTGCATATCAGATCTGTTTTGGGGATGTATTACTATTGCAGGATGAGCGTGTAATTGTATTGTACTCAAAACGACTAGCGTGTATTTAATACACTAAGACGCACCTTAGTGGGTCATAGTTTACGTGCTATGATTGGCTCACGAAGTAGAACAGGTGCTTGTTGACACAGACAGTGATACTCGACCACTTCATACACTGAACACACGCCAGAAAAGCACCGACTCTACGGATATTATTACCATGAGGGACAGAACGGACAAAGGGACACGGAGTCAGCCGGCTATTGCGATGTGCGTCACTCCTGAAACGGACCATGGTCACATGAGCAAGTTCCAAATCTAGCGACATTGGTATAGTTTCTGTCCATGGGCATTCGATCAATCTATCACGATCGAGCCACCAACAAGCTTTCATTGAAGCCGCGGATGCTCATATATTCTAGCCCAGGTACCTACCTTACTTCAGAATGATATAACATAGTACTATCAGCCGCCATCTTCCGCGAGAAAGCGTCACAGATGACGACGTAAACAACTGAACGGATAACTTATGATCGGTAGCTGATATAAAAACGAAACATCGAAATAATCATGTCTTTCTAAAGCTCAAACGGCCGCCAATCTAAGCAGCTAGTAACTACCTCCATACTCACGTACGGGGAAGGCACGAGAACAGCCGACGAACGACGTTGGGTTTTACTTTGTTAGGACTTCCGTACTCAAGAAGTCTAAATTGATTAAATTCTCAAGATTGAGATCATGATTTGAGATTTCCCGTCTCGGAAAAGTCACGGCCCTGAAAGTTTACTATGTACTACTATGAACATTTTATTAAGTATTAACCGAAGATTGTTATAGCACACACAGTTGTATGTCTATCATATTTTTGACTCTGATGATGTAAGTGATCATCGCGATTCGATCTGTATCAATATAACTTAGTAGTAAGCACTAGACTAAGGGATTTGCCACTTGCGGCCCAATATTGTGGCCATCACTCGACATCAAATGTACCCGGAACATTTACCGGTAAATGCCGATTGCAGGTAACTAGCTATCTTCGTAGTGTCTTGCGCCCCCTAGAGCCCTAAGCAGATATCCTGACGCATCCACCAGCTGATGCATTTCCCCATTCAATTCCGTACTTTCTACGATTTACCGATTCAAGACAGAATGTTGGCTTCTGTTGGACCAACCACGTGCTTCGATTCTCCTGCAGACGTTGCGGAGTACATGCAGTCAGTGGAGACGCATAATCTGCCTTTGCGATCGTCCATAGTAATTTAGGCGTGCGTCTACGGACTATGTGCTATGCTAGCGATGTGTGGCAGCACATAGCCAAAGCTTCAATGTTTCAAGCTGTCTGTTTTATTTTAACGAGAGTATGGAGTTATTTGTCAAGATGAAAATACTCAATATTAGTACGTAGCTTCACCACGCAAATACTAGACAGAGATTCCCCCCCAAAAAGCAAAGAAACTAAACCAACGGCCCGCATAAACAGCGCGACCCGACAATTCGGCGCTCCGTCGAGAGACAAAACTCAATTGCGCCTATAATAATAGGATTATCGTATAAAATGCCATAGATCGAGACTAGGTTTGATCTTGTACGACACGTTACTAGGCTGTGTAACATGGCACAAGTAAGCTGAACTAACATGAGGTCTAGATATTTTGGGGTTGTGATTGGTTGGTACTCTTCCTGAATCTAGATGGTCGATCTATGAGGATTCTAACTCTACCGGACGAGAGACCGAGTCAGGTACCTTTGTTAGTCGCAATTTGAGTTCGATGATCTATTGTTCACGAGTAGCAGACCGAAGTGAACAATGATATTGTTGTTCATCTCAGATCTGACGATTACAGAGCAGTCGTGACGTCCAACGACAAGATCTTTGCTTGCAACTTTGCAAGTATGGCTGTTTTCGGCTGAAATCATTTAGCCCTCAGT
The DNA here is from genome assembly GCA_001305275.1 of Talaromyces verruculosus. Taxonomy (NCBI): domain Eukaryota; kingdom Fungi; phylum Ascomycota; class Eurotiomycetes; order Eurotiales; family Trichocomaceae; genus Talaromyces; species Talaromyces verruculosus. The sequence continues at coordinate 35,230 of LHCL01000112.1, forward strand.
ACTCCGTACTCCGTATGTAATAATACGTAAAGCAACACTACTAGTACATAAGTGGTAATCGAGCGAATACCTGTAATACCGGTATTGGTTGCATACTGTACCACTGCACAAGGCTCAAGCGTACTCCCAAACCAATCAAACAACCCAGACAAAGCCGACATCAACCACTCCCTCCTGACAATTATCGTCAAACACCAAGCCATCTCCCTTCTCCCGGCCCACCGGATCCCAGTATCTATCCAACAGCAACTCTCTCAACTTTTTACCTAGTTAGTCGCCTGATCATCTCCCGGAATACTTTTTCCGTGGAACGAGGCGTACTCCAGGAATCCACTCCAGGTCTAACTTAAGTCTCAACGCTTTTGAATTTTAGTCGATTTCTTAGCTGCGCCTAGCTTCTTAAGGGCTAACTACCTTACTAGTTAACCGACTGCATTCACATGTTGGTTATTTGCTACCCCACTGCCTAGCTCTGGAATCTGCCGATGGAGTAGATATCGTAGCTAGTTCTGTTACTCGCTTCATCTCGCTACTGATAGGACGCCATCTTCGGGATTTGATCACCTACTGTGGCAGGGTGGCCACTGTCAATTGGCGAGTGCAAATACCTGTGAGGGAAATGAGAAGCGGATCCGCAAGAGCGGTCAATAACGATCTAGGCCAGAGATTGTCTATATCTTCTGCAGCCAGGGTGCTGCGGTCACTGTAGTGGTTTATGCGTCTCTACGGAGTCACTTAGGTCTCTATCTAAATTAGTGAAACTGGCGGGTTGTCACTGGTTACTGATTAGTGGTTAAGCAGCTGCCAGCTTTATATTAGATAGACGTTGTCAAAGCACCACCACTAGAAATAAAAAGAAACGGTCATTATTGCCATTGGATTGGTGTTTCTACGTAGCAGCCTATCATGTCTTTTTCTTCTTCTTCTACCTCCGTAGTTTGGTATCGAATTACCCCTCGCTTACGGACGTAATTAGTCGAATATTCATTTCCGACAGTAGGTACGATTTTTCCTTCCCTGGAAGTTGTGCGAGAATTCGGCACGGTGACTGACACGGAGTGGCTGAAATGAGAGAGGGGAAGAAAGACATGAAAAAAGGGGAGTGGGCTGAAAGTCCGACGATTTGGCATTGCAAACAGCATTGGCGAAAGAGTTGACTATGGGGATTGGCAACAGTCAAGTTTACACACTAGTTGTATAGGCCGCCTATTCTTGCTGCCCAGCGAGCGGCGAGCGCATCGCATCGAGATCACGCTGACGATTTCAACATCGGCAATTGGACATACGTATGACTCTAAAATCCAAATCCTAATCGTGATTGAGTTACTATGTACGTACATAGTACTACGTATGTATGTACGGAGTACGTGGGCGAACATTTGAAATAAATTAATAGGGGCTATTTTATAGTATAGATAGACCCACTGTTTAACACCACTTTTCTGACTTTTTTGGCTTTGAAAGTTGGGGGAGATTCTGCAAGGCTTGATTGTTGATCAGTATGGAGTGTATATGTGCTTTGATATTCATGTGACAATGACGATGATCAAGGGCAAGGTTGATTTGTGATGACGATAATCAAGTCGAGAGCAACCCTGTCAACTTTCAAGAGAACGATAGAGCGAATAAGTTGAGACACGGAACGATTGTGAGGGGATCAGACCTTCAGAGCAATGCACTAGATATGCAGTCTTGTTGGATGGCATGATGGACGACATTGGACGTTGACCAGTGACCAGGGCCAGGTTGAAGAATGCACTAATTAAGGAGCTAATTAGCTGTCACTACGTAGTCGTCCTGACGCTAGTTAACTGCAAGAGAGAGATCCTGCAACGTTCGTAGTTTAGACACAATGACAGATTCCATCCCTTCACCGTATTTCCAGACAACACCAGAATCGAGATTCGTTCCAATCCCAATTGATCATCTACTTACGTACGTTTTCCATAACGTCGATAGGAACTCCACGCGGATCTGATACATACTCAGCTGCTTCAGCTGTAACCATCACCCTATCTGAAAAGGGATGACGGGGGTTTGGGGTCCAAATGGGCAGAAAAGCGACGAGCTTCGATTATCGAGTACGGTGTACCTTAGACCTGCTATGATTAGATATCAAAATTGAACTGGGTGAATTTGCCAGTTGTTAGATGTTTCTATCGTTTCATCCGAATTCAACATCATTGGGGCTTTCCTTCTGAGAGTTGGTTGATTGAGGTTATCACGACTCGGGATGATGGGAGACTAGAATCAGACGGCGGTTTCATGTCACTCCCAGTGAGTACCTGAAATAAATTTTGCCACTGATTTGCTGCTTGTTGCCTTTGCATTCCGCTTGGATGCACTAATCTGTTGTTGAACAAGTAGATACCATTCTATAGACGATATCGCTCCTAGCCACATCCAGATGATATCGGTAAAGTCACATCCTATAACATGAGATATAACAAGCAATACTTCAGATTGTCTTTTCAGAGACTAGAACCATAGACAAAGGCAGACTTTAGGGCTACTCCACTGACAAGCCCAATAGTTGCCCGATTAGGCAATTATCCAACCTTCATCATCTCTGATTCACGATCCTGATCAAACCTCATCGTCGACTATAATCTCAGAAGTCGGGAGTTACATAGTATGTACTTGTATGTCAGCCACAGGGCTGGCTCTTAAGTTAATTGATTCTTGACACTACATATAAGGCTTTATGCATACGTACAAGTACTAATGATTCGAGTCTAGGGGCTTTGAATGCAAATTCATATATCAGATGCTGTCTAATGGAGGCCTTGGAAGACAACATTCATCTACACCTGGTTCAACGGACGATCCTGTAGAGTTCCATAGCTTGTAACACATGGTCTGAGTACAATGAAGTCCCAGATCATTTAATTCCCTGAAATGTACCTCAACAATAGAAACAGATTAAATTAGGCACTAAAGCATGTAACAATGATATGCAGCTAACCTAGATTTTAACTCAAATACGTAGTTAATTTAAGTGATCCGAGGGCTTGCTTCCTTCCAGAATGGATAGCCCTAAAACTCTAGTCCAATATCCCTCGATGTAACATCAATATGTACCCTTCGAATGTTTCCACTTTCCCTTACCCTAGCAGCTAGCTCAGCCTAGCTGCCTGGCACAAGTTTCTGAAGAATGATGAAACAAAGCTTGACAGGGCCTTCTTTTTCTTATTTTTGGTCTTACATACACGTGCTATTCGGTTGTAGGTGCCGTAGACCTACCTAGCTATAGTATAGCCAGATATAGTTGATATTGACATGCACTGAATATAACGTACGTGTTGCTAATGATGAATTTATAGTATCGTCACACAGAAAGTCAATTCTGAACTTTACTCATGCGTTGCAGATATCATACATGCATTAGTCTCATGTACAAAATGCATGGAGGTGTAGACTCGGATCTAAGACTGGATACATCATGCTGTACATCAGATCTAGCATTAGCTAAAGTGGCCGGGTTTCGAATGTTTGTTTTCTTTCGTTAACTATGGCTTGGTCTTATGTGTATGTTTGGAGAGTCCTCCGAATTATTATTACAGAGCTTATATGGCTCATGTGGCTAGTTGCCCCTCAAGGTCGTTCAGCCTTGTTGTACGTAGGCGATCTTGCAATCTATACGTAGATAAATAACTTGATATCAAGACAAAAGTATGTAGCATGTCACGCCCTGATTAGTCGTTCTCCAGAAATATGGTAGAGTCAGTGAACATATGCAAAAGTGACGATGTATAGGTATGTATCTACATACAAGCAACTATATCAGCGAGACCACTCCAAACAACGCCAACGCCTTGCTAATCATTCGTTTAACGAAAATATCACCGTCCCAATTCCCTTCGCAACCGTCCTGCCGCTGAGCCAGGAGTCGGCTCTGGCCAATTGCTCACTGCATCATTGACTTCCTCAAAGAATGTCGTGCTATTATGAATCGTGGTCGCTCCGAGAACGACTCTAATCCCAGGAGAGCTGGCATTGATCTGGGCAATCAATTTGGCCTCCTCGTATGTTGCTCCGCCTACCATAAAAACAATAATATCTTGCGGCTTGTCCCTTGTATGTCCGCCTCCTTCTAAGAACGGATACTGTAGCTCCCTTAGCTTGCCTTTGATGAGATTCTGTAGTGTTGCCTCTAGTCGAGGCGAGTGTTGAGTGTAGACGTTCTCGACACCTTTCAATCCTCTGAATCGGTCACGAGCACCGGAGAATAAAGAAGCAGACTCAAAAAGGTCGGAAAAGCCACCTGCAACCGGTGGTGCTTGTAGGGAGTGATGATATGCAAGGAGCTTGGGGATAATGTTCACTTCATGTTGGGGGACATTGCCAGCAGCGGAGAGCAAATCAAGTAAAACTGGTAGTGAATTGTTGGGTTGCTTTTCGTAACGGATGCCATAGAGCGCGACCAACCGGATCTTATTTTCAGCTTTGACAGAGGGCAGCTGGATTATTCTTTGTAATGACTGCGAGATGTCAGTAGGTTTTCAACTAGAGGCTTATTTCATCACTCACACGCAAATCGCTGGCATGATTGTCGTTACATGCCAGGCTCTGCTCCAATTCACTGACGTCCAACAAATTGTCCTCGCCAACACGACGACTCAGCTCGCCAACTAGGGTCACATGTTTGCTGACATTTCCGGATAACTTTCGAAATTCCGGATAATCCTCCACGAATCGTTTCATGTCTGCAATTGATTCGATGCTCATGTTGCTTTGTGTCTTGGCCTGGTACTGCTCAACATACTCCTTGATGTTCCCTCCCAAATCACCGAAATTCTGGTACATATTTTTCTTGTAAAACGGATCTTGATCCTGGGACAGTACTATTTCCTGCAGCTCCTGTCGAACATCGGGAACATCGCGTAAATCGACTCTTCCGTTGTGAATGCCGATTAATTCATGTACCATAGCCTGATAAGTCCATTGTGTAAGGAGAGGTGTTATAGGGTCATCTCGTCGGTCGAGGATAAGGAGAATGGGAGGAGTATCGGTTTTTCGAAAGTTGAAGAGCTGCTCTTCTTGAGTCAATTGATAACGGACTTCTGTTGCCAGCTTCTTAGCCATAAGACTGTTTTTCTCGTATCGAATTAACGGGTTCTTCTTCAACGCAAGTAACATGGCAATCACACCCTCCGTCGTCCTTTGTAGCGCATCACTATTCCACACGTCGGGGCTGTTACTCCATATTCGATTCAACGGGAATCCCAGATTGAGTGAGCACAGATCAGGGTTGATCACGATGAAGTCTGCAAACTGTTCCTGCACCACGCGCACAACTTCATGGTCGTCCGCCTCGGCAAGTCTCTCGAGCGATGACTTGCGAATGATATTCGTGAAGAACAGGTGGTACTCTCCGTATTTCGGGGCTCGTAGCTCGTCAATAAGCAGCTGTATCGAATTCGGCGAGGGGCGCACAAAGCATATACACCGTAAGTGTCGCATTTTCTCTCGTGCCTGGTTATCCAATCGATCGACGAGGTAGACTTCATGATTGAGGAGGGCCGATTGCGTAATTGCCGTTGAAACGATCGGAACCTGCGATTACAGTCAGTACGAATTCGATAAGTCGACAAAACGTGTTGCCCACTGTCTCACTATCAAGGAGGAGGATCTTCATCTTGGACGACGAGGTGCCTGCTGTAGATGAGTCGCCGACAGACACCATCCGGGAAAGGTACCCGGACACTGCTGCGACGACATCCATTGTGAATGCGTGCGCTGGTTGAGTATTGGATGGATATTGGTAGAGGCCGATTAAAGATGGATATACTCCCAGTCGTGGAGTGTCAACATCGTCGTAGGCTGGGCTGTGCTCTGTGCCGTCATAAGCTCGCCGCCGAGGGAGGAACGGAGGCTCTGATAGGTCGAAGCAGCATGCCAGCTATCTACATAGTAGTATGCAATAAAATACCCTACTCATTCATAAGTATAATTCTAAAATTATTACTAATTTACTGATCATGTGTAATATCGGTCTTTACATACTAGATAGGTCGTTTTCTCTTCTTTTCCTCTCCTCATGCTTGATATTACATGTACTATGTAGTAGGTAGCTTCATACAATACTGTCACATAGTATACATATTTGACCATCCAGCCTTCAGCCTTACGGAGGGAGTGGACCATGCCTCTTCACATCCAAGACATGTTCATAGGCTCAAATACCCCGTCATAGCTCAATTCTGGGCCCCAATCAGATAGGTCAAGTGAAGTATCCCACGGGCTGAACGATCCAACATGGGGCCATAAGTTCCACGCGTCAAAAGAGGGCGTATCCAAGTCCATGCCCATAAAAGGAACGTGGGTTGAATCAGGAGCGAAGTTGAACAGATTCCACGTTTCATCGCACTTTGCTCCATTTGATAGTTCTGTCCTTAGTCGCTCTAAGATATTGTGTAACCCGTAGATAATCTTGCAACTCGCGGCATAGACGCAGCCAGCGGCAAAAGCAGACTTTGTCGATTTCCATGGGGAGGCTGCCATGTTGCCAATACACCTGGCACATCTCGGGAGCAGATCCAGCTGCTTCTCGAAATTTTGATTCAACCGTCCGAAAATCCGTGCTTTTATCAGGTTATTTTCGACAATGTTTTCGCACACAAAAACGATCCCGTAGACTACGTTTTGAAGCGGAGCCTTGAATGGGGTACCGCCCATCTTCCACTCGGTGCACTCAAGGAACGTCTCCAGCACACGCACGAGTCGTTCCGGATATGCTTCTCCGAAGCGTTCGAGAAATGCAGATAAATGTTGGCCCGGAGCATTGGGCGGGCTATACACGCTTCCAGCGACTTCGTCCACGATTCGGAGGGATTCTGAGTGAATGTCCGGATCCCCGTCATTCTTTCCTTCGATGAGCCTTGTTCTCGATGCTGCGGCATACAGCAGACCTAGACCGCATATTCCAGCAAACACCCAGTGAAATTTCATCTCCAACAGAGAACGGGCAGCCGACAGATCTTCCCGACTTCTTTGACCGGTAGCATCCACTAGTAAGCTATTAGAGACTTTGATTTGCTCCTGGCGCCTCTTTTCCACTTCTTCCACAACAAGGACCAAAGGTTCCGGGGCATTCCAACACTGTTTCGCCTGTATCAGCGCCTCGAGCAGGACATAGAATGACGTACTCCATTGAATATGAAAAACTACTCTTGGTGAGCACTGGTGGTTCTGTAAAACATGTTGATACGCGTCAATATGAGGCTGCATATATTCAACCATGCTCCGCATTGTGGGTATGGACTTTGACAAGAGCCCATCGAGGCTCAAGTCGAAGCAACGAATCTTCAGTTCCTGCACAGAACTGGCAAAGCACCGCTCAAATCCTGGACTCTGTGGGTTCATCAGATCATGAAAAAAGGAGACATCTCTTGCGGGTGCGAGTCTTTCCGCAATTCTATACGCAAGATTGATGTAGACCTCAGGGCTGAGGAGCGTGGGCCTGAATTCAGCGAGGAAGAGACAGGCAGCAACGGAATCTGGGTGCGTGGGTGGGGAGAAGATGAACTCTTGTCCGTACGACGAGACTGCCAGTTGGAGGCTCTGTTTCAGGTGTGGATATTGTTGAGCAAGACTTTCGGTACCGTCCAAGGATGTTAAGCAAAGGAGGGCAAAAAGAAGGTGCGTGGCGGCATTGGTGGAAGAGATCTCCTCTGAGATTAATCGGTTCCTCAGATTCACTAGAGTAGGGGTATTTGGAAGGAATAACCGATACCAGGCCAAGCTTGGCATGATTTAGCAAAAGGAGTAATACAGGTTTGGCGGTGCACTCACTAATTGTCTAATGAGATGGCCATATCGTTGCTGATAAGGTCCGACAGAGACCTATTCCAGCGCGACGTAGCGTGGGCAATTTCGCATCCAAACGCGGCATCTTTCCCCAAGACAGAAGACATGAAAGCATTAGCTTTGGTCATGGATCGGAAGACGGCCCTCTTGCCTGGTCGCTGCGGGGGGTTCAGATTGTCATTATTAGCCTATGAGGGAATAGTATCTTTCCCAGGAACCTCTGAGAACAAATGGTCGTTTATCTCTAGGCCCAAGAGCGCAGCTGCCACTTCATCCTCTTTTTCTTCTGGCTTCTCAAGAGGCGCCGATGCTTGATTATGGCTGCGCTTTGCACCTGGACGCCCGAGAGTGCTCCGCTCAATGATACATTGTAGGTCGAGATGGCGACACCGTTCGCATGAGGTTTCCAGCGGCTGGGGAATGCCCAAAGGGCCGATGCTGTTGAGACTCGGCAGGACGCATTTGATCTTCCTTGACCTGCATCCAGCACAGATCAAGCGCGCATATTTGCCCCGTGGATCCCGTTCAGTCCTCTGGTCCTGCTGCATACTGTGGGCGCGGTACTTTGCGCAATTTCCTGCGACAATGTGGGTGGGAGAAAAGGGACGTGTTACGTTTGATCCGAAGTAGTGTCTCCTTAGTGTCTCTTCAGCTCTCTTGAAGGGGCGGTGGGTACTGAGTGCTTAGGATACCCGATTTCTCTTCACATAGCCACAAATTACGAGTATTTCAGGCCGGGTTAATTTTAACTCGACCACGCTGCCTATGGTCAAGTAGCAGTTACGTATTACATCTCGCTTTTAGGTGCATTGTGAAGAATTCTACTCTAGGGTCGGAATTTTCATCCACGGCCGGCTGGGGATGGGGATAGAATGTAGTAGTGGACGCCAAATCTTTAAACGGCACCATCGCTATGATCTATCAGCGCCTCTACCAGCCGGCGTGATCATCAGCTTCACCACCTCAAAAGCCCGTCGAGAGCCTGACTTGTCTGTCTGCCTTGCACCTGGATATGGGCTCGTCTCTGTATCGCCGTCCTTTGCTGCCGCCTGTACACACTGCGTACAGGAACGCTAACGCTAACCCTGGGGATGCTGAGCTGATGTCTATGTGACCCTCCCGATTTAAATCGTCGTTTTCCTTGCCCTGTTCGCACGCGATCGGATCTTTCTAGAGCTGGGTTGAGTGGTGTATGAGACAATCCCCTGCAGAGAGATTAGCTGTTTGCCGTCTGCGTTGGATAAACGCGGTGTTTCCAGATCGCGGAGGGCACCAATGGACGGTGTGTTCCTGTGCCTTTCGTGGCCTTTGTCCATCACCTCCTGCCCATCTCTTCGGCAAATAGACCGGCCGGGTCACCGTCGGTCTCTCCTGAAATCACAGACGGCGGCTGTTCGGGGAGCTAGATATCGAGTCGAGATATTATATAGAAGGCTGCGTAGTTGAAATGATGAAGTCGACGCGTTGGGGCGTCTTCCGTTCCCTCATTCCTTACATCCAGTAGGAGTAAGTTTTCCACATCTTCAAACTTTCAATTTGTTGAAATTTGAGGTGCAATTAATTGCGCGCTGGCACTGGAACCAGGCAGGTCGCAGTTGATCCACAAGCGCAACTAATTGCGCCCTACAAAATCTACCTAAGTTAGGTATAAGATTAAGCCTGTTTTCTGTCTGCATAAGCCTGATTTTCTCCTCTTCGTCTCAAAAATAAAGCCATTTTGCAGCTCGGATTGACCGACACCATGAGACCCTTTGAAGACAAAATAATCCCTGTCCCTGGAGATCTCCCCAACGTCCACGCAGATGCCCAACGCGTTTTCCAGGTCCTCCAGTCAGGCGGCGTGGTTATTTTGCCGACCGAAGTTGGCTATAGATTGATGGCCACATCTGCGGAAGCTATTGACCGGGCCTTCGCTGCAAAGCGACGTCGACCGGGTCACGCTCAGGGTCTATATGGAACACATGAATTGCACCGGGAACTCCACGTCCTGGACGACCGGCGGTTCGAAATGACACGTGTGCTAGTCGAGGACCTAGACATGAGCTTCATGGCTGTTGCGCCATGCCGTAACGATCATCATCTTCTTCGGGCTTTATCCCCACAAACCCTGTCCAAGGTCACAAAGGACGGCACCATCGCTATGTTCATCAGTTGCAGTTCGCTTCTGAGAGAAATTTGCAGACTTAATGCTACTTCAGGTCAGCTCATGGTAGGATCTAGCGCAAACGTGTCAGGTGGCGGGTAGAAATTTCGCGTCGAAGATATTGAGGATGAAGTCAAAGAGGCAGCGGATTTGATTGCCGATTATGGTCTCCAACGCTATCATGTATATGGACGACCTTCTCTTATCATGGATTTTAACCAGATGAAGGGTTTGCGAATGGGGTCCTGCTATGAACTGTTCCGCGAGCGCATGCGGAAATTTTGGGGAGTTGCCTGAGGACCCTGATTACAAGTGATCGTACTGAAAACTTTTGTAAAGGCGAAGCCGATGTTTATAGATCCTACTCGGCCTAAAGTTCTAAATGATAAATGGATTACGGTACGCAGATATAGCTTCTGATAGGTATTCGTATCTTCAAAACAGGTCTTTATCAAGCTTTTGGCAGCACATGAGATTACACGGTTTGCCTATCGACTTTTTATTGGATGTCTGGTTTCCGGTGGTGCTGCAGCTCCAACTGCTAGATACAAGTCGATCACTTGACAAATGCCACGCACAACAGCTTCGACTTGCTAAGAATTGTTTAAGCTTTTTAGATACTATATTATTAGCCTCAGCTTAATATTTAGAATAATACTATTGCAGTAAATTCTAAAACCGGGTTGTAACGAAACGGGAAAAAACACTACGGAGGCTCCCTGAAATTCGTTATGTAGTGGTTATTCGTTGTAGCCAAATTCGTTATAACCCGGTTTACCTTATTCTATAAGAGATAGCCATGTGTGGATAAATAATCAATATATTGCTCTAAGTCCTAAGTGCGCAGATAGCTAGGACGTGACATCGAATGAGATTTGTTGGTCTGCGAGCTAAAAACAGGTTGATGTCGAGATGTGCTGTACATACTAAATACTATGAGTAGTTACTCTGAACATGTGGCGGGTCAGTTGAGGCGGTCACTCAACAAAAAGTCCTTAGCTCCTTCCTTCCCCCAGCACATGACGGCATCGCTCCTTCCAACTTCCAACTTCCATACAACAACTTCTTCTTGTCTTTCTTCTTTTATTACTCTCGTTTACCTTCTTGAATGACTGGGTCTCAACTTATCAAATAGACAGACCATTGGCAAAAGCCCGCCATGGCTGCCCTCCGCGCTTATATTGACGCCCGTAAGAACTTTTTATACTTCTTCCCGCGGCCGAACATAACTGACAAAACCTGTGTATAGCCTTTGTCGGGGCAGCAAACATACTCGGAGCATCTGTTGACGAAGGTACCTTGCATCGGCTTGCGCAGCAACCACATACTGATCGATCCTTCATACAGTCAAACTCATCGGATCCTTCCTCCTCTCCTACCCGTTGGCCGCCATACTCAAGCGGATCCCGGACAAAGACCCATGGAAAAAGAATGTCTTCATCATCGCCGTATCTCTGTTCTACATTCTCGGCTTGTATGAGCTCTGGGGTGGCCTGCTCACGTTGACGTATAGCTCCGTAGCTACCTATCTCATTGCATACTACATTGATGGTTCTCTGATGCCTTGGATCGGCTTCACCTTTTTGATGGGACACATGTCAATCAGCCACATTTATCGCCAGATTGCAGACGATCCATCGGTTGTTGATATCACTGGACCTCAAATGGTGCTTGTTATGAAACTTTCGGCGTTCTGTTGGAACGTCCATGATGGCCGTCTCCCGGATAAAGACCTCACGGATGCTCAGAAATATGCGGCAATCAGGAAATTCCCTAGTGTACTAGACTATACTGGTTACGTGCTGTTCTTTCCGTCACTCTTTGCCGGTCCTGCTTTCGACTATGTCGACTATCGCCGGTGGATCGATACAACGCTCTTTGAAGTCCCTCCCGATACTGATCCCTCGAAAGTCCCCCCTACTCGGAAAAAGCGAAAGATTCCACGCAGTGGTCGCCCAGCTTTGAAAAAGATGATTATGGGTATAATCTGGATTTTGGCTTTTGTGCAACTGGCCCCTAACTACCCGTTCTCGTTTTACTTCAGCGACGAATACGAGACCTACTCGCTCCCACGCCGCATCTGGCAATTGTATATGCTTGGGCTCGTGACCCGGCTCAAGTACTACGGCAGCTGGTACCTGACTGAAGGTGCTTGTATTCTATCAGGCCTCGGATACAATGGTTTCGACGCTAAGACAGGCAAGGTCTTCTGGGACCGCCTAGAGAATGTCAACCCTTGGGGTTTGGAGACGGCGCAAAACACCAGAGGTTATCTTGAGAACTGGAACAAGAATACCAATCACTGGCTGCGTAACTACGTGTACTTACGAGTCACTCCCAAGGGGAAGAAGCCGGGTTTCAGGGCTAGTTTGGCAACGTTCAGTACCAGCGCGTTTTGGCATGGGTTCTATCCTGGATATTATTTGGCATTTATTTTGGCTTCCTTCGTCCAGACTGTGGCAAAGAGTGCGTATTATCCATTTTATGCTTTGACTTTATTCCTCTAACGCTCTTCCAGACTTCCGACGCCATGTTCGTCCCTTCTTCTTGAGCCCAGACGGATCCAAGCCAACCGCATTGAAGCCTTATTATGACGTCGCGTCCTGGCTTGTAACTCAACTGATCATGTCCTTCACTGTCGCACCATTCGTTCTTCTATCCTTCAAAGGCACAATTGCGGTGTGGGGTCATGTGTACTTTTATGGTATTGTTAGCGTTGCTGCTGCAACGGCGTTCTTCGCCAGCCCTGCTAGGGCCTATCTCAGTGCACAACAGAAGAAACGCAGCCGTCCGGCGCTGGCACGAACAGTGAGCGCCGATACTCCTGTGCTCGGTCTTCCGAACGACCTGGAGAAGGAAGTTGACGACGCGATCAAAGAGATCTCGGAAGAAATCGAAGAGATGCGCAAGAACGGCGCCACGGTGTCTATGCCATCTGCTCAAGAGCTCCGTGCTTTGGTCGAGGAGAAACTTCGCAAGGATTGATAATACCACAGCGGACGACGTACAGCTTCTATGATTTCATCGTGAAAACGGCCTTGAGTTTGCTTTTGTTTGCTTTCTGTTTGCTTTGATTCGTCCTGAGCGAATACTGCTTGTTGTGATATCCAGATAGAATGTTTTTGTCAGATGCAGTTCTGACGAGTTGTTGGTGGTTCATGGCTCGTTGTGGAAGTGTCTGATGAATGAAGAGTGTATACTATTACCTATATTTACCATAATACATAAGAGTTGTTTTTCTAAGGTGGTTCAGATGGTAAGCTAAGATAAAGTTATCGATCGATCTCCACCGCCCGATAAGCGCTCCCGCAAACAATCAGATCCCGACGTCATTTGCGGTCGTCATGATCGTACAATCTTTGAGAGAGAAATGGGAAGAAGGATGTGGGGGAATATAGGATATATATATATATATATATATGTAAAGAGTCTTCTCTGATCGAAGTGGTTCTTCGATTACGTACATTTCATTGAGACGGAGACAGATTATCACCATGCCGGACAAGAAGCGAGTCGCCGTCATAGGCGCCGGAGCTGCTGGAATGGTACGTCCTGAATCTTCCCCCAACTAACTAACTAACTCTCAAAGAACTAACAGCCTGCCCTACCTGACCACAGTCCTGTGCAGCAACCCTCGCCGCCCACCCCGACAAATTCGATATTACCATCTTCGAGACCGCGCACCACATCGGCGGCCAAGCAACCTCCATCGACCTAGACGCCAGTAAATACGGCGCCTCCTGGCTCAACGATGGCGTCCAAGGCGGGTCAGGAATATTCCGTCATACCTTCAACTTCTTCCGTCGATACGATTACTCGCCGCACGAAGTGAAATTGCAAGTCTCCTTCGGAAAAGGGGAGGATAATTTCTGGACGAATGTGTTTCCCAGCCCGTTGGTTGATAAATGTTCCACGGAAATCAAGAAGTTGGGCACGGTGTTGAAATGGGTTAAATATACCCTACCTGTCACGGGGATATTGCCTGTTTCGGTGCTTTTGAGACTGTGTCGGTTCAGTACGGATTTTAGCAATAAGATGGTTCTGCCGTTATTGGCGCTGTTTTTGGGCACAGGGAATCAGACGCCGAATGTGCCGGTAGGCCTGTTGGAGAGGTTGTTTGATGATCCTAATATGAGTCTGTGGGAGTATGATCCGGATACGTTGTTGCCGAATTTGCCGGCTATGTATACGTTTCCGAATCTCGGGAAGTTTTATCGGGATTGGACTGAAGATTTAAGGGCGAAGGGGGTCAGGTTTAGGATGCATTGTGAGGTGGAGATACTTCAGCGGGATAAGAAGAAGGTTGTTCTGAGGACACAACGGAATAAGCTTGATGAGCGTGCGAGGGAGCAGTCGAATGTGACTGAGCTGTTGTTGTCGGACACCAATTCCGAAGAGGTGATAGAAGAGGAAGAGTTTGATGAACTGGTATTGTGCACTCAGGCGGAAGATACGCTGAAACTGCTCGGTCGACATGCAACCTGGAAGGAAAAGTGGGTTCTGGGCGGTGCGAGATACTACAACGACATCACAGTCACCCACTCAGACTCAAAGTACTTTCAGAGCATCTTCGAGAGCCAATACCGCGACGAACTCTGTGCGAAGCCGACATCCAAAGAACGAAAAGATCAAATCGCATTCGCCACAAGCAAGCCCCAACGTCGCGAAGATGGTTGGATCGGGTTCCAGCCCATGTACTATACACATGCCTACCCGACGCATCTCGACAGGATAGAGATGGGATTTGACTGCACAAACTATCAGTATCAATTCCGCGAGAGTCTTGAAGATGGCTCGTCGCCGCCGGAACATGATCGTCACATTTTTCAGACTATTTTTCTGAACGACGCCGAGAAGCATCTGTGGACAATCGACAATATCAAAAATGACAAGGTCATAGAACGGAAATGGTGGCGACAGTTGGGCCATCGATGGCAGCATTATCTCCGTGTTGTGCCGGGGATTATGTTTATCAATGGGAAGAATCGCACGTTGTTTGGTGGTAGCTGGACTTTGGTAGTAAGTCATTCCCATAACAGCACAACTGTTCAAGCTGACATCTCTCGTTCAGAACATGCATGAAGTAGCTTGTGTCTCTGGCATCGCTGCTGCATATCGTCTCGGAGCCACTTATGACGCCTTTGACGAGTTTGCGACAGACTTCTTTTCAAAGTATCTCCTTCTCACTCACGGAGTGCGATACAAGGGCAATAAGAAGTAGTCCATGAACAGAGACAGTCTTATCAGTAATACTTGTAATTGCATCTAGCCCGTCGTAGGACCATCTTCATTCTCATCACTCTTGTAGGCCGGCGACTTTCGATAACCAGCATTAGACTCGCCAGGAACCTCCTGACCAGGAAGCGGAAAACTCAAATACTTCCAATCCTCAATTTCCTCCGTAATGCACCGTAACCTGTCACGGATACTATCAACCGCATACGACCCTAAAAGTAAACGTAAAGGCGGAAACGAGCAATGACCCAACTGCCATACCAGTTCAGCTGCTTTCACAGCACTAACGGGCTGCTTATCCCCCAACCAAAGCAATAAACGCCGCGCATGCGCTGCCGGTGACGAATTGGTGCGGTACGGCTCACTGGTAGGTTTGATGAAGAAATGACCGTACGCCGGAAGATGAGGCGGCGGATTATCCCACGTATTCGGCGTCAATTTGGTCGTTGTAACATCGTCCCGTCGAACATGGCCCGGCTCAATCAGCGCGACTTTGATGTTGAAACTGTCAATTTCGTAAAGCATACTCTCAATCAACCCTTCAACCGCGTACTTTGATGCGCAATACGGGCCCAACCCCGGGACACCGAGCGCACCGGACGTAGAGCTGAAAATGACATATCTGCCCGCCCTCCTGTCTCGGAAATACGGCAGCGACAATTGGATGATATTGAGTGTCCCCATAAAATTCGTCTCAAACTGATTGCGAATATCATAATCATCCTGATCTTCGCAGGCGCCAATAACGCCATATCCGGAACAATTCGCGATGATGTCGACGCGCCCGAAATGCGCGATTGTGCGTTCAAGGATTTCGCTGATTGTCTCGCGGACGCGGACGTCACACAGTAGCCCCAAACAGTTTTCATTCTCAGTTGCCATGCGCTGCATTGATTCGTGGCTGTCTTCGAAGGTGCGGCCGACGGCGGCGACGAGGTCGTTGTGTAGGAGGGCGGCTTTGGCGAGGGAGCGGCCCATGTGGCCTGTTGCGCCGAATATCTTTTTTTTCA
Source organism: Talaromyces verruculosus (assembly GCA_001305275.1). NCBI lineage: Eukaryota > Fungi > Ascomycota > Eurotiomycetes > Eurotiales > Trichocomaceae > Talaromyces > Talaromyces verruculosus. The sequence continues at coordinate 51,427 of LHCL01000112.1, forward strand.
ACCCGTTAAGTTAGCATGGCATCAAATGAAAAAGGGGGGAAGGGCAGACGTACAAGCCATACGAGCTGTTTGGGTGGATTGTTCGGACCTGGAGGATCGGTGGTTGTGGGGAGCTGGACGCGGGGATCGCGCGCGGCGGACGATGGCGACAGAGCGGTTATGTTTGTTGGAGGACTGCCGAATATTTCCATCTTGGTTGAGGATCGGTCATTGGATGATGAGAACAAAGCATTGCCTTTGAAGTAAAGAGTTGACAAATCCGGAGTACTGAAGATTCAAGAAGCTCTCCGCACGACGTATGTGGGGCGAGCCGCAACTTGCGAGGATGGCTTAGGGTTTGGCTAACTTATAGAGAGATCACTGATGGATGAAAGATTATTGTATTGTACATATATGCCAACCCACGCGCTATGCTCTATAATCAAAAAATAATATGATACATAATAAGACAGCTCTCTATACAGAAGCCATCTCTCTCACCTCATCCTCCGTAGCAGCCAGCAACCGCCCCTTACGAAGATACATCATAATCCTGACCGCACCAGACGGCGTAATCCCTTCAATCCGTCTCAACATGCCAATATTCTCCGGTCTCACGCGTTCTAATGCCTGTCGCTCCTCCGTACTCAGACCATGAACAGCCGAATAATCCATATTCGACGGGAGGAGCATTCGTTCTTCTCGTCTGAATTTCTCGGCCATCAAGGATTGGCGTTTGACGTAGGGCGCGTATTGCGCTTCGATGGTAACACGTTTCTTGATCTCGGGGTCGAATGAGGAGGATGTATATGTGGTGCCGTTGGGGGAGGTGATGTGTGGGATGAGTGAGTCGATGTTGATACCTTCGACGCAGAGCATATCGAGACCACTGCGGTAGGAAGTGTCTACCCTGGTCTGGAAGCCCATGCGCGACCACTGGTTTGATGTGTATCGCGTGTTTTCCAGTAATTGTGAGAGTTCCTCGATTTGCGCTTTGGTCTCTGAGAAATGGTTCCATCGTTCGTCAGAGACGACAGATGCTTCTCGGCCCATGGCCGTAAGACGGAGGTCGGCATTATCAGAGCGACTCGAGATACGAAACTCGCTGCGAGATGTAAACATGCGGTATGGCTCCGAGACTCCTCTTGTAATCAGATCGTCGACCATGATGCCAATGTACCCGTCTGCTCTGGTGAGTACCATAGGTGCCTTGCCTTGTGCAGCCAGACCGGCGTTCGTGCCAGCCAAAATACCCTGACCAGCTGCCTCTTCGTATCCAGTGGTACCGTTAATCTGGCCAGCCAGATACAATCCACCAATAAGTTTGGTCTCTAGTGTCGGTTTCAAATTTCGTGGATCAATATAGTCGTATTCCACTCCATAGGCAGGTTGGAGCATGCGCACATTTTCCAGGCCGCGAATCGTCCGTAGCATGGCTTCCTGTGCTTCCACAGGAACTGTCATTGAAATCCCATTAGGATAAATAACTTCATTCGGCGCAAACCCCTCGGGTTCAAGCCATATCTGGTGTTCCTTCTTGTGTTTGAAACGTATAATCTTGGCCTCCAGCGACGGACAATACCGAGGCCCTCTGACAGTCTCGCGAATATGAATCGATTTATCCAAATTGGCTCTTATAATATCATGGGTCGCTTCGTTGGTATGCGTCATCCAGCAAGTCAATTGACCCTCGTCGCTAACTTGTGTAGTCTTATTCATAAACGAGAACGGATTGGGCGGTGAATCTCCACGCTGAACTTCCAACGACGAAAAATCAATCGACTTTTTATCCAATCGCGGTGGCGTCCCAGTCTTCAACCGACCGAGCTGGAAACCTGCTTGTCGTAACGAAGTACTCAAACCATGTGTCGCCGCTTCACCCATTCGTCCTGACGGGTATGCCTCGAGGCCAATATGGATCTCTCCCCCTAAAAACGTGCCAGTGGTGATGACCACTCTAGTCGTAGGAATCACCTGTCCCGAATCCAATCTAACCCCCACAATCCTCCCCGCCGAATGCGCATTTTGGTCTGTCTCGTCTCTTGAAACAACAATATCCTCCACCTTCGCCTCAATAATACTCAAATTCTTCGTCGCCGCCAACTCCTCCCGCATATACTTGTGGTATAAATCCCGATCAATCTGCGCCCTCGGGCCCCAAACAGCGGGTCCCTTGGATCGATTGAGCACCCTAAACATCACACCAGCTTTATCGATTATGCGTCCCGCGACACCATCCAAAGCGTCGATTTCGCGCATCATGGTGCCCTTGCCGATGCCGCCGAAACTGGGGTTGCAGGAACACACGCCGATGTTGGAGAGGGAGGGTGTTACGAGTGCTGTGCGGGCGCCGGAGCGGGCGGCGGCGGCGCATGCTTCTGCGCCGGCGTGGCCGCCTCCGACGACGACGACGTCGTATGGTCTATAAATCTCTTGATTAGCATTGATTAAATGTCTTGAGTGGTCGGGATGATGGCTACCGAGCATTTGAAGAGGTCGCCAAATGTCGTATGTGCAGGACACCTCTGAAAGCGCTATTCCCGCAGCTGAGACGAGACAGCGCCGTCGAGCGTGCTCGTAATGCTATTGTCGACATAGCTGTTGACTGTCCGCGTGCCAGTCAACACGGAGTACAACTTTTCCAAAAAGTTCCTGATAGATAGGAGATAAGGCTCACGTGATATTGGCTTATTCAAAGCGGCCATTTTCATTGGAGCAGCTGACTAAAGTGGAGCCACTACCCTAGAACTTTTTGGTACGCTAATCCGCTTTAAGAAGGCCAGTCAGAGAGCTGACTCAGCCATCCGCTAGCCCCGTCGGCCAATCAGCATTCATACATATTGATTTCCTGTTCAAGTTAGATCCAAAGAAATACTTCTCTTCTCGCACGTCATATTCGCTGAATAGTGTTCAGCTACTGCGGAAGTACTTTCAGCCAGTCGTTAGCGTTGTTGCTGGTTCGTGCCACTTCAACTGTCTCATTATTAAAGCTGCTTTTTCGGGCAGGGGTTCGGTTTCTCGTCCGGAAGTTTATATCAGCGCCAAATATAAAAGGCAGCCTTTACCAACGACATTACACTTTGTTAAATTGTACAACAACAACATCGAGATATATCCGGAATCCAAAATGAAGGCTTACTGGTATGACAATGCGCCTGTAAGTACACACCATATCCTTCGTCGCATCGCATCGCATCGCATCGCATCGCATCTACAGCACGATTATCGCAAATCAACCCCCGCAACACCACCCCTCCTACAACCCCCCCCCACCCTTCCAAAATAACTGACTGACAGTCAAACAGGGCGACCAGCGCGAAGACCACGACTCCGGCCGCCCCGTCACAGAATCCCACCTCCAATCCCTCGGCGTAATCTACCATCGTTTCCCACAACTCTCCTCCGTCGACGCCCTGGCAGCCGAACGCGGCTACAAAAACCGTGACGAAATCACCGTTTCTCCGGACAAGATGGGCGCCGTGTACGAAGAGAAGGTCAAATCTTTCTTTTCGGAGCATCTGCATGAAGATGAAGAGATTAGGTATATTTTGGATGGGGATGGGTTTTTTGATGTTAGGAGTGAAGGGGATGAGTGGATTAGGATTCGGTTGGAGAAGGATGACTTGTTGATTTTGCCGGCGGGCATTTATCATCGGTTTACGACGGATGCGAAGAATGTAAGTTTTCTTGCCCTCTTTTCGTCTTGAGGGTTATGGATAGGGAAAGGGGAACGGGGGACTAATGGCTGGGTTTTTTTTAGTATATCAAGGCTATGCGCCTGTTCCAGGATGAGCCGAAATGGACTCCTTTGAATCGCGGACCGGATGTCGATGTTAACCCTCATCGTCAGTCTTATCTTAAGCAGACTGCTGTTGCTTAGATCAATCGGACTGGATGATTCACAGAGATGGAGTAAGTTATGTTGATATGTCAGATAGTCATGAATACCAATTGTTCCTTTTTTCTTCTATATCACAGGCTGCGTGATGCAAAGATAAAAGAAGTGGAATATTGTACATAATGAGAAGATCAGTCTACCAAGCGCCATACCAGGGTTTCAACCCAGGCCCAAGAGACGGCGCAGGAACACGCATTGGCACTGGCACTGTAGACCCAAAAATTTGGACAATGTCTCCTTCCGCCTCTGACTTGTCCTCCTTCTTTGCCTCGTCTGGACAAGATGATTGCGAGGACTCCGTAATTGGCACTAATACGCCGCATTCCCAATTGCGACAGTTCAACTTCGGCTCTTTTCTCACACGATCGTGGACGATTTTGCCCCTATTTCTGTCTTTTAGCAAGACTTTTCGACAGAGTCGGTGACAAACTTACCATGCACTTTCGGACAAGTTTGCGCTTCCTACGTACGCCCAGCCTGTGCATTTGGAGCCATCGGGTAGACTGATCGGTTGCTTAGGGCGGACAAACATCATCTTCATTCACGCATTCGTTAGTTCAAATTCAGAATGTAGATAGGAGGGAACGCACTTTGTTATGCATCAACAACCCGTCTCGACGACTGATACAATCATGCAAAGCATTTCTAGGAAACTTCGGACCCGTGAACCATTTCTCCTGGAAACAGATAGTGCCCGCACTCCGTCTGCTGCCCTTTGATTGCGATACTGTTTGTTCCGATGGATAGTAGACTCGGAAACGGGATTTCCACTCTGAGCCTGTGGTTTGTTGGACATCACCACCTAGACAAGACGGCCCTGTTTTAGAACTGTGTTTCAAGCTAATCAAAGAAGGGATTTCGTACCTTGGGCTGAAAGATACATCGATCGCATAAATTCGTCTGTCAACGCGCCGATGGATGAGGTCTGTCTATTAGTATTTTCACTCCTTACAGGGATTAATCTGGCACATACCACAAAATCGACATGGACCGGATCTCCTGTTTTGAGTCCCAAAGACTTCACAGCTCTGGAAAGTCCGCAATGCCCAGTACGTGTCAAGGATTCGCCAAAATGAGAGCCTCCACTAATACGTGTCAGCGTTGATCATCAATTAGAGGGAGAAATCATACACGGTATGAACAAATGCATAGCGGCTTGTCTCGCTGAAATCAAAACTAGACAGCTTTGCTATGATGTTCTCGTGCAACGTGCTAGCTTTGAGAAAATAGGCAAGCTCTTCGTGAAATGCTGTTTTTGGAGCATCGGAAGCGTCGCGTGTTGACTTTTTAGGTAGGTCAATCAGAAAGACAGTCTATCGCAATCAGATTAGCCATGTTGATCTTCAAATTTGAGGAGCTCAGTCGTACATTCTCCATAACTCCGCCTTGCTCGCCCCAATCGTACGGCACCATGTTTGCGCTTGGAACGACAATCCTCAAATATTCTGGATGAAACAGTAGCATAAGCTTCGAATGCATGCAGTTAACCTGTCCTTCCATAGGTGGAAAGCATAACCGAATGTTGGACATATCGGCCGTTTGCTCCTGATATTGTAGTCTCTATCATATTATTAGTTTCGCATCGTGTGAGTCCGAAGGAGAGATACTCACAGTAGATTCCTCCTTGGCCTGCATCACCAGCATGAATCTCGTCTTTCCCGGAGTCCGAAACTTGCTGAACATCCATTCCATATCCCACTGAAAAGCGCTCAGAATAGCAAGCTCCAAGTCTGCTGTCTGGAGGACTTCCTCGATCTTGATATCGTCACCATCTCGCGAGTAACCAAATGCCCAAGTCTTTTTTATGACTCCTTTGGGAAATTGTGGCGATGGAGTTGAGGATGGCTGTGCAGTTTTGGGTTTGAACTCTGGGGTGGACGCTCTTGATGCCACGGATTTTTTTGGGCTCGCCAATGCTTGTGCTGATGTAGTTGGTAGACCCTTTGTCAATTTGAGTTCACTAACTTGGTCTGGCGAGACTTCGCGTTTAGCAAGTTTTGAATCGCGCCTGAGAGGTGGTGGTGAGATGCTACTCTCTGCTTTTCGCTTGGCAACACGCGCAAGTCGTTCTTCTTCTAACTTTTTGCGATCCAGTCCTGGAATACCAAAGTTGACTGCGGGAGGCCGTACTGTTGCAGGTTGATGTTGTAAAGTAGGCGAGACATGAGTAGGTTTGTCGTTCTCAGTGGCAGTACCGTCAGTCACGCCCGAATCATGTCCATTCAGAACGCCACTAGGAGGAGACTGTTGCATCTCCTGCATAGACAGAGCAATAGCTAATTTAAGCTCATCATCGATTTCCTCATCCTCAAGATCAATGATGTTTTCTGGTGTAGCATGAGACTTTGATTCATCATCTGAGTCGCCTGTCAGATCGACAAAATCAGTTTGAGGGGTCGTTTGGCCTCGCATCGATGCTTCAAGGGCTGCTCTCAAAGCTGGATCGTCATAATTATCGTGAGCCATGGCTGTAAAATGACTTGCTGTCTTGGTGAAATAGTGCGGTGGGTGATGTTGTAGAAGTAAAGTTGAGATTCGTCTGAAAGGAGCCTTTGTTGAAAGAACGATGTGAGAGCGGCCAGCCAAAAAGCTCATGATAGGATTACGTCGTTCCAAGAGCCAGGCATCTTTGAGAAAGAGGAAGGTAAACGACTCTCTTTGGTTAAATCAAGCAGGACTAGGCGAGTCCGCAGCCAAGTCTCACTTCCAGATGCCAACATGGAATAGAAATAAGGCAGGACGCGATTGTTGAAATGAAAGCTGTACAATATCGTGTGCCCACAAATCGATGATTGAGATGCCACGATTTCAAGTACTGTAATACCCAGCTTTTTGAAAGTACACTTAAGCTTCAGTGAAATGGAAAGATAAAAAGATCCACGAATAAATGGAAGAAATTGATGTCGAACATCAACAAACGATTGACACAAGAAACTGCACTATGCCTAAATAAGCCTAGCTGCGCGGTCCTCTCAAAAGAGCTGATGAGCCTCAAATTGTCGACGTCCTGCTATAGCAATAAAAGATGACTTCCCTAGAAAAAAAATACAGAAGAATACCTGACTGCTGCTCATACATACAGTCTAGCAGCTTTTCTAATGCCTACGGCCAGATGTATTTCAGACGGAGCAAGGTATAGTGTATAAAAATCACGTGCCTCCATGCTTAAAACGGCTTAGCCCGACAGCTTAACGGCAAGAAAAGCTTCCGTGGATCCTTTGATGCATCAACTACGTCGACTTTCTTTTGTTGTACATACATTCGTTTACATAGAGATAATAAGACTGGGTATGTATATCTACATTCATGGCAACAACGATACAATGCTGATGACGTTTTAGTGGCTGTTGATGTCTGGCTGAGTCTTGGATTTCCTGCGGATTCATGTCCGTTCCGGCTGCATAAGAACTTGCTTTTATTGTGCCTGGAATTGCTATATAGCGGGCACAAATGAGGCTGCTCGCACCAATTAGGTCGACGTTGTCACCGACAACATGTGCTATTCGCAATGGCGATGGCATATTGTCGGTTCTTGTACGGAGGCATCAATTGCTTTCCTATGATGTCTCATCTCGGCAGTCCAGAGCAGTACATACAATAGGGACTATCTGCTCGACCAGATCGGGAGCAAGGTATGTTTACGTTGAGAGCCGGAAGCCATTACAGAGAGCTAATGAGTTGCAGAGATGGCTGGAGATATAATCATAAGAGAAATTCACTGATTCAATCCAGAGTGTTTACACTCAGCCAGAAGCGAGTAAATGGCAACACGAACCCGCCGCAGGATAGGTGAGGAATCCCTCAAAAGTTATGAGACCATGACTCGCTGACTCCGTCACCAGACCTGAATCGACGCTAGAATCAAAAGAACAAAAGCCAAAGCCAAAGTCTAAATTACTATCTCGCATACCCATGCCAGTGCATGAAAACATCTATACAGTCCCTAACATCCTGACATTCTCACGACTACTCGCTGCGCCCGCTGTTGGTTATCTTCTAGTACACAACCACCATACAGCTGCATTATCTCTATTCGCCTATGCCGGCATCACAGACCTGGTGGACGGATACATTGCCCGACGATACAACCTACAGACTGTCGTGGGCACCATCATCGATCCAGCCGCGGATAAATTGTTGATGACGATTAGCGTCGTGTGCCTGGCACTGAATGGGTGGATGCCTGGTATTCCTTCTTTGTCCATATATCTTGATGCTCGCTAATAAGACTAGTATGGCTGGCCGTTCTCATACTAGGTCGAGACGTCGGACTCAGCATTTCGGCGATATACTATCGATGGATCTCTCTTCCACCGCCAAAGACCATGGCACGATACTGGGACTTTTCCCTGCCTTCTGCCGAAGTCAAACCAACCGGAATCTCAAAAGTGAATACCGCCTTGCAATTACTCCTCGTCGGATCGTCGATAGCACTTCCTGTGCTTCCTGCACCGTTGGCTGGGGCGTGGGGGTTGTATGATGGCCTTGTTGGACTACAGTAAGTTCTTTTTTTTTGTTGGAATACATTCTTCCCATGCCTGCGATATAAGCCCTTGTTTGGGGTTTCCCAGTACATACGACCATAGGGTGTGGAAAACAGGGCTTCCCGTCCGCTCAGCCGTACTTAAGCCACACGCCGGCTGGTTAGTAGTTGGGTGGGTGACCACCAGCGAATCCCAGCTGTTGTATGTTTTTTTTTTTCTATATTTCTTTTTATTTTCTTTCTTATTGGACCATCATGTCCTCTTTCTTGTTGGATTATGTACTGATAATGCAGATACCTCGTCGCAGCAACCACCATCTGGTCCGGCCTGAGCTACGTCTTTTCCAAAGATGCGGTCAAGATCCTATCGGACAAAGAAATCCAACAACGCATCACACGTGCCAGCAAGAAGGAGAATAAACACTAGTCTTTTATCTATCCAATGCATTGCTTGCATGCATACATTCGATCTGTACCATAATTCCTTGAAGTTGTGTTATCTTCGGCTGTTAAGCGAGGTCGTTAAAACGTGGAGAAAACTTACTCTGTAGATGGATGCATCATATGCGTAACTATGTACATGAGATGACTTGTTCTGCGCCTACGTGGAAATCTTCTCGACAAATTACGTACATTCAAAGTCCAGACCGAGTGGCCAGACCCTTTCTTCAAGGCAATTGACCAATCAACTCCACGGAAATACAAATTCCGGTTTGGGAAGGTTAAGCGCCGCCGATCCCGATAGGAAAGTTTTCCAGAGTCCAGACAAGACATGAGCAAGAATGAGTCATTCAGACTCAGTGTCTGAATAATTTGCTCAATGCTCAGGCACCAACGTGTTTGAACTATACGATTACGGACTCTGTCTGGAAGCAGTTATAGCTTGTTACCCACTTCCTCTTATTAAGCCGCTACGTACGAGGAGTCAATTCAAACTCCACACCATTGAGCAGAGCAGAGCAGAGCGTGAGCAAACACTCGTATTACGGACGAAACCGTGCGAGACCCGATATACGTACACAGTAGACACAAGCAGCACTGGATTAGAAATCGAATCACAACAAAACAAAACGGGGTGGTACGTACTCTCGAATTATTTATAATCTGCGGGACAATCCTCGCAGACTAATTATCTAGTACGTAGTGGCTAACTTGGCTAACTTAGGATGAACTTCGAGCCGAACGGTTGGAGATCTCGGAAAGTTTGCTGGCGATTTAATAAGCGTGGATTAGTAAGGCGGTACGCCGGGTACGCACCCGACATGATTCATGAGATTATTTCTTTTGGTTTGCTGGGTGGATGCCGACTTAAATACCATGTGCGTCGATAGCAAGAGTAATGCGCACGTAGTCCGGACGAACTCGGTCTTAAGTCAGTCTTCCACCACTTCATCACTTCCGGTGTTAAGATACGTATCTACGTACTGTGGAGTATGCGCGAGTCAGCTTTTAGCGTGTGGTCCTTGCGGTGGTCTATGATTCGTCTCGCGTAGAGCCTCTTACGTATTAAGACATACGTAGTAACTACTATAGTAAACCCTGAGCAAGCCAGGGTCGGCTTTATCGACGGTGTTAGGCTATGATGCCTAGCAAAGCTAGTTTTGACGATGGTTTAGCTGCCGGCAACAGAGAGAGCGGCACGAGTCATATATGCATCGTACAGAATGTGCCATAAAATTCTGCAGGCCCACATCGGATAAACCATACGGCAAGCTCCCTTTTCTCCAACCTACTACCAGTACTACGTAGTATGTAGTAAGTGCTGACGTCGGCATGGCCTACTCTTCTCTTCTTTTCTGTCGGTCCGTCTGCTAGTTACAGATTTCCAGATTAAGTCTCCGCTGTGGACCAACCAACCCACGCCTGACAAATCCATCACCGGATTTTGTTAGCTATATCCGCTATCTCATCTGTACAAATATAAGAATTTGGTTAATCTTCCTTCCTTCCTTTCTTTCTCTTCCTGCGTACTTTCTTTCTTTTTCTTTCATACAGACCCTCTCCACTCCCCTTCCCTGCCCTGTGCAGTCAAGCAGACCAGGACCAACTGGCTCGCTATCGCCTTCCTTTCAGGGCTCATCAAACTGCCCATTATTTCCTACATTTCCTACATTTCTCTATACCACTGTATCGTTACTGTCCATAATCAGAATACAAGGAAATTCCCTCAGCCGTCTAAAACAAATCATTTGAGTTCAGTCTGTATTGCAACCAAAATGGCCTCCATCCCCGGCATCGTCGAGGAACACAACCGCAGTAACAACACCGACGACCACGGAACCTTCCAACCAATCTGCAATGCCCCCAATACCAGTGGCTGCGATTCCGCCGCCGAATCAACCCTCGCCAGCCCCTCGCAACTCAGCATCGATGATGGCCGCTGGGGCGAACAAACCGAGGGCGACCCGGTCTCCCGCCATGGCGCAATGGAAGATTTCGAAGAGATGCGCCGAGAATTGAGTCGGCTGAGTCTGCAGCGAACCAAGTCGCAGGTTTCGAGGCGTTCTGTGCGGTCTGCTAGTCGGTGGCGGTCAGCTACCAAGACCAAGACTCGAGATACTGAAAAGGGAGACGAGGAGTCTGAACAGGCTGACCAGGAGGACTTTGATCTAGGCGAGTTTCTGATGGGTGGTACCCTAGAGCGGAGAACGACAGCAGGCGAGCCCGCCAAAAGGATAGGCGTGTTGTACAAGAATTTGACCGTCATGGGCGTGCAAGCCTCGGCATCGTTCGTTAAAACCCTCCCTGAAGCGCTGGTTGGCACCTTTGGACCGGATTTGTATCATATTGTACAGTATTTCTTCCCCAAGTTGCGATTCGGGAAACCGCCTGCCACGAGAACTCTGATCAATGATTTCACTGGTGTCGTCCGCGATGGTGAGATGATGCTCGTCCTGGGTCGACCGGGTGCTGGCTGCTCTACATTCTTGAAGACGATTGCCAACGACCGCGGTTCGTATGCCGCTGTTTTGGGCGATGTCAGCTATGGCGGTATTTCGGCTGAAGAACAACACAAACATTTCCGTGGAGAAGTCAACTATAACCCCGAGGACGACCAGCATTTTGCGACTTTGACTGTGTGGCAAACCCTAAAATTCTCGCTCATGAACAAGACCAAAAAGGGAGATCGAGACAGTGTGCCGATTATCCTGGAGGCGTTGCTGAGAATGTTCGGAATCAGCCATACCAAAAACACGCAGGTCGGTAATGAGTATGTACGAGGTGTTTCTGGTGGTGAACGGAAACGTGTCAGTATCGCAGAAACTCTTGCGTCAAAGTCGACAGTGGCATGCTGGGACAATTCTACCAGAGGTCTAGATGCCAGTACTGCGTTGGATTACGCCAAGTCCCTGCGTATCATGACCGATATCAGCAGACGAACTACTTTTGTGACTCTGTACCAAGCCGGTGAAGGCATCTATGAGCTGATGGACAAGGTCTTGGTCATCGATGAAGGAAGAATGCTCTACCAGGGTCCAGCCAACGAGGCAAAACAATACTTTGTCAACTTGGGATTCTACTGTCCGCCTCAATCGACTACAGCCGACTTTTTGACCTCGCTTTGTGATGCCAATGCTCGTCAGTTCCAGCCTGGCAAGGAGGCTTCGACGCCGAAGACAGCCGAAGAGTTGGAGGCAATTTTCAAGAAAAGTGATGCCTACAAACGCATTCTCGACGACGTCGTTGTGTACGAACGTCAACTAGCCGACAGCCAACTAGAAGACACCCGCCGATTCCAGCAAACCGTCGGCGCATCCAAGAGCAAAACCGTCTCCAAAAAGTCCTCCTACACCGTCTCCTTCCCCAAACAGGTAGCCGCCTGTGTCAAGCGCGAGGTCTGGCTGTTACTAGGCGATAAGACATCTCTCTACACGAAATTCTTCATCGCCATCGCCAACGCCTTGATTGTCAGCTCTCTGTTTTACGGTGAATCGCTCAACACCAGCGGCGCCTTTGCCAGAGGTGGTGTTTTGTTCTTCTCTGTCCTGTTTCTTGGTTGGCTGCAAATGACTGAATTGATGCCCGCTGTTTCTGGTCGGACTATGATCCAGCGTCATCGGGACTATGCATTCTATCGGCCTTCGGCAGTCTCGATTGCGAGAGTTGTGGTTGATTTCCCGTTTCTCGCTACTTTGGTTTCCGTGTTTGGTATCATTACTTATTTCCTGTCTGGATTGGACGTTGACGCAGGCAAGTTTTTCATCTACTTGCTTTTTGTCTACACAACGACCATCTGCATCACGTCCATGTACCGCATGTTCGCCGCTTTGTCACCTACAATCGACGACGCGGTCCGTTTCGGCGGTATTGCGTTGAACTTGTTGGTCATCTTTGTCGGTTACGCAATCCCCAAAAGCACCCTGCTCAACGACTCAATCTGGTTCGGCTGGTTGTTCTACGTCAACCCCATCTCGTACGCCTACGAGGCTGTGTTGGCAAATGAGTTCGCGAATCGCGAAATGGACTGTGATCCGTCTATGCTTGTACCGTCTGGTCCGGGGGTTGTACCTGGCCACCAGAGTTGTGCTCTGACGGGGTCTTCGGTTGATCAGACTCGGGTTTCGGGGGCTGCATACCTAGAAACGTCGTTTGGCTTCACGCGGCATCACCTGTGGCGCAATTTCGGTGTTGTGGTCGCTTTTACTGTGCTCTACATTCTTGTCACGGTTGTTGCGAATGAGATTATGACTTTCGCCAGCGGAGGAGGTGGTGCGCTTGTGTTCAAGAAGTCGCGACGATCAAAGCAGCTCGCTCAAGCTGAGAAGAAGGCCGATGAAGAAAACGGTGCAAACGGTGCAGTCGTACCGGCCAGTAGCTCCTCATCCGATGACAAGATCATGAACTCGTTGACTACCAGTGATCGTATCTTCACCTGGTCCAATGTCGAGTATACCGTCCCCTACGGCAACAGCGAGAGGAAACTCTTGAACGGAGTAAGCGGATACGCCAAACCAGGTGTCATGATCGCCTTGATGGGTGCATCCGGTGCCGGAAAGACAACCTTGCTCAACACTCTTGCTCAACGACAGAAGATGGGCGTCGTTACAGGCGACATGTTAGTCGACGGCCGTCCTCTAGGTGCTGACTTCCAACGCGGAACCGGTTTCTGTGAACAAATGGACCTGCACGACGGAACAGCCACGATCCGCGAAGCCTTGGAGTTCTCCGCCATCCTTCGCCAAGACAGAGAAACTCCTCGATCCGAAAAGATTGACTACGTCAACCGCATCATCGACCTGCTGGAACTCGAAGACATCCAAGACGCACTCATCAGTTCGCTAGGTGTCGAGCAAAAGAAGCGCGTCACAATCGGCGTCGAGCTAGCCGCCAAACCCAGTCTATTGCTGTTCCTCGACGAACCAACCAGTGGTCTCGACAGCCAGGCTGCCTTCTCCATCGTCCGATTTCTGAGGAAGTTGGCGCACGCAGGTCAGGCCATCGTCTGCACAATCCATCAACCCTCGTCCATGCTCATCCAACAATTCGACATGATCCTCGCCCTCAACCCCGGCGGAAACGCCTTCTATTTCGGCCCTGTAGGCCAAGACGGGCGCGACGTAGTCGACTACTTCGCCGACCGCGGCGTCGTCTGTCCCCCTTCCAAGAACGTGGCCGAATTCATTTTGGAGACTGCCGCAAAACCAATCATTCGAAACGGGAAACGAATCGACTGGAACGAAGAATGGCGCAACTCCGCTCAAAACCAAAAGATGCTCGACGAAATCGAAAAGATCGTCAAAGAAAGGAGTCAAATCCCCATCTCCGAGGACGCAGCAGGCAAACCAACCGAATTCGCCGCCCCGGTTACAACACAAATCGAAATGCTAACCAAACGAGTGTTTTTGCAATACTGGCGTGATCCCTCTTATTACTACGGCAAGATCTTCGTCAGCGTCATTCTCGGTATCTTTAATGGTTTCACATTTTGGAAACTCGGCAATTCGCTGTCAAGTCTGCAAGACCGCATGTTCTCTACTTTTTTGATTATTTTGATCCCACCCATCGTGATGAACAGTATCGTCCCGAAATTCTACATGAACCGCTTACTATGGGAGGCGCGTGAATACCCGAGTCGGATTTATGGCTGGGTCGCATTTTGTACTGCCAACGTCGTCTGCGAGATCCCCATCGCCATACTCACGTCAGTCATCTACTTCGTGCTCTGGTACTTCCCTGTTGGTCTTCCGACGGACTCAAGCTCGGCCGGATACGTCTTCCTAATGACGATGCTCTTCTTCTTCTTTCAGGCGAGTTGGGGACAGTGGATTTGCGCGTTTGCGCCTTCGTTTACTGTCATCTCGAATGTAAGCCCTC
>LHCL01000113.1:9670-64205 GCA_001305275.1 Talaromyces verruculosus
TGACAATCGTCTGCGGCAACAATGGCATAATTCACTGTGGAACTGTTTTTCATGTGGGAGCCATATTTCACTTACCCTTACCGTCAACATTGGCCATACCCTCTCTCACAGCCTATTTCTTTTCGTACGTCTTGATGATGGTATCAATTATAGAAGGGAATTGAGATGATCTCCCGATGGCTGGCTGAACCATAGTTTGATGTTCACCGAACGAAAGAGCGAGCTTGCTTAAGAGAATGCTGCAATTCTAGGCGATGGCTCGTTAATAGGAATCAGAACAAAGGGTTTCAGATTCTTATCATCCCTATTATAAGGCGATGCTAAGCGATGGGACAGTCCTAGAGTGTTCGCACGATATTTATTTAGGGACCCCGAAAGATATATGTTCCTCAACGATGCAGTACTCGATGTACCCCCTTGACCTTTCGTTTCTTCTATAAAATCTTGTATGAGAAGATATAAATGAACGAATAAGCGGCAATTCTGTCCCACAACGCCACAGTCCGAGAACTGAACTATGAAAATATTATCACCCACCTCCCCAAATCTGCCCAGCCACTGTATCGCCTTTACTACGCCGTCTGACATTATCACGTATTTCGAGTACGTTCTCAATGACATCACATTCAAGGACAGCTCCGTCAGCAAAATCATTCCCATCAAAGGATTGCGCCACAAGATGCAACATGTGTCTTAGTGGGCAGTATTCCTTCCATATTGATGAGTTACACGACGAATATGGTAATATCGACTTCTTCTGTCTGTCGTGTGTTTCGTAGGTAATAATTATTTATTAGGGCCCATTGTTCGGGTGGCACCCGATGAGATTCATGTCCGGGATTCCGAATTTTATGACGAGTTGTTATGCAAAGAACCTACAAGTCGAAAAGCCGGGGCGGGATGTCAAGTTTGGCAGTCCATTATCCGCATTTACGACCACGGAAGATGCTGTTACGCATCGGAGACGACGTACCGCTCTCAATCCGATGTAAATACCCCTTTTTTCATATTTTTGTTCGATGGAATGAAGTAATACAAAGAAAAGGTTCTCTCGCCGCTCCATCTTGTCCCTAGAGCATCTCATTCAGCAACGCACTGAGCTACTATGTAAACAGATCGCTGGATTCAAGGGAACCATAAACCCCCTTTCAATGACAGAGATGTTACCTGCCTTCACAGGCGATATCATCATGGAGTACGCCTTTCGCTTTATCTATAATCGGCTGGAGTCGCCGAACTTCGAGTCATTTCATGAGGCTTTTGTAGCCATTGGTAGTTCAGCACACGTTGCTTCATTCTTTCCATGAATAATTACTGTTAGTCTTTGGTGCTTCTTTTGTGTGCAGAATGCGTATATCTGACTAACGTTAGACAAGGCCATGAACTTTTACCTGATGCGCGGATAGAAAAATTCAACCAAGCATGCTTAGTCTACTCCTCCTGAAAAGGGTATGTATTTCATCAGTCATCCATGATGATTGCTTTTTTTTCGTTTCTGTAATATTCCCTCGATTATATCGCACCTTAAGAAATCTGACTGTCCTGGCTTATTATGATCACTGGTCAATAATAGGCCGTGCAAATGAAACTCAACATGAATTCGAGACCTTGGAAGAAGAGATATTGAAATTAAAGACGACTATATTTCGTGGAATATTGTGTTCGAAAAATCTTGCTTCGATCGACAAAGCACGTCAACGCCTGGCTGATGAGGCTAATATCCTTGTTGCTGCTGGTGTGGAGACGACTGCATTTGTGCTCTGTATTGGTGTGTATCACATTGTCAACACACCGCAAATCTAAAGAAGACTCAAGAATGAGTTACTTGAGTCATTACCCGAAGGAGACGACAAGATTCCATCATTGCTTCAGCTTGAGAAACTTCCTTATTTGAAGGCGTTCATCCAGGAATCTCTTCACCTCTCGTACGGCATATCTGCTCCTAGCCCACGGCGACATCCTGATCGGGAATTGAATTATAAGGGTAAATACATAATACCAAAAGGCACAAAAGGTTAGTATGACGATAGTAGATGTGTATCATGATGAAAGCATATATCCTGACTCGCATTGCTTCCACCTGGAACGATAGCTTGATGACCCCGAGGCCCCTGATGGCCAGCCCCTAGACCGTTACTTGATGTCATTTGGAAGAGGACCTCGGATGTGTTTAGGAATGAAGTAAGTTGTCTATCATCCAATGTCTTTTTTGACTCATCCTGTCGGCTCG
Organism: Talaromyces verruculosus; assembly: GCA_001305275.1. Taxonomy (NCBI): domain Eukaryota; kingdom Fungi; phylum Ascomycota; class Eurotiomycetes; order Eurotiales; family Trichocomaceae; genus Talaromyces; species Talaromyces verruculosus. The sequence continues at coordinate 11,901 of LHCL01000113.1, forward strand.
AGAGAGTCACAACTGACTTGATTGCATTTTAGTCTTGTCTGGGCCGAGCTCTTCTATGCTATGGCGATGATGTTTCGAAGATTTGAGTACAAGTTATATCGGACTGACGAAAGTGATGTATGTTATAAATATGACTTCTTCACACTACGTGTGAAGCTAGATAGCAAAGGTGTCAGGGTCCTGGTTCTCTGAGTCCGCTTCGAACATAATTCAAACCCTCCACTAGTCAAAGCATCTAAGTAGAAATCCCAGATATCATATCAATCGACTGGGTACCGCGCAGGTAAACTGTCATGTATATGCATCCAAACAAGTAGTGTGGTATTTAGTATGCGTCATACTATTTTTCCAAATATAATCAATGTCGAGCATCAAACGATTGAACAAGACTATCCACGGGGCAGTCAGCGGGAACAACCTTCTCTGATGAAACCACATGCAGACAAATTTATTGATCATAAACTGACTGTAGGCCAACTTATTGATGAAGCGAAATTCATTTTATATCGACATGCTTTTGAAACAGTCCCTTACATTTCTTAGTGATATATCATAACACTAACGATAGTCCGGGGTATGGGTCTCCGTCATCAAAAAACAACTGTATAAATGATCATCTCTGCGACCTATTTTGTGAAGGGATACTTCAAAAGTCCAGTTCTCTGAGACATCCATGGATGTCCGCAAATATACCTTTTTCTGACCAGCTAACTTCACCGTATGTCAAGAGTGCATCATCATGCAAGAACGACAAACAAATTTACGCCTAATCTATAGCATCGAACTCCTTGCTATTCCCTATCCTCAAATGATGAATGATGTAAATTTTCCTGCTGCAGGTCTTGTGGATGGTATAGTCTTTGGTCATCGACGCTAGGACCTGGAATTAGAGGCTAGCTAATATGTGTATACTAGTTGGAGCGTCAAAAATATCAACGCTATGAGAAGGACCATCTGCCGTGCGATTCGAAAATTATGATAGCGCTACTTCAGACTAAATCCGCGTGGTCTACGGTGGTGATATTACCATTTCGGGGGACATTGAAACATGATATCTGTAACGTCAATATCGCTAGATGGGTCATAGCCTGCTCGTACCTCTAAGGGTAGCTGACTATCTTCGCTATTCACTTTAAAATGGCCGTAATGGAATTCTACTTGTTTACTCAAGTCTGTACCCATTGCACGTTTACTCCTCATACTACTATAATTACAGGCAAGAATTATTTTGCATAATGTAATTTGATGCTCGGCATGCCAGGGATTCCCGGAATGGTGTATGATCATCCTGACAGTCATGTAAATATGAGACTTATAATATACTGTCGACTGGGTGAAGATGGTTCATATCTATTGAGTTGAAAGGCAGGTAGTGGAGAGCCGGTGCTCCAAAGAGGGACCTGGAGACATATATCCCGATCCAAAGTACTCCTGGAAGAAACATCAAATATCACTTAATTAAACGCGACCTTAAGATCCAGCAGGGATACAGTAACCCTGTTGGATGTCCCTGAAAGCACACCACCACCGTTCAACAAGAGATAATTCTCATTCTCCTGCAGAATGCGCAAGGAACGGGTGTAGCTTGTACTTTCGGGCGTGGGAATTTCTGTCCAGTTGCCGGCACCCAAGGCTTGATTGATGTAAACAGAGCTTGAGCTTCCTGAGCTCACAATGATGGTGCCATTATGAGAGCCGTAAGAAGACCACACGACGTAGGGCGAGCCATCAGGTGTGGCTCCATTGGAAACGACCATCTGGATTCCGGAAACAGCTGCGAAGTTTTCTGGGTCTGTTGAAAGCTTGTATGTAACCGGAAATGAATACCTAGAAGTGCCAAAGAAGCTTCCATGTTCATAAGTCATGAGGAATTGGCCATTAGGAAGCTGTGGGAAGTTAGTAAGGTGAAAAAAAGCTCAATGAATAGATCAAGAATACAAAATGGGAAGTAAGAAAAAGCTAAAAGTCAAAAACGGAATGAGAATACCTTGGTAATGACTGGCATGCCTGGACGATCTGTATATGTATCATACGTGCTAAAATTGCGTTGCAGTTAGCATAAATCAAGGACACGGTTATTGATCTTTGAACAAGAGCCGGCATACACATCATTCACCACAGTTCCCCAAGTTTTCAGATCCGTCGAGACCTGATGGACCAGCTTCTGTCCGTAAGTTGCATTGTCTCTCTGGTCAGAATAATAGCAGATCAACCTCCCATTGCTATAGATGCCAAATCAGTATGCGCTTCCTTTGCAATATTCTTTGCACAGTATTTACTGGCACTCACTGAGCAAGCAAGAATGGTTCCCAAATTGGCGTCAATCCGTTATCTGGGATTGCTTCGCCTCCTGATGCGATGTGACTAACAAAGTTCCACGTCTTTCCTGAATCGTGAGACGCATAAAGATCAATTTGAGTGGTAGAGAGATCCGTCGGAATGCTATTTCCAGCCAGGAGCAAGGTACCTGGACCAAACGACCCAATCCTTTCGTCCAAATAATAAAGGAAAGGCTGATAACGCAATCCCACACCATTGGCAGTGTCTTGCACCGTAGACAACTTGCTCCAGGTTTTCCCAAGATCGGATGAGCGATATATGGGAAAATAGACAACTGGTGGTTCGGGAGAGTAATTTTCCCACGTGGCCAGCAAGTCACCGTTGGGCAATTGGACAGTGCGAGCATATAGAGTCCGTGGAATATTATAGTCAGATGGCGGATCAAAAACGGTTACGTTCGAATATGTTGTTGTCAAACTCGGCAAAATCGCTGCTCCAGCGAGTGGCAGTACTGCCAGTGAAAGAAACTTGAGGAGTTGCATGATTGACAGTCGGCGACAATATCGCTTTGCATGAAGTATAATGTTCATCTACCAACGAGCCTTCTGCGTCTCTTTATACAAGCACTGAATATGCCGTCCTCAACAACATAGCCCACGCAGCAGCTCCATACAGGCCGTCCAAGACCCCCGAACCCCCAGCTCGGATAATGAAGATGCGGGGAATAGGAAACCTTGATTGATTGTTCCAGTCTATATGTATTGAGATTTTAGGGGTCGTCCTTTGCGTCGGCTAAATGTATCATTTGATTCTTTCGCGTCTCATTCATGTTCGCAAAATTAATAATACATTTCTGTGGTAAGGTTCGAAGATTATTAACCGAAATGTGATTCACCCGCCCTCTTCGGCTACAGGACAATTCTGTTAAATCCTGTGGGGGATTCCGAGAACCTTAAGAGATCATGGGAATGGAAAGGGGATGGTTTTCCAGATACGTATCAATGGTCCAGCAACATGATTGGTGCGATTTATTTTCCGGGTCTTCTCACGTTTGCCTCAAAAGAAATTCTTAGGGCATCCGAGACCTACCTATCCCGAGATTATTGGCTGTTGTTGCAAATTCGGCAATATATCTACGGGTTGGAAGAGCGCAAATATGTAACTCACGGTTCTGAGTTGGTATTATTTATGAACTCAGGGGGGAGGAAGGGGGTGTTTTTGCTGGCAGCCACGCGGTATCCACATGGTACAATATCGAAACACGGCCATCATACCATATGGGGTGTTTACGATAAGTTGAACCTCTCTAGACTAGACTGCTTTAGCACCATTTAAGCAGTATTCAAGTGTCTATTCGCAAGGCATTTAGGGGCCCTAGTAAACCAATTGTTCCCTCCTGTTCACTCCTTGTATACTTTATTAATGTATTAGGGACTTGCTGGCTTTAGAAATCTTCATCTTTTTTAAGATAGTTCTTCTCCATCGGTCCATCCATTTTAACATTCGAACTAGGGACCTTTGATAAGTCTCTCAGAGCAGCTGTTTCACTGCTCACGAATCGATATAGTTGCCTGACACTGGAGCCTACATTAACTAAACTCTCGAGTGGCTGGGTCAGAGGACTCCTGAGGTCTATATGTCGAAGCATTCCCGCAAATATTGTCCAAGCTCGGAGAATGACGGTCGCGTGAAGCGCCATTCGAACCCCGACGAGGCGCATTTCAAGTGTCTTTGTCATGCCCGTTTGTTAGAATTTAGCCCTATAGGATAGGACATACAGGCTCGTATAAACGAAATATTGTCTATTCAGATTGTTGATTTCTACGCCGATCTGCCAGCTGTACTCATAAACTCAGGTACCCAATTTTTTTCCTGGTATGCGTTACATAGAACTAAAAGATGAAGATGACCGCAATTGGAACTATACTCTGCTAGACATTGCACAGCATCCCTTGGTTCCGGAACATAAACTGATTATATCCTCCAGCAGTAGGAACAAGGTGAGGATCAAAAGATGTCCCGTCGAATATCTTTCGAATGTGGGTTTGATCAAGGGAGGTGACGCGGTCTCTCGCGTACGATAACCCAAGACTACATGCCCACTGTGCGTGTCGATTACATTTCTCTTCAAATTCGTATTGTCGCCATCTGACAGAATCCCAGGTATAACTGTTACAACAAGGCGCGTTGCATCCTTTCCTACCTCGGTTAGGGGGGCCGAAGGACTATTGATGTTCGAACAGCTCGTCGTTATATCACACCCAGTCAAGAATATCTGGAGAGGACTTGCAAACCGGTGCTTCGCCGCGCCTTGCCGATAGTCGTCAGTGGAGAAAGAGCCTTGTAGGACTTCAAGTAATGACCAGGTCAACTGTGCAAAGGACCCATATTGGCCCCCCCCTCCTCCAAGGGCAGATTGGTGAGCTGGTGCCCTCCTGCAGTCGGCCGTGCTAGACCTTGAACATACTTTTGAATAATTCCAAGACTGACGGCCACAGTACGCGTCTCTCGCGCGTGAGGCAAACTGCTCCTCGGAGAGAGTGAGTAGCTTGTCAGACAGTATAGTGAATTGCATGCTGTTGTTCAAGTTCCATGGATTAGAAAATTTCAGGTTACCTGTCGAAAAGGACGGAGCAGTCGGAATGCTTTGACATCGTTATGTTTGGTTGAATTGTACGTAGCCGGCCCTGCTGGTCTGGCACGGACGGGTATGGGAGGGAATTGTGCTATCTCTCTACCCCTGCCCACAGAATAAGCTTTACTACGTAGGGAGGTAGGAGTGGTAAGTAACCGCGTAAGTCGTCTACCCAGGTTCCAGCTCACCCGCCCCTTGCACTTATCCATGCCCACTTATGCGTTCTATGCTCCGGCTAACCCCGGCGATATCCATAGTATGGTTCAACTATATGTTTAGTATTTCAGCAAAACGATAGTAGCGGTCAGTACGACTGGCTGATTGCTTTTTCAATGCGCACTTATCAAAATGTCTCCAAGGAGGCGAGACAGCAATTGAGAGAAACCGGACCAGCACGAACAGTACAACATCAAAACAAGATGCCAAATCGGTGAGCTTTAGAAGAACCAACCAATATTCGCCAGGTCTCGCTCCCAATAACTCACCTTCCGTGCCTCTTCGATTGCATGTCAATTTCGGTTATTCGCCTGCTATCTGGAGTTGCCGCCAGCGATGCAGTCAGCTACTCCCGGGATAAATATGAGTACTCTTCGTAAATCGCTACTCAGGCAAGATGTTTACACAATGGAAAAGTGTAGGGTCCCTCGTCTAAGACACATGAGTTGTCGCTTCAGAAAACCATACAAAAACAACAGAATGAAGGTTTAGGTTTTTCTTACTACCGTAATAAAAATATAGTTAATCGCCAAAATGAAATCAGATAACGGCTCTTTTACTCCACGGTGAGGTATTGCACCATTATCGTACAAAAGAGTGACTGAAATCAAGGAACAAGCTCGACAGAACAGATATACTTACCACCGTTGGTACGACGAGCTGAAGTCTGGGATTTCCTCAACCAGTGGCTCACCAGTGAAAATCCCTTTAAATCTATACCATAAGCAGACCAAGTTCAAAGCTTGTGCAGCAAGAATGAAAAGCAGTCTGCCCTTGATAGTGCTTGAATCTACCGGCTGTTGTTGAGATTACTGTTAGCTTGTTGTTTTCCTTATTTTGGCACCGCGGATGCTTACCACAAAGTTATCGCCTCCGCTTTTCTTAACCCATTCGAAAGAGCGAGGGATCATCTCAGCTTCATATTCTTGGACGGCCTCCTCGATCAGCGAGAGAGAGACATTCCCTCGAGACTTTGCGACGTCATCGAGCTTACAAAGCAGGGGTAACATGGTCACAGCGTCATACATAGACTGATTAGCACCCATACCACTGCAAATTTGTCAGAGACTTTATATATAAGATTGAGCGCATTTGACTCACCGTGGTGGGAGCATAGCGTGCACAGCGTCGCCCATCAGCCATACACGCGGGTGGCCATACTCCGGCTTCCCCTAACGAACGGGCAGACACCTTTACGTGGTGTTGGGGATCAGTACTTGCAGTTGACCTGCCACAACTGTTTGAGGAAGCTAAGATCTGCCTAATACGAGCACACAACCTGATTCCACAAATACACAGGAATCCGCAGGAGGAGGGAAGGAAGGAATGCATCTCTGTTTACGAGTCCCTCATTATACTGTACTCACAGTCCCTCATCATACTCGCAACCTACGATCGCGCACTCCGGAGCTTCTATAACCTCAATCCTAGCCTACGCCGACCGCCGTACACGTACGAATTGCCAGCAACTCCAAACGGGAGATACAATCTCACGAGCGCGCCCACGGCCAGCAAAGCCTACGAACTACGGATTTGGCACAAATAAGTATTCAAATGGAATACATGTCAATATCAACATGACTCACAATATTGGGGATTCATTGACGGGAGAATATGGCGAGATTTTGGACATACGCTCCTAAGAGATGAGAGGATTTATAGATCGAAAAAACTATGGTATTACCATACAAAAAAACATCACTGCGCTCTCACACGTTTGAGTTGACGGAACCGTACGACTACACACCCAGTTGATATGAGCCCCAGAATCGGATTATCAACAGTAATGACCAGCTCCGGGCCTCGTAACGCAGCTGGCTTACGAGGCCTTAGATGTGACAGCCCTTTCGGCTCGTGGCTAGGTGGTGGAGGGTTGACAGCGTGGTTGGCCATGTGACGGAGCTTCCCGTCATGAAGCTATAGCCAGATAGGGCTACAACCCTAGCAACCGCTACATCGGGAACTGCCTTCCTGGCAGTACTGTATTAGGAAAGGGTATTCGCACACAGAGCATACAAAGGAGCTCTCAGCGGGCGGATTTTGACTTCTTCTTCTTCTTTCCTTCTCCATGCTTGATATTGCCTGTAGACCTGGTGCACCTAGTTAGCAAGATAGTCTCAATATCAGGTTTTGACCACTGTCACATAATATCAAGCATCATCTTTTTCTTCATCTCTTGTACATCGTACAGCAGACCTTTCCAGCATCTAGCTCTAATCAAGAGTCCTTTCTTTTCTTACCCTAGTACACTTATACAGCAGGCCTCCTTAATATTATGCTCGAGCTAGGGGTTATTTTCTTTCTTCTCCCTTTTATCTCTCTCTCTTTATTACTATTTCTTCTTTACCTTTTTATAACGTTAGACCTATCCTACAAGATGATAAAGCCAAGTCTTATTGATACAGAGGCATCAAAAGCCTAGAAACAGCCTAGTAGAGATCATAAACATATATCTTAATATCTAACCATAGAATAGAATAACTCTTTACTTACAGGATTAGATACTACAGGTATAATAGACTCTTTGAATTAGGATGAGTTCCATTAACTCTATGTAGAGCACCCTAATAAGCTTTTCAAGAGCCTATATAATTATTTATAGAAGCTGCAGTTACAGGCTAAGATAGCTAAGGAATATAACAACAATAGAATTATGGAGAAGCAGCTTGAGCAGATCAACATGTTAAAGAAATGTATAAAGGACCAGCAGAACGCTATAACCAAACTGATCACTAAATATAATAATACACTTATTTACATACATGAATTAGCTTGTAAAGGCACGACTTCTATTACCTCAACTAGCTAGAAGAAGTCTACTAAACTCCCCAATAGGAAGTGTTTTAGTGGTAGTGACGACCTAAAGTTTATCTCTTGATTAATTAATATTAAAAATAAGTTAGAGATAAATATTAATTACTATCCTACTATGCTAGCTTGTATATAATATATCAAGAGTATATATAAAGGAGCAGCAGTAGAGCATCTTATGTCTTATTTTTAGAAGAGCTTATCAGAATACTACTGTGATACTAATAAGATAATTAAATACCTTAAGACAATCTATCATGATGTTAACAGTGTCACTAAGGCTAAGCATGAGTTATATCAACTATATATAAATGATACTAAGTTTTAGGATTTCCTTTCAATATTTGTGCTCAAGGCTTAGGAATCAGAATTACTATCCTCTCAGTAGAAGGATAAGTTATATAAACACCTATCCCCTAATATGTAGCGCCAGCTAGTATAAGTAAGTTATAATAAGGACATATTATACTATGACTTTATTAAGGAATATCACTAGACTATGAACTGACTAGAGATCATCATTAAGAATAAGAAGTATATACTAAAAAATTATGGGAATAAGGACAGTAATAGCAATAGTACTGATAAGAATGATAAGAAGAATAAGTCAGGGTTAGACAAGCTAAAGAATAATAAGGGAGTAGCTAAGATCCTATAAGCAGAAAAGAAGTAGCTTATTGCTAAAGAAAAGTGCTTTTACTACAAGATACTAGGGTATATAGCTAATAAATATAATCTTAACAAGAAGGATATCCCTAATCTTAAGGCTCTTGAGGCTATAAAGAAAACTAATATAGAGAAGAGCTTAAAATTAGAAAATAATAATATTTAAGAAAAGTCTCCTTCTTAGGCAAGATCTATGTTGCTAATATATTAGATTTATCTCAGTTAATTAATAATAATAAGGAAAGTTTAACTATATCTATTCAATTAGCTAAGAATAGATTATTAATTTTAACTAAGGTATTAGTAAATACTAGAGCTAATAGTTTTGTATTCCTAAACCTTTTTCTAGCTAAGAAGCTTACTTGATATTTTAACTATTATATTATCCCTCTAAAGAAGCCATACTGAGTAAAGGGCTTCAATAGGAAAATAGAGAATGTGATTACTTATCTTATAATACTATTATTAGTTATTAATTAATAGGTTATATATAACCTCCCCTTCCTGATTATTTAACTTAGAAAGTATAATATAATATTAGGCCACATATAGCTGGTAAAGTACAGTGTTATGGTTGACTATAACCAATATTAGCTATTATAGCTAGAAGAAGTCTCCCTGAAGAAGAAGATCTAAGTAAAGTAGTTTATATTACTGCTTAAGAGGCTGCTTCTATGCAACTATAAGATAGAGATCTCTCACCAGAAGGATACAGAATAGTAGGATAAAGCCTTTAATTAATATAATATTATAAAGCTAAGCACATTAATCTCTTAATCACATAAGAGAACCTACTAATAGAGCTATAAATATAAGCTTAACTATATAAAGAAAGAGCTAACAAAAGCCTCTATTAAAACCCTCCTTACTAATACAGCCTCTATTACTATTTAAGAGCTAAAGTAAGTCCATTTTAAGGAAAGGCACCCCACAGTAAATATTACAGCAATTAGAGCCTCAGGCTTCCTCTAGAATATAAAGGATAAAAAGACTAAGACCTTCTTAACCAGTATTCTAAGATTAAGAAGGCTATTAAGGACAAACTTAGTATAGATAAGGCAGAAGAGGAAAAAGAGATAAGGCAGTATCTCTTAGAATAGTATTATAAATTTACTAATATCTTCTTTAAGATTAAGTCTAATAAGCTACTAGAGCGGAAGGAGTACAACCATAAGATTAAGCTTAAGAAGGAGGTTAAGCTTGATTACTGCCCTCTATATTAAATAACAGCTAAGGAGCTCCAGGCTGCAAAGGACTATATTATAGAGAATCTAGAGAAAAGTTTTATTATACTAAGTAATATACTATATACCTTACTAATCCTTATAGCTAAGAAGCCTAGCAGAGGTCTCCATTTCTATGTGGACTATCAATGTCTTAACTTACTCACAAGGAAGGATTATTACCTATTGCTATTGATTGATGAGGTCTTTAAGAGAATCAGCAAGATAAAGATCTTTATAAAGCTTAATATATAGCAAGGTTTTCATTAGATTCATATATATCAGGATTCTACTAACCTAATAATATTCTATTACCATTATAGAACCTTTAAGTATAAGGTTATACTATTCAGACTAACTAATAGGCCAGTGATATTCTAGAGGCTAATAAATAATATCTTTATTGATTGCCTTGATAAGTTCTTGATTATATTCATTAATAACCTGCTAATTTACAGTGAGAACGCTGTAGAGCATAAAATTCATATTCATATAGTGCTTCAACAGCTCTGGGATGTAGGATTACAGGCCAGCATCAAAAAATATAAATTTCACATAACAACAATAAAATATCTTAGCTTTATTATCACACCTAAGGGTATTAAAGTAAACCCTAAGAAAGTTAAAGCAGTACTCTCCTAGAAGATACCAATAACAGTATGAGGGATATAGTCATTCCTAGGTTTTTACAATTTTTATTGGAAGTTTATAAAAGAGTATAGTAGAATTACAAAGCCACTGCACCAGTTTACTTAGTAAGATATTCTCTTTGTATAGACAAAGCAGTATAGGGAAGCTTTTAATCACTTAAAAATAATACTAGTGTTAGCACCTATCTTAGTGCATTATAATCTAAACTAGTTCACGCGTGTAGAGACCAATACATTAGATTCAATAGTAGTAGCAGTGCTCTCTCAGCTCTGTAAGAATAGGAAATAGCACCCTATAAAATATTACTCATCTATAATAACAGACTCTAAGTATAATTACAATATCCATAACAAGGAGATGTTGGTAATCATTTAAGCATTTCAGGAATAGAGGCCAGAGCTGCTTAGATTAAAATAGGAAGAGCATTTTAAGATGTTATTAGACTATCAAGCCCTAGAATACTTTATAATGATCAAGGCCCTGACTATTAAGCAAGTACAGTGGTATAAATTACTACAGGAATTCTACTTTATATTGCAATATCAACCTAGAAGAGTAAATATACTAGTGGACACACTTATATAACAAAAAAATGATGGAGCTAAGAATCTTGATCACTGCAACCTAATAATATTGCTGTAGGAGGTCCTTGATGACTAGATTATGGCTGAAGTAGCCTTTATGGATCTGAACAATACTGTTATGGATGCTAATATTATTGGATAAGTACTTGATGTAAATAAGAGAGTCGCTATAATAGAGGACACTAGTGAAAAGGTAAACCAGAAAGATTTAAAGTGGTATATCAAAGGAAGGAGATTATTACACCAAGGTTACCTGTATGTCCTAGATGAGACAGACCTCTATATGCGATTATTAAATAAGATACACTAACTACCTTTAATAGCATACCCTGATCAAGACAAGATAAAGAAGCTATTTAGAGAATACTTTTATTGGGAATCATAAAGCAAGGATATTAAGAGCTATGTTGATAATTGCAAGACCTGTGGAAGAACTAATATCTGGAGAGACTAGACCCCTAATATGCTAAAACCATTACCTATCCCTGATTGACTGTAGCAGTACTTGTTAATAGACTTCATAGAGTTTCTAATAGACTATTATGGCTTTAACATAGTATTTATGACAGTTGATTGTCTAAGTAAGTATCTAGTTTCTATACCATATTATAAGAATACAGCAACTGCCAAGGAGATAGCTAGATTATAGATCTAGTACGTCTTTCTATAGACAGGATTACCTGATAGCATCGTCTCAGACCACAGAGGGCAGTTTATATTAGAATTCTAGAATAAGGTATACCAAGTATTGCAAATTAAGATCAAGTTATCTATAGCATAATATATGCAAATGGATAGTCAAACTGAGATTGCAAATCAATACCTCTAGCAGCGCCTATAGCCTTATATAAACTTTGCTATAGACAATTAGTTAGAGTACTTATCTATTATTAACTTTACAGCATCGGCCCTATCTCAGGCCTCTATAGGCATATTACCATTCATAATTAAAAGGGGATATTAGCCCTAAATATTATTTAATTAGACCACCCTGGTGCCGCTATAGAAGTTAACTCTTAATAAAAAGGATGCGCAGGCATGGACTAAGAGATTACAGGAGGTTTAGGAGTTTGTAAAAGAAAATATAAAATAAGCTTAGGACTATTAAGCCAGGCAGGCTAATAAGAAATATTAACCAGTAAACTTCTTAGTTAGAGATATAGTATATATTATAAATAAGGGATAGAATATAGGTCATCTAAGTAGAAAACTAGGATATTAGCAAAAAGGACCTTTCTTTATTATAAAGCAGGTGGGACATGCTTTTAAACTTAAATTGCCAGAAGGATTAAGTATATACTTTATATTCTTGCTAAAGAAGTTGTATTTAACTGCCTTAATAGAACTGCTCTTAGGACAATTAACAGATAAAGGATCTGAGTTAAAAATTAATAGGCATTTAAAGTAGGAAATTGAACAAGTGGTTGTATCACGTATCTAGTAGAAGAAGCTTTACTACTGAGTAAGCTGGTTAGGCTATGACCCTGATTCAAAGTGGTATCTAGCGAGCTATTTGAAGAATGCGCTGCTAGTATTGCAAGCCTTCTATGCTGCTAATCTGGAAGCAGACGGACCGCTGAAAATGCTTAGAGAATAGCTCAAGACTATAGAGGAGGATCATTTTATAGAGGATATATTGGAGGATGATATGCCAGTAACAAGCGCTCGCGGGCAAGTGCCTTGTGGAAGGGGGGGTAATATGACAGCCCTTTCGGCTCGTGGCTAGGTGGTGGAGGGTTGATAGCGTGGTTGGCCATGTGACGGAGCTTCCCGTCATGAAGCTATAGCCAGATAGGGCTACAACCCTAGCAACTGCTACATCGGGAACTGCCTTCCTGGTGGTACTGTATTAGGAAAGGGTATTCGCACACAGAGCATACAAAGGAGCTCTCAGCGGGCGGATTTTGACTTCTTCTTCTTCTTTCCTTCTCCATGCTTGATATTGCCTGTAGACCCGGTGCACCTAGTTAGCGAGATAGTCTCAATATCAGGTTTTGACCACTGTCACATTAGAGGCCTTATATTACGGGGATTCGCAACGCAGTTGGCTTGTGAGGCCTTAGCTATGTCCTCCTAAGGCTTTATAGGCCTTTATCTCACCTATAAGGCCTGTAAGACCCCGTACCCAACAATATAAGGCCTACGCACATATACGCTCGGAAAGCACTACACACAAGGATTAACGGCCTGAGCCATCATTCGCGCTGCGTGGATTGGAAGTCGGATTCGGATTCACAATATTGAGATTTTTGATTTGTGTATTTACTTCTATTCTTGGCTTAGTATAAGGGCTCTGCCCTTGTACTAGCCCCGATGTGGCAGGCCCATATCCTTTTATTAGTTGTGCCTACCGGTAGGCACACCTGGGATAGCGGCTTTTAGAATTAGCTAGCTACAGCCAGTATTAATGCTACTACTACTACTACTACTACTACTACATACTCCGGCTTCCCCGGTGTTCTCGACCGTACTTCCTTGCGCCAGCTCCTGGAAGGCCTTGTGGCCACGCGTAGAGTATATATGTCTAAAGGTGCACCCCGAACTAGTTCGACAGTTTCACAGCTGTGTCATATTAGCACGAGGAAGTATTGACTGTTTCAAAGTCCATGAACTGACTGTTTGCTCGACCAATTTCTAATACATTCAGCCACAAAATCCCATTGTACGTCATTATCGCCATCTTGTATGCCCTTTGGAACGATTTCTTTCGCAACATTCAATCCGACCATGGTGGACGAAAGACTCTCATCATACGCTTTACCGGTAACCTCCTGGCCCGCTTGGGTATCGTCCTGATTGCGACTTCCGGGCAAATACACTTGGGCATGATTAGTTGAAGTACGGCGTCGATCAGACGTTACAACAAGGACCACCTCCAAAGAAATATGACATCTCATCGGCCTACGTCATAATTGGAGCACCCCTGAGAGTCTTTTGACATCTTCGAGAAGCGCGCCGTAGGAAGATCGCACTTGGCTGCAAAGGCAATATGCTTCTTAATTGGATGGATGCTATCCAAGGCAACTTGTTTATTCACCTATATTTTGGCATCAGCTTACAGACGCCGTCTTGCTTTCACGCGAATTGGTACATCTTCCCAGGTCAGGAAAGAAGCAAGAAACGAGAGCGGGTTTAGTTTGAGTTTTACCTTCGAGTAACTTGCATCAGCTCCTATCAGGATATCGCATTCGTCTGAAGATCCACCGTGAAACCACGCTCGGATTTTTTTCATGGTCTGTCACGTCTGCAATAACCTCGAACCTTTCAAACGATTTCTCAAAATCCAACTTACCGGCCTCGTAGACAGGCTCCGACAGCGCATTCCACAGGATACCTCTGTTGATAGGCACATTTTCCCCGTATGCCGGGAATCGGCTGAAATCTACGAGAAGGGAGCAATCCTTGTGCAACACACAGGGTCCCTCCCCTTTCACCCCGGTCGTTGGTCCGAAATTTTTGACCACCACCGTCAGGTGTTCTGGAGTAAGACAGGAGCGCAAACCTAGAATTGCTGGTAGGGTCAATCGGATCTGAAACCCGTCTCGCTTTGAATTGCGTTCGTATCGTTCGTAAACATGAACTTTAATTCCCTCACGAATGAGTCCATTGGCCAGTAGGGCACCGGCAAGACCAGAACCGATGATAATAACTGTGAAAGGGGATTTAGGTGCGTTGGGATCCATGTTTGATAACGTTCACCGTGGCGAGGACTTGTTTGAAGGAATATTGGATGCTGTAACGTAAGGCTAGAAGCCCCTACAAACAATTTTCTGGTTGCCTCTTTATCTTTGTAATAGCTATGGGCACAGAGGTTTCCTTGAAAAATGATCTCACCAATTTCCTGTCCGTCACGCTGAACATCCACTAGCTCCCCCTCTGGCAGCCCGGGTTTGATCACGCGTACTGGCAATGCCACAACAACTCCATGCCCTTGTCGAGCCATCATCTGGTATCGAACATCAGCCGGAAGTTCGTCCCACTGGTGCATATAGTATGCCTTTGTAATGGGCCCATGAGTCTCGGTAAGGCCATAGGCATGAACTGGGTTCAATTTGAGTGCGGTCATCTGCTCAAACAGAGCTGCAGATGGTGGGCTTGCGGCCACTGTAACCGAAACTGCATTTGGCAGGCATTTTGCCTCCTTTGCGTGGCAGAGAAGCCTGTTTACTGTGGGAGCAGCGCAAAAGTGGGTGAGCTGTTCGTGGATTAACAATGACCATATCTGCGGATAGTCGACTTTCCGAAGGCAGTAATGTGTACCCCTGACAGCAGTTACAGCCCATGGAAACGTCCAACCTGGTCCCGAGTCGGTGACGGTAGGGCTAGCGTGGACCCATATTAACACAACATACCCATAGCATGAAACATCGGCAAGATCCATAGATACTTGTACCTCCTATCGTTGGAGTATAATCCAGACTCAATGACGTTACTAAGCCCCGCAACATAAATGCTGCGGTGGGTATACACAACGCCCTTGGGTCTGGAAGTGGTGCCACTTGTATATGAAATGGCGAGCATAGCATCTTCTTGCGGGACTTGAGTTTCTAGTCCAGACCAGCCCATATCACCATTTTGAAGGTCGATTGCTTGACCCTCTGCGATAGCCATGTCGAATGGCCCGGAAATGCCGTCTGTGTCGCTATCGACTAATAAGGGGACATGAGGATGGGCTAGTCTAAAGTCATTCAAGATATGTGCAAACTCGTGATCAACAATAATCATGTCCACTTCGGCATGCTCAAAAATGTATTTTATATCATCAGGCTGAAGACAATAGTCAATTGCTATACGTGTTTCACGAATATTGTTAACCTGCCTTGCTCATCTCGTTTGTTCCTCGCTTCTACATACCAGCATTTACCAATCCACTGGCCCGCCTTGCAAAGTCTTTATAAGACCGACGAATGACGTTTTTGCTGGAGCTCACATGATGAATTGCCGTTGCCTGAGAGAGTTCACGCCTTATTAGCTAAAGAATGCGTCAGACAATACTAATAACAGTAAATTTTACCTCTGGTTTTATAGCAGCAGCCCGCGACAAAAACTGCGTTGGCGACAAGGTATGTACGTTAACACCGGAACTAAGTTGCATTTTGACAGATGACTTTAGCTTCCACACTTCTCAGGTCAATGAGATGAAGTTCGTAAGAAAGAAAACCTTGGATTTAATTTTCTATTCTATTACGTCAATAACTTTCTCTAAATAACTATATGAGACGTTGTTTCGATGTTGTTCCCCCGAGGTCTCTAATTGGGACCTGGATCCCGGTCCGTTTTCCGCTCTTCATTGCGAACCAACCGATAGGTAGTAAGTCGGCTCTCCATAAAAGCATGTACACCTAGCGCTACGTCGGGGCTAGAGAATAAGCACGACGGGATGACGACAGGGCCATACTATTTCCCTTGAAAAGCCAAATAGTGGAAGTCGGCATCGAGCGAAAACTATGCCATTAACCATCGAAGAAAGCAGTGCCCATAACGTCTATTATTTTAACCTCCTGCCTTGCCTTACAGGCAAGAAAGCAGTAGTTTCTGGCCAGTTTTTACGGTCGAAACCTGACTGTCTTCGTGCTTTAGTTCCGATTTCCCTGCGTTCTGTGGATACTGGAAACCATGCTTTCCCCGGACATCCCAAAAATATGGGGCTTTATTGGGCTTGGCCAGATGGGTAGGTGTTGCCACACCTTTCTTTTCTTTCTTTCTTTTTTTTTTCTTTTTGCCGCTTCTCTTGGATCATCATCCGGAGGCTTACCAAGCGTCTCATTAAGGGGGGGTAGCCACTGATTTGGCCGGGACTAAAGTCGCTACAGGTGTGGCAGAGATAGGCAGGAATTGTGTATTACATCCCATGAACATTCCGTATTAGGGCCTTGGAATATTTCTAATCATTTTCATTCCATAGGATATTATCATCAGCTGCCTGCCAAATCCCCCCGTTCCGAAAACCGTATACAACCAAGTTGTGCAAGTTGGCTCCAAGTCGACCGCTCTGCCAGACTTATAATTGATACTTCGACAATTGACCCTAAAAGCTCACATTTTATTCATAAAGCTCTGGCTGAGTCCAATCTAGGGCGTCTCATTGACGCGCCTATGTCCGGGGGTGTGGTGGGAGCATCGGCTGGAACGTTGACTTTTATGGTAGGAGGGACACAAGCAGACTTTCAACAGGTACAACCCACGCTTGAGATGATGGGGAAACGAATTTTCCACTGTGGACCACAAGGTACCGGACTCGCAGCAAAGCTGGTAAACAACTATCTACTAGCTATTAGTAACATTGCAACTGCCGAGGCCATGAACCTTGGAATGAAATCCGGTCTTGATCCAGCTGTTCTTGCCCAGATCATCAACTCTGGAACTGGAAGATGCTGGTCGAGTGAAGTGAATAACCCAGTTCCAGGCGTTCTGGGTGCCGGCCCATCCTCAAGAAAGTACAAGGGGGGCTTCGTTGTGGGCCATATGAACAAGGACCTTCGTTTAGCAATTGCTGCTTCTTCTGAGGCAAAGGCTCCCTTGCTTTTGGGATCCAAGGCTGAAGAAATCTATACAACTTTAGAAAATAGTCGGGAGACTAGAAACTGTGACTTTTCTGTTGTTTACAGATTGTTGGATGAAGGTAGTTGGTGTGAAACAGGGCCATCCGCAAAGATTTAAGCCCAACATCTTCTTGTTATCAGCCTTGTATTAGGAATACAGCAATACATTAAAGAAGTAGACTTTCTCATATTATATGAATTAAGAGCAAGAAATGAAAAATGAAAAGTTGTTATAGAAATACAACTAGGGTAAGTTACTTTCTGGTAAATGATTGGATGACTCAATCCTAGGCGCATTCACGTACATATGTAGCACCACTTGGATTTTATATATATGTACACATGACATAATTTTAGCTTATTTTAATTGATGCACAATTTTGTCATTCAAAGCTGTATATAAGATGACACCTCAAACCAGCTGAATCTATAAATTGGAAAGGGGGCACCAGATCAATGCACCGTTCTGGATTTCAAAGTCTTTTCCTCGTGTCCAACCAGTCCACTGTATAATAACTGCCTCTCCATCTATTCCAGGATGGAGTATCTCCCCTGTCCATCCTTCACCCTCAACGCCTTGCCCTTGACCGTCGTAACCCCTATCACTTGAAGGAGATTGAGTCATAGCAAAAGCGGGTGTCGATTCCAATGTTACAGCTGGGCGCTGGTTATAACCACTTTTCTCAGGCTCTTGTTGCGTAAGTACTGGTGTACAACAGGCATCCGTACCATCGAAAATTTTCTCCCATTCAAATAGGGTTTTTGTTGCAAAGACCTGCTGGAAAGTTTCGCGCAGCTTCGGCCAGTTTTTAGGGTCCTCCCTGTGTTTTGCAAGCTGACTCTCATCAATATCGAGGCCGTTGATCAGCTGTTTAAAAAATTGAGGCTCTAACGCGCCCCTGTCAATATGTTCAATTAGTAATTAAAGAATTAGATCCAGGTGATGGTGACCGAGATAGCAGAAGGTAGGGTAACATGAGAAAGGAGGAGCTGGGAGAAGCCTGAATGACTCACACTGCCATGTACTTGCCGTCATTTGTTTGTATGTGTCGTAGTAAGGGCAGCCTCCGTCCAAGACATTATGTCCACGCTCCTGATTCCACATAGAAGTCTTGATACCCAGCCTCGGCATTGATGCAAGATAAGAACTTCCGTCTACCATATTGGCCTCAACAACTTGACCTCTTCCAGACTTCTCTCTACTGTATAAGGCCTGAAGTAAACCAGTGACCAGCATCAATCCACCACCACCGAAGTCTCCAATAAGGTTCAGTGGAGGATAAGGTCTTTCATCGGCACGACCGATCATTGATAAGACTCCTGAAACGCTGAGATGATTAATGTCGTGTCCAGCCATACTAGAATATTGACCATCTCTTCGGAAACCAGTCATACGACCAAATATCAATCTGGAGTTGATTGCACAAAGCACATCTGGCCCTAATCCAATTTTCTCTAAGACGCCGGGTCGAAAGGGGTCAAGAATAATGTCCACTTTCTTGGCAAGTTGCTTCACAATATTGACACCAGCTTGAACCTTCAAGTCAACGGCGATGGAATTTTTTCGCCTCGTCAAGAGATCAGGGGTTGGGTGGGCTGGTAGATTGGCAGATACGCGCTGGGGGGGGGTCAATTCTAACAACAGAGGCCCCTGAATCCGCAAGTAGCATTCCGGCAAAAGGTACTACGAGCCCCGTCAGCGCTTTTTCAATCTTCATGATTGCTACTGTACGAACCAGGTGCCAACCCTGCGAACTCGAGCACGCGAAGGCCTATCAATGGAGGGGGCACCATGACTGTTTCTCCGATGGATATTCTTCCTTGCGAAGAATATATTTCTACACCCAATAATAGACAGTTCTATAAAGTCCTGTGAGTTGAAAACCCTGGACTGTAGCATCTTTCTTTATTTTCATGGCGTTCCAAATTGTGGAAACCACCTAGGAGTACCGTACCGGAGGAGCGGACCGGCTCTCCTACATACATAGAGCCCGGACCTGACTCCGGGCTTGCTGCTCGGCAAAAGGTGAAATGAAACACGTCTAACAGGCGAATAGCCTTGGTTGATGGCTTTCCCCTCCTTCCTGAACCAAATTGTGCCGTTTCAGTATGCTGTGAAAGGGCATGGCGATAAAACCCTAAGCTTGCTCCTCAATTTCCTAGTCACACTTTGGACAGTTGTCTCACAAGGGCAGGGAGAAAGGAAAAGAAAAGCAACAATAACAAAAAGACCTATCAGCTGAACCCAACCTGCAAAATTGTTATTTGAGAAATGAGCCCATACATAGCAGCGCAGCAGCGCAGCAACGCCTTTTGGCAACTAGCCAACACTTATCCCATCCCAAGGATGGTGCCACACGTTATCAAACTCATCACCAGCTCAACAACTCTTCCGCACGAAGTCCTCATTTCCTCAACAATGCTATGATTGAGTCTACCTCTGACACTTGGTATGATGTATGTGACCCTGCGACCAACAAAGTGGTTATAAGCGTACCACAAAATACGGACGAAGAGCTTGAAGCTGCAGTTCTCAGTGCTCAGGAAGCGTTTCCAAAATGGAAAGCAACAAGTATTATGACACGCCAGCAGATTATGTTCCGTTTTGTCGCTCTAATACGGAAAAATTGGGATCGTCTCGCAGCTAGTATTACCCTTGAGCAAGGTACAACATTCGCTGACGCAAAAGGAGACGTCCTTCGGGGAATTCAAGTTGCTGAGACTGCTTGCGGTATTATATCTCAGCTTACTGGTGACATTCTCGAGGTCTCTCAAGATATGGAAACAAGAACCTACAGAGAGCCGTTGGGTGTTGTGGCCGCTATCTGTCCATTCAGTACGAAACATTGCCATTTCCTTCTCTGTTACCTTTTTCCTCCTACGCCTACAGTTTTTTTTCTTTAATCGAAGACCTCTGGAAGTAGATACATATACTAAGTTTTCTTTTACATCAACCAGACTTTCCCGCAATGATCCCTCTGTGGTCCATTCCTACCGCAATTGTAACAGGGAACTGTCTCATTCTCAAACCATCTGAGAGAGACCCAGGAGCTGCCATTATATTGGCTGAATTGATACGAGAAGCAGGCCTACCAAACGGCATTCTGAATATCATCCATGGCAAGCATAAAACCGTCGACTTTATTCTCGACCATGCTCTTATCAAAGCAGTGAGCTTTGTAGGAAGCAACCGAATAGGGGAATATATCTATACGCGAGCATCAGCGAACGGTAAGCGAGTGCAGGCTAATCTAGGAGCTAAAAACCATTCTGTCATCCTTCCAGATTGCAACAGGAAGGATACATTGAATGCTGTTACAGCCGCTGCCTTTGGAGCTGCTGGCCAGCGATGCATGGCGCTGAGTGCGCTTGTAACTGTTGGGGATACACGGAGTTGGATACCTGAAATTGCGGCTCGTGCACACGAACTGAAAGTCTCTGGGGGATTTGAAAAGGGCGCCGATCTTGGCCCAGCGATTAACCCAGAGAGCAAACAACGAATTCAAAAAATCATTGGAAATGCGGTGCGAGAAGGTGCTACAATACTCCTCGATGGCCGCAATTACAAAGTTCCTGGATACCCAGCTAGAAATTGGGTACGTTGTCATGAACATGTCCTTTGAATCTCAGATCCTGCGCACTGCCTATGAAGTTTTATTACGCTCGATGTCGTCCATTCCTGTAAATGTTACGGCTCAAATTAATTTGAAATTACTGACTGCGTATCCTAAGTCGGGCCAACAATCATCACCAATGTCAAACCACACATGGAATGTTGCCGCGAAGAGATATTTGGGCCAGTGCTTGTTTGCGTCGAGGTGAAGAATCTAGACGAAGCGATCAACCTGGTGAACGCGAATGAGTACGGAAATGGGGCTGCCATCTTCACTGCATCTGGGCCCAGCGCTCAGAAATTCCAGACTCTCACTGAAGTAGGGCAGTTGGGCATTAATGTACCAATTCCAGTGCCATTGCCAATGTTTGCCTTTACAAGGAACAAAAAAAGCATCGCAGGTGGAGGCGCAAATACTTTCAAGGGCAAGACAGCTTTGTCCTTCTATACACAACAAAAGACGGTAACGAGTGCATGGAAGAGGAACGATGCGTTACAAGGGAATAAGGTGGACTTGGATATGCCTACACAATCATAGATCCAGGCTACTGCTATGGTTGGATTTTTTATGAAGCTATGTCAGGCTCACGGACGAGCAAGCTTTCATTCGGAACTGTATTTGATATATTACCCAGCAATTGCAAGGGGGAGTGGCAAAGAAAAATTGACCTCTGTAAAATGTTGTCCTGCGTAATTTGCTGTTTAATTTACTACCTTTTGCTGTTAATCAAATGATATATGAGAGTGCAGAATCTCCGTGTTAGAACGGGTTATATTTAAGTGTTCTTGTCTTGTATGATTGCCGTCAACCTTGTGGAATTAGATTGAGCGACAACTCTCACCTGTTTATCAGGAGTATTTGTCTATTATGCGCCCAGCTTGACACCTTGAACATTGTTTACACGGTGTGTCTGTAATTACTGCCCATGAAGTGGTATTAAATAAGAGCGGAAAGAAGGCAAACATGTTGCAAGTTCAAATACCAGTCTGCTCTCTGATTTTTGAGATCCTCCCCTTTTCCATGCCCATGACCTTCTTCGTATCTAGGTATGTTCAGAGACAATAAATCTAAGGGGCGAAAACTCAGGTCTATTCATATATCTCTACTCCTGACAAAGGACTATGGCTAAACACTATTGCACGAAGAGACGAGGCTTTGCATGTTACCAAATTGATGTTAGGGTCTTCAAATGTTGCGTTACAGGCCATCAAGTCCAACATACTTTATATCAAGCTCGGTGTCGGCGACATATTGTGCCAGGGGACTTCATGCTACATGTGGCCACTACTCAACTGAATGCTAGTATACAGTTTATATTAAGGATAAGTTTTATAATTCAACTCGGATCTACTTTTCAACTGATGCACCTGTCGATAACCCCTGTTCCTGCTGTTCTAGCCGAGACTCTACTCGTTTGATATATTGTTCTTTCAAATTCCACCTCTTCGCAACATATGCGATTAACAACGTCAAAACGATCTCCATGGCGAAAAACATGGCAGCTAGCTTGTACCCAACAGTAAAATGAGGAGATTGCGCAGTGTTGTATGCCAAAAGAGGAACCCAAGCATTGAAGGTGAAAGCCATAGTTTCTACAAAGCCTATAATGAGGATGCGGTGCTCTGTCGAGTAAGCACACACTTCATTGATCCAGGCAATAATCAAAGCACCGGCACCGGTTTCGAGGAATGTGAGAACCCATCCTGTCATCATTGCAGGGATATTATTTGCTGGCCATACCGAAAGGATGATGGTTCCGATAAGTGCAATCATTGCGGCAAAAATAACGACAGGCCATCGCATCTGCAAAGCATCACTGACCCAAGCATACGACAACGTAAAGACTATTTGTGCTCCATATCCAGCTGTGGGAATAAGGTTGACTTGTTCAACGCTATAATGCCCTGTTGATTTCAGCCAGACGTTGAAGTATGCGTAAATTCGGATTCCGCAAACGTGTGCAATGAACAATAGAGAGAATAACCACGCCGCCCAGGTACACCCGACGTCGAGGAATGTGCGAAGCGTGAGTTTTCCTGGAGGAGCGCGTCCAGCAGATCTCATTCTGCCTATGGACAGTTCTCTTTCTTCTGGCTTAAGCCATCTGCTTCGTGTGTTTGATGGAGAGTCTGGAATAGCCCAGTAACCGTACAAGGCGATGGGAACCCCAATGATACCGTCGAAGATGAAAAGCCACTGCCAGGCTGACAAACCACCACGGCCATTCATTCCCTTGTATAGAGCTGCTTGAAGATACCCGGAGAACATCTGCGCAGCACTGGAAGACGCTTGGAAAATACAACTGCGTTTTCCAAGTTCTGCAGGAGTATACCACGATCCAAGCAGCGACATGATTCCCGGGTAGGCGGATGCCTCAAGTAGACCAATAAAGAACCTCAATGTATAAACCGTGGTGACATTTTTAGCGCCGGCCATGCCAATCACCAGAGCACTCCAAGTGATTTCCAGGGTCGGCAGCCAGATACTCGGGCGGACTTTGGTCAAAATGATCTGAGAGGGAAGGTTGCCGATGATATATCCAATAGTCCAATAGGTTGTAAGATAATTCAAGTCATTTCCGCTCAATTTGAGATCTTCTTTCATTCCCGATACATATGCATTTGATACCTGTGCGACCGAAAATCAATTAGATTGATCCAAAGCAGAAGTCGTGAAGACAGCACTGAACGTACGTTGGTCTGGTCGAGGTATTTGATAAAGTAAGCAATACAGACATAGGAAAGAATCCACCAGTCCAGCTTCGCAATCAATTTTCTCTCTTCAGGAGACTTGTCCAGCGAGTCCCAGATTGTACCTAGAATTCTCTTGCTCAGAGGCAGGCGCCGCGGATGTTGATAACCATCTTCGCTTTCTGAAGGGGTGGTGACTGTATTCTTGATCGTTTTGCGTTCCACATCTGGCACCGACATATCGCTTGAAGGGGGTTTCCAGCCTCGAAAAACCGCAAATGTGAGTATTCTTATGGGTTGCCGGATTCAAAGATTTGGTGCTCCGCGCATCCTTAAGTACTGGCCGTGATGACTGCTGGGTTACACATATCAGTCGCGTCCAGCAACACACCTACGATATCAAACTGGTCAAAGAAAGAATAGACCGCGTCGATGCGATTGCGACATCGATGCTAGCGATGAGTTCAACAGCATGAATGCACGATTTCGGTTGGCTGTTGCGCAGAATCACAATCTTTTCTGCTTATCGTGAGTCGGAGCATCTCCGCCCTTGGTTGCCGTGTTGGGAAGGCTACAGCAAATCCCCGACCGGGAAGAACGCCGACCCCTATCGATCTTTTTCCAACAGGAACTTAACCCTCGTTTATGTCATTCTATAGCGAGGAGCAATTGAGGTGTGCTTTAGATTGAACCATTGTTTGATCTCTCGTTGGAGACGCTCAAGAATTACGCAGTATGTACGAGTGCTTGTTCACAGAACAGCCTGATAATTCAGGAGTTGATGGCAGGAACAGTGATACTAGACATTGGTACTATTAAAGAACACCAAGACCTAGGTCATCCATAACATCCAGCCACAAGCTCATACCCCGGCCAGATCTATCCGTTGAGAGATGAGGATTTAGAAATTCACCAGTCGCAATGGATGCCCTCCCGTAGTTCTCAGAAGGAAATAACCTGGAGCCAACGCCTGTCTTCATCAGACCGGCTGCCGACTCAAATTCTTTTACTGCATACGCATATATGGTGGTCTCTCCCAGGGTATCCTTCATTAATTCATGAATTTGCTCCCGAATTGTCTGGAGCGAAAGCGACTGCTCGTCATGAAGAGGGACATCCAGAACCGAGGCGGTCATCACAGCTTCAAGGACGGGATCGTAATGTCGACTCAAGGATTCAAGACCCTGGTCATTGCGAGCAGTGGTTCCCACAAATGGTGTGGATTGTTCTGCGGCTACATAGTCGACAAATCGTCGAAAGATGGCCGCGGCCCGCTTCGCAGCTCCCCAGTCTTCAGAAAAGGATTCCATAATCCTTATACACATAGCCATATCGTTCGCGATTTCATACAGGTGTGATTGAACTCCTGTAGTAGACCTAGGGGATGCTGTTGACAAGAGAGACGCTTGAGTTTCATGTGTACTACCCATATGAACGCCCCCAGGAGATGAGATGTGATTGAGCCGCCATATGTAGCAATAAAACAAAACGGCGCCCATCATCAGAAATCGACATAACGTGATCCAGTTCAACGGGAGGTGATTCTGCTGCTGCAAGATAAGACTGGAGTGCACATACTTTCGTGCAGCCGCTTGCAATTCTTCGATCTCTTCCATTGAACGGTCCGCATTGAGCCTAGAAGGGCTATATAACAACACGTAAAGATTCTGATAGCGAACGTTGTGCCAGGTAATAGTATTATGAAAAGGTAGGTGGTCATTGTCATTCATCGCAGAACTTGACATGAGACAGCCTTGAGTATACCAATCATCTATCTCCCTGCGTGTGTCTTCATAATAGGACGTTGACATGGATGGGTTGACTGCAGCAAGTCGCTGCGTGGATGGAAGATGGATGTTCTGCATAATCTTCCCTTCCAGACGTCGCAGAGCGACAACGTGCCGGTTAATCTGTAGCATCATGGAATAGTAATAGCGATCTGGAGACGCATATTCGTCGACAGTAATGCTTGGCAGCGGAACAGCAATATCTTCATCGTTGATACTAGGTGGAAGACCGTACGAGACACTTATCATGCGGTCTAGAACATAAACCGACCAAAAAAGTCGTCGACGACGCTCCAGCTCGACCTGCGAGATCTCATAGGGAGAGCCACTGTCTCGCATGAGGCCCATGGATATGACCTTGCGAGATAGAATCCCCACAATGGACCCTGGTGGTATACTATGCGCTTCAAAAAGAGAATACAGTGCGAGTAAGGTCAGAATCTCTACAGACGTGAGATCGTTCTTACACAAACACTCATGGATGATTTCCTTTTCGGGAATGTCGAAAATAGGGACAGAGGTATTACCAAGTTCGTTCACTCGCTGCAGCGTCGTGCGTCCGATGGCCATGACAACGGCTAGGCGGGTAGGGATACGTGTCATATCCACGAAAAAGGTGTCATCGGCTGCCGATCGGAAGCAAGAGTCGAGGGACTGTATCACCTGGTCACGATCTAGGAATGGATAGGCGCGTTGAACATGCCGGAAGTAGGCATCTACAAGACGCGAGGCTGTGGCTTTGTCAAGAAGAGTTGGGCAGGTGGATGTGTCTTGGTTACTCTTCTCCATCCTTCTAAAACTGGCCGAAGATCTTTGTTCCCGGATAGGCCCAGACCAAGGATGATCTCCGTCAATTGATGCCTGCTCTGCGGTGATAGACGGCTGAGTAACCTGGGCCATAGTGAGATCATGGCCAGTCTCGATCAACTCAACGGGCACCGCATTTGGAAGTCGAGCCTCATTTACGAAGCGAGACAGCCATGAGATGCGTTCTTGGAGCGCCTGCTCGCGCTCCTGAGCCCTTTGGACAGACTTGGGAAACGAGCAGGGTACCCAAGCCGCAATGCATAGGGTACAGGCCGCTTCTGCCTCCGTACGAGTGCATTTCTTCTTGAGGCGTCGACATCGCTCACACGCAGACTGGATAGGGTTCCGTGAAGGCGTCTCGGAATCGGTCGGTGTCGTCGACTGCGCAGCGGAGGCAGGTAATGGTGTGGATTGTGATACTGGTCGATGCTGTACTCGGCGGCCGTTTCGCGGAGGCGGCTTGGATACGCGAAACTGCTGAAACGCGCTCTTCATCGTCAGCTGGGTACCTAGAGCCCCGCCTCTCCATGGCGAACCTTCAGGACTGCGACTGGGAGAAGGCGCCTGCCCGTGTTGGTCCTGGATCGTACATTCCGGGAAGGCACCCACTGTCAGCATGATTGGCGGTGTTTGCAGCGTTTGCACTGTTTGCACTGTTTGCCAGTCTGGTGTTTTTGCATGGCGTGATCGCTGGAACGATAAGGGCTCGCCCTTATCATTCCACGCCTTGCCGCTTTTGGTAGGTTTCGTCGGAGCCTCCGCCCATTGAAGGTTTTTTTGTTTGCTTCCCGAGATCACATCATCATGCTTTCTTCCAATTATCGACGCAATGTGAAAAAAGATGCTAGTTGAGGGCCGTCTCCTCGCCTGCTTGCCTCCTGTACGAAAGGGTCACTTTGGCATATTCCTTCTTATCATGCCATAATCCGACAAGATGGTGTCCGAATCTGAAGCTCAACAGATCTACAAATCGGCCATACACTTCGACGGGCTTAATATTGCCAATTGGTCGAGGGACATATTTGAGGCTTGGAACAAAGGTGGTATCACCGGGGTATCCTGCACGTGTGGATTATGGGAGGGTTTCAGACAATCAATTGCCAATGTTGTACAGTGGAAAAAATGGTTCGAGGAGCATTCCGACCTGATTGTCCAGGCCCACACAGTGGCCGATATACGGAAAGCGAAGCAGGATGGGAAAACGGCAGTTTTACTCTCCTGGCAGAATACAGCTGGCATTGAAGACCAACTAGACTACCTGCGCGTATTCCGCGATCTCGGCGTGCGTAAAATGCAGCTCACATACAACACACAGAACTACTCGGGTGCCGGCTATACCGAGCTGAACGACTCCGGGCTCACTGGATTCGGACGCGGAGTTGTTGATGAAATGAGCAAACTTGGAATCGTACTTGACCTCAGTCACGTAGGCCCCAAGACCAGCGAAGACGCCATAAACTATTCCCCTAAGCCACCATGTTTCTCGCACGTCTTGCCTGGCGGACTAAACAACCACCCTCGAAATAAGTCCGATTACCTCATCAAGCTTATTGGATCAAAGGGCGGTTTCGTTGGTCTTTCACAGTTTGGGCCGCATATGGCCAAAGGCAACGATAGTACTGTCGATGACTATGTTGCCGCGTTGGATTATGTGATTGGTTTGATTGGAGAAGACTTGGTTGGTATTGGTTCTGATTCGAGTGAGGGCCATGGTCGACCTAGTGAATTTATGGCTTGGTGCAACAAGGACAAGGGATATGCTCGCCGTTTGACTCCATGGGGGAGTCAGAAGGTCGTGAAGCCACTGGGTCCCCTGGCAGAGCGTGAAAAGCTAGCAGAAGCCATGGCAAGAGCAGGCTGGTCCGAGCAAAAGATGCGCAAAGTTCTCGGCGAGAACTGGCTCAACTATCTGGAAAAGATCTTTGGCCAATAATCACTATGATGAAATAACCCTTAAAGAATAATCTACATCGCGCTGAGAATGACCAGTAACGCCCAATAGTCCTATCCACCTATACCGTAGAACGAGTCGGATGGTGTTGTTCAACCTGAGCTAAGGACCAGTCAACTATGCATAACTAATGTAACATTACCAGTTACGCCTCATGAATTCCTGGTGATATATGTAGTGCGTTTCCATTGCAATCCTTGAAAGGTTGATAATAACACGAGATCCAGGCATCATTGGCATGTCCACTAGGAAGCGACTGAATCATGCATCGAAAAAGATTTCGTTTATACCACAGTGATCGTCTTAATTATTTCCACAGTTCTGGCCGGCATACTCAAAAAGGGTTAATGCGAGCCAGGCAAAGAATATACCTTGTCGGATCCGGCCACTTTACCAGCAAACAGCGTCTAAAAACTGGTTGTTGGTGCAAGGTCGATTTCGCACATGATATGGCACAAGTGATATCATGCCACGGCTCATATACAGCTTCACCCTCAAAAATCGCTTTCAAGGAGTGTACAACGGTCGAATTCCATTTTCCTTTCCCCTTCGTCCAAAAGATCTTGCCAACCTTTGCACCGGATGCCCGAACCTAATCCTTCGACGGAGACGATTTAAAAGCAAACAGTAGGTGATTACTTGTTCGAAATGAGAGATATATACATCAGCCTCTCTCCAAGGGAGGAACGCTCCTCTCGGATTGTGCCAGTATCGACCATATCGCCGTGGAGTCGGTCCCATATTCCTTGAATACGGTTAATGAATGGTCGGTCAGAGCTCGAGTAGCTGGCCTTTTGTAGGATCTGTAGTAGGTTGTCCGTCATAATCCAAAAGAATTTTTTCCCATGAGTGAAGAATATTTCCAATAGTCCGAACAATAACCCTCATCAAGTCTCCAGGCGATGTGACTTCGTATCCCAAGAGCAGGGATTCTCCGGCTCGCATACGAAATATAGAACATCTGAGAGCCCAGATATCGCTTGCCGTTCCAGCTGGTTGGCCAACCGCAACCTCCGGGGCCAGAAATTCAGCAGGAGTACCTAATATCTTCTCCGGTGGAGACGTCACCGGGAAGGAGTGATCAAAGTCAATGATGCTAACCTGTTTGCTGACGTGGTTCACAGTTGAAGAGAAAAAGTCAAGTGATTTCAGGATATACCTAGGTATCGAGAGCTTCAGGGCCAGTTGGCTCCCCGGATTCGGTTTCCAGGGTCTGGTACTCTGGTGTCCCAAACATGCGGTACAGATCGTGTTCCGAATACTTTTCGATGCCCAGAAGACCGAAAACAATGTTAGCCGTTGTCATATCTATATTTCGTTAGCAAATATGTGCGAACGGCATGATTAGAGCAGGAAAATGAGGGACGCTACGTCCAAGGCATACTCCTTGGGCGTGAAGATCAGCTAATGCTTTTGTAGCTTCATATCCAGCTTGACGGGATACAGATGGGCACCCACTGGAATTTAAGCCGTCGGATAGCCGGGAAGCAGACGGGCCTAAAACAGGAACCACGAGACATATGTAACGGCCATTGGGTCCATCGACGACAAAACTTTCACGATGAACCACAAAATCTGCTCTACTCGTGCAGCTTAAGGCAGCTCTACGGATTAGCAGGCTCTTTGACTCAATGGCTGCCGATGCTTCTGCGATTCCAACTTCAAGAGCAACTCATATATCTTGCAATTCATCACGCGACAGCCAAACCGTGGAAAAACCACCGGCGTCGAGCTTGTGTACAACTTTGTAGCGATTGTTATCATATACGTCTTCCAGATGTACAGGATGAAAGCCGCCTGGTCGATACTTCTCGAAGTCTTCGGCCTCAAAGTCGACGAGTAAATAACGAAAAGAGGCTATTGAGTCCGTATCTGGATCATGGAGTGTGAATGACATTGTGTTCTGTGTTGTCAGGTTTCAGTGAAAGATTGCTAGACCAGAATAGGTCAAGAGCGACAGTGTTGTTTTGTTCTGGGGTTGTGATGCGATTTGATGAGTCATACTTCTATGACATAACTATTCAAATAGCCAGATATCTCTTATAAGGAGTCAATCATCTGGGCCTTTCATGAGCGTTGAGAGGATCCCTGCCTACCCAATTGATGAATGTTTCTAGTCTCAACCCCACTTCGGCTAGGTGCCGTATCAACATGGATTTGAGTAAGCGTTGTGTCGAGACAAATCTGCCAATCAGTTGAAATATCCACATGCACTGCACGTGAAATACCGATATTGCCTTGAGTTGGCTGAATACGTAAGTCTTCAAAACGGATGATGTTTGAAAACTTTATCTGCTTGAGGCTAATTAAGTAATATGGGTGGTAGATATCACCTTACCCGCCTATATATACATAACGCTATTAAAAGGTCGGTAGTATAGACTTCATCCCCATACGCAGACACCAAGCTCATGAAAGCTTGATCGCTGTGTTACCCGATTACAAGTGCGAATTGTCCCTTGCCCTTAGTGACACGGAAATCCCAGTCAAAATCCGCAAACTCCCCGCGAGGCGTCAAATTGACTAGAAAGGGCTCACCAGGCGGTGTTGCAGTGGCAACCACCGAGCTCAGATTCAATTTAGGCTCAGCCCATGATGAAGGAGATTTTGCTGGAGATAAGTCAAAGCGTAAAATCATGGCAGCCGCGAAGGAAATAATCTCTCCACTTGCAAAATGTCGGCCAGGGCAGATACTTGGCGATACGCCAAAACCCAGGAACCCACCTAGCTTTCGAGGGTTTGATTTCAAAAAACGATCGGGAACGAACTCGCTCGAGCTTTGACTCCAAACATCGGCATGAGAGTGCACCGGCTGCGCCGGTATATATACTATAGAACCAGCCCTGAGCAGATACTTATCGTCGAACATCATGTCCTCGTAGACAAATCTGGTGGAGGCTCCCGACGCTCTAAAACGCAGAGACTCTT
Organism: Talaromyces verruculosus; assembly: GCA_001305275.1. Lineage (NCBI taxonomy): Eukaryota > Fungi > Ascomycota > Eurotiomycetes > Eurotiales > Trichocomaceae > Talaromyces > Talaromyces verruculosus. Next base: position 43,286 of record LHCL01000113.1, read on the forward strand.
GAAATGTGGAGACGAGCATTGGGCACTGGTCACGAAGGTCTGCAACGTCGATGGTTGCAGAATTACCGTTTATGTACAGTGCGTTATTTTCGATTTCCTCCCGGAGTTGTTGCAGCAATTTTGGGCGGGAATAAAGATCAAACATCAACCAGAAAGTTGTGGGCACGGTGTTGGACAGCAGACCAAGCCCCAGGCTGGCCTCAATGCGCGCGAATTCCTCCAATGATATGCCATTTGAGATATGCACCTTGTATCTTGCGTGGGCGAGCATGGATGCATTTTTCAATCCATCTGCTTTGTAGAAATCTAAAAAAGCGCTAACGAGCGCCTCGCGACCTTTCCATGCTTTGCGGGCTATTATATGCGGTGCAACTTTTGGAATCAGCTTGCCAACGCCGCCTTCAAAATCCCTATTGCCATGAGTCAGCTGCGTGAACGGTCACCGGGCTTCACCATGATACAAATGGGGGCATATTTTTACCAGAAACAGTCCCGGATGAATTTGTCTTTGTATGGATTCAGCTGACCCCATACAGAATCCGTGCTTGCAACGGTCATGGCTTCTTTACACCACTCATAGAGGTCGAAAGGTGTCTGTTCACAATGTGAAACCTCATCAATCCACGATTTCAGTCCCTTGACCATAGTCTCGTTCATTCCATCCAGCCCTTCTCCTAGAAGAGTGGGATGCATAGCTTCGACCATTAGCTGGTTAACACCCAAACCGCCACGGCGCTTTTCTAGAAGAGCGTGACAAGTAGCCGGTGAGCACCCAGCGATGCGACTTGCAGCCACATCCAGAAAAGGATCAAATGAGATGTTGCGAGAGTTGCGCTGGACAGCTGACATTAGCGATGGAGATGTGATCACATAGCTCTTGGCTCCTGGGATGTTGATTGTGAATATAGGCAAATCCGGGTTTGCAAAGCTATTCATCACCGTTTAACATGTCAATCATTGGAAGGAGAAAACAGTAACAATGGAGTCGTCACCTAAATCGTACTTACCTGAGCTTGGTGTAGTATGACGGACCATTGCGCACTAAATTGATGATATGCCCTACGACAGGAACTGCCGGTTTGATTTCCGGAGGTTCGCGAGGATCGACTTTATTACGTGATAGAATCCAGAGGGAAAGGACAATCAGTACACTCGGCAGGAGTGCTTGAAGTAGCGACAGGCTGTTGAACCAGCTCTGTAGGGTGTCGACCAACATGTTTAGGTTAGAGTGCACGGGAGACAGCCAATTAATCGCGAGTCAAATGCACATTCAAAGTGCACAGCGCTTGATTATCATGCGAAAAGAAAGCCAGGGGGTAGCGTTTGATTGGTAACACTGCAAAAAGCCGGAGAGAGAAATCAGGAGAGAGTGAAGAAAGCTTCGAGAGGCTAAACAGCGATCAAAACATCGGGGTCTGTCACCGCCTTGAGTACGCGCTGCTGATTGGACCGATTGCTAGTCCGCTTAAATTACGTGCCAACCCTTGAAGTCGTGTGTTGACATTCCCAAGGACTTTCCGCCCATCAATCAACTGCCGGCCTCAGTGGGGTGTTGGTTAGGGCTGGGATGAATAGTGTGTCGAGATCTGCAAGTGGAGCACATCATTACCTTAAAAGGCTTGACTACGGCCAAGACTTTGTCATGCCTTTGATCGAATCTCATCTCATTTTAACGTTCCACGATATAACTACCATGCTTCCATGCAAACATGCTAGCATCTGGTACTCGGGGTTGCGGTTGAATTCCAATGGATCTGAACGGAGCGAGGAACTTCTAGCAAAATCACTATTTGGCTATTTGCGCCTGCGAAATGTGTACTACGTATCATTCCTTTACCATATTCTACCACTATTCTAGTTTCTGTTAGCAAAGCTCATTGGAGCCTTACTTACCTAAGGTCGATCCATGGTTTCATGATCATCCGTGGTGCCAGGGCCGATGTGAGGTTGCTACAATCTGGCTCTTCGATAAGCAACAGAACCACAATGGATTACCGTCCTTCACCGCCTCAGGAATAACCCTACCTGAGGAATAATTTCAACGGCTTACTGTACAGAATATTTTGAAGCTTTACAACACCACATAATAATTAATGTTGGGTTAGCTATATTCCGTATCACAATAGCATAGAATAGGGAGCAAGGGCGGTCCAACTGCCCTACGAGGTGAGCCTGCTAATATGCATATATGTTGGATAATAAAAGACTGATCCCCAAAACCGTAGGGGCTCGGGGCGGCTAGCTAGCAATATACGAGGTTGACACATACGCGCTAGGGATATAGTAATCCCGCTTCCGTACGTACGCGTTGCTTCTGCACCAGGGGTGCAGAAGCGCTGAATCATAGGATTGATATTCCGACACTGGCAACTCTCTAAAGAATGGAAGGAAAAAGGGAATATCAATGAACGATATACAATCTGGTGTGATAAACGAATGTAGAGAGTGAATAGAAGCATCAAAGACATAAGAAAAACAGTAGGAGTGATGCGAACCGGGGCATCTAGTCGTATAGTTATTACTCCGGGGATTCTAACAGTATAGCGAATCTTACAGCCTTAGGTTCAGGACTGCGTGTTGCAGCTGTTCTTTCCACCCAACTGTTGACGTCGATACGTAGCTTATTCATATCAATAAGCTCTTGTAAAGCGTGGCACAGCTTGCCCTTCGTCATGGCATCAGCAGGATTGCTGTTGCCATCAATCCACTTGACCTCCACTATCTCTTGACGTTCGTACGCTTGGCACAAGCACATAAGGTCAATCATAAGGCATTTCTCTTACGTGGTGCCAAGCTTGACAAAGCAGTCATATAAGCTCTTTGAATCAGTGCACACGACTAAGGGTAGTGGCTCGGTGAGATGGAGTAACTACGTGAGGGTTGACTTAATTGCAGCTACAGCATCAAATCTATTAGCTAGCGCATATATTTCAGAGCCAAGTACACTTCAGGTAATTCTCTTACACTTTATGGAGGACCAGTAGAGGATATTTGCATTATTTGCTTCATCTGCTAGTACAATGACATAGCCAAGTTGTAAAGACAAATCCTTGTTATTGGCGAATGAAGCATCAACAAAGGTAATAAGGCGTAGGGTTCGTACATCTAATTTGACGAATAGCAGTCCCCGTTCAGGGTTATCAAGTTGCCATTGTAAACGCTTATTAAGGGCTTTGATATCATCTTTCTAGGGGTCTGTTATTTGTGCTGCGAAGGACAAATCGAAAGAAGCTTCAGGTTATGACATTAACGCGATATACGCACCAAGGGCTCGTTGAGCAATATATTGTTCCTTCGGGGTGGCATCTTTTCATACTTTACCACGTGAGTTTGTAGTATCGGTGGGTTAATCTTACACAAGTCAGATATGGCTACAGGTACGTTTTTGGGTAAGAGTAATACCCTAGGCAGTCTCCATAACAACAGCACCATTAAATTTCAGCAGGTTCTCAGTAGTTAATTCTTCTCAGGGCTTACAAAGGATATTAGCACGTTAGATCTCTTCCTCTTCTCATGCTGCGAAGGCGTTATCAGCGACAATAAGGGTATCATCAGTTTGCATGCCAATAACACCAAATCCTTGCTCAGAATTAGAGCAGTGGAGGAGACACAGATCATAGGTTGACATCTCCATATTAAGCTTTTCCACATGGTGCTTATGGTATATGCGGAACCAGTGGTTGCCTGCTTCGGGGATTCCGTATAAGGGTCATACCACTTTGAGAAACATGCCTCCGGGGAAGTATTGTGCCAATTCTGGTATGATTTGTATATAAAAGTCACGGTTGAGCTTTGTCGTCGACTGAATATATACCTGCATAACGTCGCGAATATAGTACCATACGTTATCTATAATTATACCAAGGCAGAGAATGATTCGTTGGCTGGCTCATTATATCATTGGTGACTGCGTTAATACGTACTCCTTGTCTCCATCATTGTAGGCCTGTACGACAAGCCATGATTTCTCAAAGACTTTGTCAGACCTGGGGTCCTTTATTTAGTTGATAAACCTCGCAGTGAAGATTCAGATGCCTAATGGGATATCCTTTTCTAAAACATATTCAAATACACCCCATTCTAACAGGCTGTTAATCTCCTTCTATTGCGAGCCTTCAAATTAGGCTAATACAGTGGCTACAAATTAATAGCGCGATTCATCCTCATGCTCCTACGTAAATTTGCTAAGGAATATATATTGCATATAATCCTCTCTATAGCATGCAGATAAGCAATAGTCTCACTAAGAGCGCTATAAGCCAGTTGTTTTGGGCTCATATTACAGAATAACAACTATAGGTGGTAGTAGAGTTATAGCTTATATAATAGCCTTAGGAGGAGCTTCTAGGGTCTCTTAAATGGATTCCTTAGAGTCCAATGAGGTAGTAGCTTCATCACTGGGGGCAGGGTCGTCTAATTATGCTTCAAGTTCAGCATAATATGGCTTAACAGCAGTTGACCAGAACAAAGCTAGACCATTTGGAAGCTTGATTATGCACGTCTCATTGTTGATTACTAGTAATTTATATGGTCTAATCCATTTTCCTGTATATCCAGTGTTTCCTTCTCTCCATACAAGCACGTCCAAATTGATTAGAAGACGGTGTACAGCTGTTGACAAAGGTCCATTCCTAGTATTGACAGTATCAGTGATCTGGCATTAAGCATATATCCTGTGAATCTCAGTCATTGCTTTCTTGACCGCAGTGGCATGTTGAGCAATTGTAAGTGCCAGAGGGTCATATTCAGTTATTCATAGGTAAGCACCAAAGACGAGAAAGGTTGGCACGAGGCCATCCAGGCCAGCGGTATCGTTGACAGCTTTTACAGCCATTTGTAAGGCTGCTTCAGCAGAAATATCAGGCAGTTCGTCTTTCATGATCTCATACGAGCAGCGAAGTATAGCATAGTATCATTCAACAGTGCCAATTGACCAATGGGCTTCGACGGGTACGGTAGTAACAACTATGTCCATTGACAAAGCATCTCATGAGAATTCCTTGCTAGTGAAGTTCTTGCCGGCATTAGTAACAATGAAATCAGGGGGGCCAAGGTACATGTCGATCTATATAATCTATAGTACAGTCCATGTCACCTTTGTGGAAATATTCTCAAGCCAATATATAGCGTTGAAGCATATAGCTTCATCAACAACATAGAGCACCAGTTTGCCATTGATATACATAATATCAACAATAATTGAGTGGTTGAAGCTAACATTGTCCCATACTATAAATCTAAAACGACTAGGGGATTGGCCATGGACTTGGCAATAGTGGCAGAATTTCCATATATGTTGTAGTGCTTCAGTATCAACATCATGGCCAGCGCGTGTGAGCAATTTTCGAAGTTTCTCAACTGATGGATGGCCGAATCAGCGGTGTAGGCGGCATAGCTCAGTTTCTATAAGAAAGCATATATTAGTATCAAAGGATTTAGTCAAGTATAACTTTAGTGAGTGGTCCCATACAAGGAATAGGTGGCCAAAGCGTCATGAGATTGATGTTGTCATACTAAGCTTTGGTCCAACAAGGACATTTTTCATATTATTAAAATAGATGCCTAGTCAATCCATATCCTTGATTGAGAGTAGGAACAGTGTCATTACCTCAAGCACGTGGAATCGTATGTCGCCGACGGGGGTCAGTACATTAATTGATCCAATAGATTTGATTTCTTCACCTGGTCCAAATCGTATGGTTGCTTGGCCTGCTGTGGAGGTGTCAAGTACAGCATTGCTGGCAGTCTTCCGATAGGCAAGATATTAGGGATATCCGGCCGTAGAGTGCTCTGCAGCGCCAGTATCAATTAGGATCCCTATAAACGTATTTATCGAATAACATGGTTCGGTAAGGAAGGAATATTAGGGCATCACTGGGAGAGTATTATATGGTGTATTAGTTATTGCCATAGTATCATAGGCGTCCTCTTTAAATGATTCTAGTTTAACTTCAGATCGTAGGTTTACCTCTAGAAAATAAGCTACAGAATAGTTAGCAAGATCAGTAGCAAGAGATTCAGAGTATTATTTATGCTCCAGGTTTGTGATTATAAAGTGGTTAGCAGCATATATCATTCCTGTGCTTTCATAGTCCTACATTTCATATTTGCTAGGTGCGTCTATGCCTGCTAAGAATGCCTTGAATTCATCATCACTATTCTTGTCATCCTGATTCATAGCTACAGGCGGTTGTTCTTTGCTAGCAGCAAAGTAAGCTTTGGCGCGATCAAGGAACAGCTGGATAGCTGCTCGTTGCTCCTCTTTGGTATGATTCATCAACCAACATCTAGTCTTCTTACAGACTCTGCATATCTTGGCAGCAGGATTCCACGAGGAGCTACAGCAGCCACAGTTATCACTTTGTTGGGGGCGGTGCAGTAAGCGGCCTCAGTACGGGGAGCGTAACTATCGATAGTAATAGCAATAGTCCATGAAGTAGGCATCAACAATGTAGGAGCCTTGAGAAGCGGCTTCCTTTTTCGTATCTTCCCATTATATAACTATCCTACACAAGGATTCCATAAGGCTGTATACAGACGTTGTTAATGTTATTAAGACTCCGTGGCATGCTGGTACGAGCCATATAGCTACAAATAGCTTTGCGACGTAAAGGGCTTCGGTTCGGAGCTCTAGGCGAAGTTTATGGTACATCTTTTCCATATCTGCAAACATGATTTCAAGGCATTCAAGGACTATATTTTCAGAGTGATTAGTCATTGTCCTCAGTAGATTCATAACATCCCATATTTCTTGTATTCAGCGGAGGTGCTCTTCGGTCTCAAAACATACCTTTATTACTATCACTGGGTCGATCCCTTATTATAACCAGGTTAAATTATTAGTCCAGTAATAGCTTGATGCCACGCCCTTAAGCATGACATAGAACACATCTCTTACAGCTTCCAGGGTACAGTATCCATAATAAGCACAGATATATGTGAACATTTAATACACAAGGTCAAATAATTCCTCTGGGCCTCCATACTTCACATAGTCGAGAAAAGCCTTCTATAGGTTCAGGAGGTTCGGTGTAGCATGTATAGCATGCTACGGCTCATAGCGCGCGTTAAATCTCTGAGAATGTGGTGTATTTGATATCTGCGTTGATTCATACATCATTCTTACACTAGGGGTCATTGAGATAGAGCCCTGGCTAGGTTCAGCTGGGGTAGGTATTTCTTCTCAGGCCTGCCCATGTCAGGTTTATGATCTTATTACTCTGCTGAGTAGTACATCCGGAGCTGGTGGTGGTATTGGAGATATTTGTTCAGCATATATGACATATTAAGCTAGTACAGTATTTCTAGTTTAAGTCGTGCGAATCAGGTCACCATAGATAAGCTTGATAGTAGATGAGTCGAAAGTTTCTTGTCACAGTATATAGTATTTGATCTATTCCTCTGTCCATATATGTTGCTCAGGTTCAATAAGGGTTACAGAGAGTGCCAATACTGCATAGCCATTCCTTGCCACATATACTCCATTCATTCAAAGGGTGTCACGTAGCTTGGTCAGGGTCTTATAGGGTACACTCCATAGAGTCTCTTCATTCCACATTACAAATTCTTCATGGAAGATAATCCAAAGGTCTTCATCATACATATCAGTGTACTCCTCAGTACAGGTTGATATACACTTTTCAATCATTTCCTCATCCTTATCTGTCAGATCGAAGGTTCTTGAATATCTCTCAGATAGGCTCCAGGTTAAAGGAGTCATATTATCAGGGATTCCAGTGCTTAGTTCGGGGCTCTGGGGGTAGTTGCAAATCAATATCGAGTGAACGAATCAATCCATCAGGGTAGATACAAATAGTAGTAATAAGGGGGACCTCTGATCTATAGGCCTCACTGATCAGTGTTGGGTTAGCTATATTCCATATCACAATAGCATAGAATAGGGAGCAAGGGCGGTCCAACTGCCCTACGAGGTAAGCCTGCTAATATGCATATATATTGGATAATAAAAGACTGATCCCCAAAACCGTAGGGGCTCGGGGCGGCTAGCTAGCAATATACGAGGTTGACACATACGCGCTAGGGATATAGTAATCCCGCTTCCGTACGTACGCGTTGCTTCTGCACCGGGGGTGCAGAAGCGCTGAATCATGGGATTGATATTCCGACAATTAAATATAGCGAATTTCTAGTGTAGCACTAAATAAGCTATGGCGAATCTAAAAAGCATAAAAATTAATCGCGAAAACGTGCAGGGGGCCGTATCGCGCGGCCCCTACAGTTTGTAGTAACAACCACCTCATTATCCTCCACATGAGCCTCAGGTTGCGCTCTTAGCTTTGCTTGCCTAGAAATTTGCTTTGTAGGCCTTTTTGAAGCCTTTAGAGTTAATATAATATCATTTTAAAGCTGTAAATCAGCTAGCTTAGCCAATTCTTGCTCGTCCTTAAGCTGTTGCTTTTCCACAGCCTCTTGCTCACGCTGCTCACATTTTTCTTATCAGATTTAAGCTCTTTCAACCTTTTCAGCCTCTTTGGCTTGCTTTTTAAGCTATTATTAAAGCTTTTTATCATCTCTATAAGCCTGCTTCTGCACAGCTTCATCATTTTTTTAAGAAATAATATCACAAGCTTGCTAAACCTTAGTAGGGCTTATAAAAAGTACTCTACCATCTTGTTCTAATAGTAAACCTAGTAATAAAGGCTGTTTCTTGTTTTTAGGCTTCTTTGTATATATAAGAGCTTTTTTTAGGCCTTAATTCTCATTTTAAAGCAAGATAACCTAAGTAGAAAGATGTGATACTATTTCTTGAAGCTATATAGCTTTTTCATTATAAATATTATTAATAATAGTTTTAACAAGCTTCTTAAGCTATCTCTAATCTTCTAGAGGAATAATTGAAGCTCCAGATTCACTTAAGGATAGCCAGCTAGTGATTTTCTTATTGAATTTGTTAATAATAATCTTTGGATTAAAGGGATATAGGCTAGTTGTTCTGAATGCTAAATTAATATTCTTGCTTATAAAAACCTCATTCCAGCTAGCCCAAAATAGGCGAAAAAAGTCACGTTTAGTAAGCTAGGTGAAGCCTTAGCTTTCCCTTATAAAATCATCTAATTGCTTTATATAAGCATTAGAAAGAGGCAAGAAAATAGCAATATCAAGAGGCTGTAAAGTATATATTGCATAAGCTGGAAAGATTGCTAATAGTATTCAATTCAAGTCATAGTATTCAATAAACTTTATTGTAACATAGGATCCATGCCTATCAAGGATAAGAAGGCGCCACCCCCAGCTTACTTAAGATTTTATCTCTTTATTAAAAACATCTACCAACTAGCAATATCTAATATCATTATTAGTCCACCCTGACTCTGAGGCTATAAAGAAGCATCTCTATGTTTAGAGATCATAATCTTGAAGCTAAGAATCCTATATAAAGCCTAATTGTTACGGGCTAGTCCCGCCTAATGCTCACTAGAAGGGCATATCTGAATAGAAAACGTAACATGAGGAAAGAAAGAAGGAAACAACAGGTTCTCCACGCGCATACAATCTTATAAGGAAAAGGGGAATAGGGGCTTCCGGTAGGCTTCCTTCCGGTAGGCTTCCTTCCGGAAGCTCTGGATAGATAGGTGTTATGTGGTTCCGAGTAGGCGCTGTAACGCAGGGTAACCGGGGCCGGGACGGCTTCATATCCGGGCAGGCTGTTGGGGTCTGGGGATAGCTTCATGTCAAGAGAGTAGCTGTTATAAGGGCTTCACCCAAATATGCCTCATGAGGTCAGCTTATAATATTATCCCTCCTCTTTCTGTGAGAATTCCTAGTTATTAAGGGCAATAGTGTCTTCAAAGTTCCATACTAGTTACTAATCTTATTGTTTATATCCTAACCACTTTACTAGATATTAATATTATTTACTATGTCCTTATTTTATAGTATATTTACCCTTGATCCTCTCTACTATATATTCCAATTCCTTGTCAATCAGTTAATCTAGTAGCTAGTAGTCAGACACCTCCTATAATAGAAATAGGTTCTTAGATGCAGGCTATAGCAGGGCTATATAGAATATATTATATATATTCCCTAGAATATCTAACTAATAAGCATGTATACTAATCCTTTCTAATACTATAAACTTTATATATTTATAGTCTAATTTCTTAGATGGCTGGTCTATGTGGATATTATATAAATTAAGCTATACCTTGTCTTCTATCTAGTAAGTGTAGGCTACATCACAGTGCTAGTTCATAGACTCCTCTATATATTGCTGTGCTACTACTATTTCAGTCTATACTAGATCTACTACTTATACTAACTTTTTAATAATATCCCTTGCAACTACCCGCTCCTTATAGCATATCATTAGCTTATAGGAGGCATCCTGTAGGTCTATAACCTCTAAGTTATATCTATATATAAAGAAGAAGGGACTTATCCTAGTAGTTAATAATATCTAATTATTAATTACTATCTTAGCCATTAGGAGTAAATTGCTTTAATTATTCTAGAAGTAGCAACAGTGCTTCTATAAGTAGTCCTTAATAACAGTATTCATTTACTCAATCTAGCCATTGGTCTAAGGATGCTATACTATTAATAGATATTATTTAGTCTTTATACTTTAGTATATATAGCTCTATATCTTGCTTACAAACTATATACCTTAGTCTGAGATAATGCCTCTAGAGAAGCTATAGTAAGCAATAAAGAACTATAAGAACTTATGTATAACTGTTTCAGTACTAAGATTCTTCAGTAGAACTAAAATAACGCTTTTACTTAATCTATCTACTATAACTATAAGGTAGCAGTAGTCATTACTAACTAGCAGCTTATCAATAAAGTCAATACTAATCTCTTATTAAATCCTTTCCAGGACTAGAAGTGGTTTTAATAATCCCTATCTCTATTCTCTCTATATTGTATTCACACCACACTTACTATAGTTGTTTGTAAACTGTTATATATCCTAGCTTATATATAGCTAGAAGAATGCTCTTCCTATAATAGCACTTGTTCTATTATAGCTAGGATGCCCTAAGAGCATTAAGTTATAGCATTATTATATAATCTTTATCTAGAGCAGCTTATAATTAGGGACCCATTAGTAGTTATAATATAAAAGATGCTTTTATTTATTAATCTTATAGTTAGTAATAGTTACTTTTAGACTAAGGTCTTATAGGAATATTCAGAGGTTATTAATAATAGCTTGCTTGATATGGGCATAACTATTATTATAGACTTTGGCCTATATTTAGAGTATTTAAAGTTAATCTTTATTAGCTATTATTTAGGTAGTAGGAATCACTATGTATGGTATTTATATAGAGTATATATAGATTCCTTATAGTAATAGGACTTAGTCTTAGTAAATAAGTTAATTATTATTTTTATTCTTTAGTATATCTTATAGTTACTATAAGAGGGTATTAAAATAGAAGGCTTATAATCTAGATTAATAAACTAATTTAAAATTAAATTAGAAGAGGAAGATTTGCTAATATATCTATTATTTACTTAATTACTAGATCTTAGTAAAGTAGTATAGATTATTATAATCTATTATTATAATAAAGGGTTTATTTAGTGATATTAGTTCAGCTTCCTATTATTTTATATAGTTAATAATAACAAGTAGCTCTTTATTATAGATCTTATAGTTGCATTCTGTAAGGTTTAGCTTCTAGAAATAATAGATATAGGTATAGAGCTATTTATTATTATTATATTAGGAAAGGGTGCCTCTATTTATATAATCTAAGGAGTTAATTTTAATAACAGTTTTTTATTTAGGATTAAAAGGAATAAGTATTAATTTAGTAGTAAAGAGGCTTTTAAGATTCTAGAAAGTCTTATTAGTAGTATTATTCTATATAAAGTCTATCCCTTTTTATATAAGGTCTGTTAGTAGTTGTATTATAGTAGAATAGTTATAGATAAACTGCTAATAAAAGTTAGTAAAGCTTAGGAACTATTAGACTTCTTGTAAAGGCTGATCCCATCGCGAGATCGAGGAGGCCAATCTGATTGCTCGAAGGATCGATGCCCGCGATCTAAGGCAGCAGTGTTGAATTGTATGCTGGGCGGAGATCATATGATTCTACTAACCCTATTGCATAGTGCCACTTAGGCACACCACATATATATATAAAAAGCAAAGATCCCCTTATTAAAAAAGGGATCAAGCGATTATTCTTGTATAATCTAGATATTGTTATTTTATTATATATATTCTTATTATATTGAGTTCTTATAGTAATTAGCTTAGTAAGTGTTCTGTAGCCTATATCTATAATTAAACTATTATTCTATTTATATTATTATATTATAATTGCTTAAACTATGAAATCCTTTATTAAATTGATTATTATAGTGAACTTATATTTTATATATAATTATCAAGCCTTTATAGGGCCTAGTAGTACTATTTATTAAGATGATTCTTTTATCTAAAAACACTTAAGTATAGGAGACTCTGTTTGGGAGCCTTTTAAAATAATTTAAAAAACTTAGGCTTTTATAGAGATTCTTAATCCTAGTAAGGGACTTAGAATGACTTAGGCTATATAGCCACTATTTTAAAGCTATTATAAAGGTTCTCTATCTTATTAAGAATAAGCTAAAGCCTTAGCTTAAACTATTTAGTGCTTGGAGCTTAAGACTTAGGTACTATAATAAGGTTAAGAGGTAATATAGTAAGGTTAAGATGCTTTATAGTATTAGATAGTAGAGCTTTTAAACTACTTTATAAATTAATCTGCTATTTAAGAAGTTATTTTGCCTCTAATTTAAATAACTAATAAGCTTATATCTCTACCTCTCTATCAAGATAATATTCTGGTTCTGCTAGTAGCTATGACCTATATTATTTATAAGAAACCTACTTTAAAGCCCAAACTAGACTGCTTTAAATCTAAGAACTTTTAGGAGTATGAACATTGAATAGAAGATATTAAAAATAATTTTATTAGATACATATACTCTGAGCTAGAGAAAGTAGTAACTATAGCTACTTAGCTAAAGGGTGAACATTAGACCTATTAAATTAAATATAAAAAGGACTTAGACTTGACTCACTTTATATTTAATGACTTTGTTGAATGGATTAAAGCTTATATTAAGATAAGGATAGCCTGGTTCTTAAATATATATATGGATCTAGAGAAGATTAAGGCTTTAGAAATAGGAAACTCTTAGATATTTTATAGCAAGTTTTTTTATTTATATAATTAAAGTAGAATAAAGGCCTAAGTTAATAATTAAGATAAGATTATAGCTTTTATTGCTAAGCTTCCTGACTAGCTAAAGCTAAAGCTATTAGATTGAAATGCTAACTTCTAAGATATGATTTTATATCTTAAAAAAACCATCTAGCTATAGAAACTTTATAAGGATAAGTAGCTTACACTTAATAAGGTGCTGAAATATAACTATAATAATTAAAATAGCTTAAAGGATAAGCTTTAAAAAGAAAGACCCTTTAAATAGAGATATATTAATTATATAAATTAAAAGGGAAAGTATAACCCTAGTAATAATAAGAAAGTAAGCTTTAAGAATAAAGGTTCTCTATTAACTTGCTATTATTGTAGTTAAGGGGGATATAAGAGCCTAGACTATATTATAACCTACTACTATAATAGTTCTAAGCTTTTATTAAAGAATACTAAATAGCTTAACTTTTAACTAAATTCCTTAATATAGAAATTATAAGAAGAAAATAATAATAATATTAAAGATAATAATAATTCTAGTAATTAGCAATAAGGCCATATAGTAGTTACTAATCTAAATAGACTAAGAAAGAAGGATAAGTTTATAATACTAATTAATCTAATCTTAAAACTTTCTAAGTTAGAATACTATATTATAGGAATATTAGATATAGGGGGAGACCTTAATTTTATAGCATATTAACTCCTTCTTAGTACTAATTAATAACTACTATAAGATCTCCTATCTCTTATAGAATTTGTTAATAATACTTCTATAACCAACTATAGTAATACTATAATTCCTATTTCTATTATTAACTATTATAGAGTTACTAAATTATATAAATAAATTTTTATAGTGATTAATATAATAGGGTTTAACGTAATCCTTAATAAGCTATAGCTTTACTATAAAGAACCTATGATTACTAGCTTTAAAAAATATACTTAAAGATTTTAATATAAGATACTAAAACTATAGTTTATATTGGTAAAGCACTTTATAAAGATTACTAATAGAGATTCTCTTTTCCTTCTAATCTCTAGCCTATCTAAATTAATTAAAGAGCTAACCTTTCCTCCTGCATATTAGGAATATAGAGATATATTCTTAGAGATAGACACTTCTAAATTACCTTTTAATAAGATAGTATATAAGATCTAGTTATAATCTAACTTTATTATGCTATTATATAGACCTCTATATCTATATTTAGTAATAGAATTAAATCACCTACTACGCTACCTTGAGGAAATACAGTAAAAAGGATAGATCTAGTCTTTTACTAGTCTTATAGATGCTTTAATCCTTTTTATTAAGAAATTAAATAGAAGTCTATAAGTCTGTATTAATTATTAAGGTCTTAATGAGATAATAGTTAAAAACTACTATCTATTATTTTGTATTAATAAAATATTAGATAGATTAGTTAGTGCTAAGGTATTTATGAAGATTAATCTTTAGGATGTTTACTACCAAATTAGAATCAAGAAAGGAGATAAATAGAAGACTATATTTTAGACCTGGTATAGCTACTTTAAGTATCTTATAATGCTGTTTAGACTAATTAATATATCTACTATCTTTTAATTATATATCTATAGAATAATAAGAGGATTATTAGATGATTTTATTATTGTTTACCTAGATAATATCCTTATCTTCTTTAAGAATAAAAAATAATATAAAGAATATATTAAATAAGTACTAGAATAGTTATATTCTATAAACCTGTATACTAAACTTAAAAAATATGAATTCTATTAATAGGAATTAAAATTCTTAGGATATTTAATTAATAATAAGGGCATTTCTATAGATTAAGACTAGGTATAGGTAATCTAAGAATAGCTTATACTAAAATTAGTCAAAGATATTTAAATCTTTATAGGATTTATAGACTTTTTCTAAAAGTTTATCAAGAACTATTTAATTATTATTGCTCTATTAATAAATATGCTTTGTAGAGCTAATAAGTATTTAGGGAAGCTATTTAAGCTTATCTTTAAAGCTATATAATCTTTTGAATTATTAAAGAAAGCTTTTGCTAATTTATCTCTAATTAAATATTTTAATCCTAAGAAATCTATATTAGTTTAAACTAATACATTAAAATAGAGTATAGGTGCTATTATGTACCAATCTATAGATAGAAAGATTCTATTAAGATGCTATTTAGACTGGCAGCTAGTGGCCTTTATATCATATAAGTTTGATATCACTTAATAGAATTAGAAAGTTTATGATCAAGAACTTGGCATAATCATGTATGCATTCTAGAAGTAGAGGCACTACTTAGAAAGAAGTAAGTATAAGATCTATATCTAAACTGATCATAATAACCTACAATACTTCTTCAAAGTAAAGACTTTAAATATCAAATAGATATATTGGGCTTAATATTTAACTATATATAACTTTATTATTAAGTATAAGCTAGGGTCCTAGAATCTAGTAGATATTTTTAATTAATATCCTGACTTTCTAGAGGGAGAGAAAGAAATAGATATAGATCTGCTTCTAACTTTATAATAAAAGCTACAGCTAAGAATACTATTAGTAATATTTTTATATAATTATTAGCTATAGAGTTATTAGTCTAGCTATCTACTAGTCCTATATAGTATATTATTAAATAAAGTTTAGGAGTCTGCTATAATAATCTTTAATAAGGTGATTAGTCAGTCTAGTTATAGACTAGCTATTATAATAGTTCTATTAAGGACTAGTTAGTCTAGTATAGTAGCTATAATAGTCTCTAAAAAGATTAATTATTCTAAAAAAGATACTATAATAGTTCTATTAAAGACTAAGTAGGTAGACTAAGTGATACTAAAAACAGTTCCTAACTATAGATTAATTAGATGTTTAGATATTATCATAAGAATAAGCCTTTAAAAGGAAGATATATACTTTAGTAATTTATCTAATAAGGATCTTACTAATAATAAAAAAGAAGACTTAGTATTTATCCTAAGAATAGTTCTAAACTTGCCCTAGAAGCTTATTAGATAGGTACAGGTTAAGCCTAAGAGTAGTATATAAGAAGAGTGACTATAGGTTCCTTTTAAGAATAAGTATGGAAAATATTAATCCTTTAAAAACTACTTATCCTATTTACTTGTCTTAGAAAGTGTAAAAAATAAGGATATATTTAAAATACTAAGGCTAGTTCTATTAAAGAATATTAAGACTATATAATAAGGAGATATCCTTATATAAAAAAAGAAGGCTAATCTTTAGATTTTAACTCCTAATAGCAGTATTCTAAAGCCTTTATAGAAGCTCTAAGATAATATTTTTTATAAGAATAGTATAATATATATATTAAATAATATAGTATTAAGATTAGTACTATTATAATAGTATTATAATAATCTAATTATAGGATATTTTAATATTGCAAGAACTACAGAGCTTTTTAGAAAAAAGTTCTATTAGCTAGACATGACCTAAGATATTACTGAATATATAGTAATATATAACATATATCAGTTAAGAAAAGTATATTATTATAAACTATATAGTAAGCTATAATTAATACCTATTCCTATAGGATCTAGTAATAGTATTTTACTTAATTTTATCATAGATCTATCTCTAAGTAAGTGGAATAGTACTGTATATAATATAATATTAGTTGTTATAGACTGATACACTAAATATGCATAGTTTATTCTAATAAGCAAGAAGCTTAAAGCTAAAAACTTTACTATTCTTATATTTAATTCAATATTTAGCTATATAGGTTATCTATATAGTATTATATCTGATTAAGGATTGATTTTTATAAGCAAGTATTAGAAAGCATTATATTTCTAACTCAGCATCTAGTAAAGATTATCAACAGCTTTCTATCCTTAGACTGATAGACAAATAGAGCATATAAATCAGGTTCTTAAATATTATCTATAAATATATACAAATATAAGGCAGGATAATTAGGTATTATTACTTACTACTATATAATTTATAGTAAATAATATAGTTAATGTAAGTATTAGAATGATATCTTTTTGAGCTCTAATAGGATTTAACCCTTACTTACTATTCAAAAAAGATCTCCTTATTATGAATTAATCTGCTGTTACTAATTAAATTAAGTTATTAAAGGAATTAAGGAAGGAGTTAGAGTAATACCTCTATACTATAACTAAGATGTAGGTAAAATATTATAATTAGTAATATTAGCTTATAACCTTTAAGGTCAGAGATCAGGTAAAGCTTAATATAAAGAATATTTATATTTATTATCCTAGCAAGAAGCTAGACTTATATTATAAAGGACTATTTATAATAATAGAATGTATTAAGAAATAAGTATACTAGCTAAATATCTCACTAATATAGAGAAGAGTCTATAAAGTTTTTTATATATTTTTATTAGAATCTTACTACTTATAGGATAGAGCTAATTTATAAAAAGACTTTTCACTAATTATTGAGAATAATAAGAATAGAGAATCTATACTAGAATAGGAAGTTAAAGAGATTATAATATATCAATTCTATAAGAGAAGGAACAGATTATAGTCTTATTACTTAATAAAATAGAAAGATTATCTATTATATAAGAATAGCTGAGAACTAGCTAAGTATCTTACAAATATATCTAAGCTCTTAGATAAATATAATATTATAATTATTAAATTAGCTAAATCTATAATACTAAAGAGAAAGCATTGATTAAGATAGTTTTTTCCTATAGAGTTTTTCTGTCTAATCAATTCATCTAAGATTGATCTATAATTAATATAGTATTGATAAGATTACTTTTCCTATTTCCTAAAAGGGTTTTAAGGTTTAATGAGGATCTTGCTACACAGAATGCATAAAAAGGGCAAGAAAATGTCCTAAAATTGGGCGAAAAGCCCTAAAAACTACTAAAACTTTTAAAAAAGGGGCAAAAAACCTCTAAAATAACACAAAAACCAGCCAAAACTTCCTAAAAATAGGGCTAAAAGGCTAAAAGGACTATTATTTATATCTAGGGGCCTCCCAATCCATATCCCAACTTTTATTTCTAAAATAAATAAAAATAGCAATAAAACAGTATTAAAATGGGGCTGCTAAGCAGCAGGCTTATTATTATTAAAGTTCTTAATATAACTAGTGAACATATTATCATTCTTATTACTAAACAATTCTTTGATAGGATGAACTTAGAGATCACTATTCTATTTAAACTAACTCATATTAACATCTAATCTATACTTATAAGATATATTAATAGTTAAAACCAATTATATACCTACTTATATATATAATTAAGTATTTGTTCTTAATTATAATATAATATTATAAACTTCTAATTTTAATATACTTTGTACTTATTAGAGAGGTCTACTAAAATAAAACTAGTATATAGCTTAGTTTTAGGCTTACTACTATAATTATAAGTAAATATATTTATATCTTTAAGATAATAATCTCTAGCTGTAAAAGCTTTTATTAATATACCAGTCTAAAAAAGGGTCTATAATTCTATAAACTCTGCCTTATATAGAGCTAGGATAGGCTTATAAGAGATACTATTATTTATATAATAATAGTATTTTAAATATTTATTAGGCTATATGTAAAATAGACCTTCTAAATCAACTATCTTTAAATAATAAAGATAGTAGGCTATAGTAAATATTAAGCTTTTTATATTAAATATAGGCTACTTAATAATAAGCATAGGCTTTAAGTCTATAGAATCCTTTTTTAATCTCTTGACTTTCTCTAAGTAATAATAACTTAAGTATTTAATCGCTTTTTAGTGTAAGTCAATATCATTTATAGATGAGATAGAAATGGAATGATAGTTTGATGGCTCCTATAGTATATTATATAATTAGTATTCAGACTTTAATAATATATCAACATACATACTTCAGACACTATATAACCCTTATTCTTTAAAGGAGATTCGTTATACTCCATGAGTGGCTTAATAATTGTGTCTAGAGCATTACTCAAACCAGACAACTCCTTAGCAGACAGTTCCTTGATAGATAGTTCCTCAACATCTTCATCGATTGAAGGCCCAGATAGAACTACAATAGTATTGTTTTTCTATCCAAAATATATTAGCTATCAGAACTCACAACATAATGTATTCATTTAATAAAGAAGCTATACTTACTATGACTTAGAGATTTAAAAACTAGGAGATTATATCCCTAGAAGACTCTACAAGTATATCCCTTAATATACTTACTTCCTCATTATCCTAGAGATAAAGCTTATAGCAAAACTAGTAATAACTATAATAGTATTTTAGAATAATCTATTATAGTTAGTATTATATTAAATTGCTAAGATAATTCTATAAAGTGAAGTAATAAGAATGGATTATCCTAAATATAACTATACAAGAGTCAAAGCTAAAGAAGAAATAAAGTAACTTATAGATATATATTGCTCTTTATAAGCCCTCTTTAAAGGGAAAGAAGAGTTAATAGAAGTAAATATTACTCTAAATTCAATGTTTATAATAAGACTTAATATAAAAAGCTTCAAAAATTAATAAAACTATTAATAGAGGCTACTATCTTATATAATTAGTAAGCTATTAATGAATAAATAAATGAATAAATAGGAAGGATAGATATACTTCTTAGTGATTAAGGCTTGAGAGAAAGAAGAGAGAAGAAGAAAGATAAGAGTGAGTAAGAGGTAAGATATTTATTAATATAAATAAGGGGTTTTCCCTAAAACAGATATAAATAAATCTTATCTTATTGCCTACCTTATACTATGAAAGAACCTTCTCACTACTATATCTGTTATATACTATAAAGTCTTCAGAAGATAAAGAATCTCTATAATGACTATAGAAAAGAATACTGCTATAGAAACTAGATTTATAAACACTCTTATAAAGCTTGAGGACAAGCTTTCTTTAAGAAGGGAGAGAATTGTAAAGGCTAATCCTATTATAAGATTGAGAAGGCCAATCTGATTGTTCAAAGGATTAATGCCTATAATCTAAGGTAGCAGCATTAAATTGTATGCTGGGTAGAGATTATATAATTCTACTAATCCTACTGCATAATGCCACTTAGGCACACCACACATGTATATAAGAAGCAAAGATCCTCTTATTGAAAAAGGGATCAAGCGATTATTCTTGTACAATCCAGACATTGTTACTTTGTCATATATATTCCTATCGTATCGAGTTCTCATAGTAATCGGCTCAGCAAGTGTTCTGTAGCCCATACCCACAATCGAACTATCGTTCTACCCATATCGTTACACTTCTTTAACTATAGAAGGTGTTTACTATTTCTAAATAGCTTTTATTTTTATAGGGTCTATTTATATTTCTTTATTAGCTTTAATAATAAATTTAAAATATTTTATACTCTTTACTTTAAATTCTAATTTATTAATATTAATCTATAGGTCTATATTATAAAGCTGTTAGAGCACTATATAAACATATTAGTAGTACTCTTTTAATAAGCTATTAATAAAAATAAGTATATTATTAATATAGATAGTTATAAAGTTATCTAGGAAGTCCTATAAAGTCTAGTTAATATATTATTAGAATGTGCTTAGAGCATTAGCTAGATTAAAGAGGATTACTAGCTATTTAAAAAAGCTAAATTAAGTTTAGAAAGTTATTAACTACTTATCCCTATAAGCTTATATATTAAGCAAAAGAATAAAAGCCCTATTAAACTCCCCAGGCCTAAGGCTTTATAACAGAGTTCATTCAAAGTTAACAATAACCATACAA
>LHCL01000114.1:0-53820 GCA_001305275.1 Talaromyces verruculosus
GATGTTCCAGAAGTACCGGTACTGTACTGCGGAATATCCATGTATTAACATTATTCTTCCGTCCTGGGAATCTATAATAGCTAGTATCCGATTCAGTTCCGTCCAACTACTGCAACTGTCAATCCTAGAAAATTTTAAACTCGGCACCAAAAGAACAAGTGTGACTGGTGCTGTACATATCGATAGGACATCATGGGCTGTAACTTTAGTCGTCTTGAGCACTTTGTTAATCGGTAGTAAGTATACTGATCTAGACAGTGGGGAAAATAGGATTCAGCAGGACCAACCGTACTGTAGCATGGCACAGAACATCACTGGTGATAATGCCATCTAAGTTAAATCATGGGATGAGAGCACCGAGTGCAGTCAACACGGCGCATGATGCTCCACTGGTGGATCGTTGGATGACAGAATCCGTTTAAGTTATGACCTTATATTCATATACAGTACATACAACACGGCGCTCTATGACAGTATGCCACAGGTCATACAGCATGCGCTTATTCACGGTCCAATCATGTTGACGTTCGGCCTTACACGCCACTGAAGCGGCAAACCGGTCCCTTCCAAAGGAGCCCAACAAGGTTGCTGAAAGCTGTACTGCACTCTAGTATTTGAAAGACCCACTGTCATCTGTCACGCTGTTGCGAGCCTTTTGGGTCTCGTATGGATCCAAATGTCGAATTATGGCGGCCATCGCACCGTGAGTGTGATGTCGTGGTAGTCGATATGGACAATAGTCCGGACGCGAATAGCTAGCCCATATATACAGACGGTGGTGGTGGTGGTGGTGGTGTTTCATTTACCCTGACCCCTCGCTACTAAGCGATATGCAGGCTACCACAACTATGACTATCCCCTAATAACTATTTGAGTGTTCCACTACATGCAGACGATATTAGTGCCTCGTCAGGGCCTGGATTATTCAGATTGGCTTGCATCCACTGTTCGCGCTCTTACCGGCACGCGACTATAGAACCTCCGTGACGCCTCCGCAAAATCTAACACCGCATTCAAAACTTCCTTTCCTGCTCCTCCTAACATAGATGAGATATTATTAAATTCGTTTCCAATTTTCTCACGCAATTTCTGTCGTAGGTCCCGTAGTCGAGGGCAATCCACGATGACGTGAACCACGGTCTCCTTTCCGCCGCATTCGCATTTGTTGTCGTCCCGGAACCCATGTAGTTTAGCGTGCGTTGCGAGCCAGGAATGACCCGTCCGCAATTGCATCAGCAAGTAAGCTCGGTTACGTGGGAGCGTATCGTAAAGCCGCCTGGTATGCTTGGATGGGAGTTTCGTGTCGATTTGTCGAAGATGCCCGCCCTTCTTTGAGTCTTTCCATTCATTCTGCCATTCTGTGAATATTTTGTCTTGATAGTACTGTTTTTCCCGCGTGCTGAGACGTTGGAATGGGTGTGAAATTTCTTTCTCCACTGCTTCCTTTGCTAGTCGGTCTGCCGTGTCGTTTCCTGGATTGTTACAGTGTCCGGGGATCCACTGGAGGCGGACCGACACGCCAGCGGACTGGAGATCCGTAGCGGCTTCAAAAATAGAATGCACAATGTGTTGGCCTGCCTTGTTGGATGGATTCAAAATGGCTTTAAGTGCGGACTGGCTATCGCAAATGATCGTTCTTGTTAGTGGACGTTGAGCCGATGAATTCTGTGTACCCGCAGCATGGGTTTTGATGAGTTCCATTGCTAAGTATATCCCGATAAGTTCCGCGGTAGGGATGGACCAGTGTGATCTCAGGCCGATCCCAGTCTGTCTAGTGTCCAGGGGACTCTCGTTGTCGTCCAGGATGACTGCTGCCGCTCCAAGGTGACCTTGGTGTTCCGACGCGTCGGAATATACAACAGAGCTGGGATTTGCTGCGAGAGCCTTGGCATCTGCTATGGCTTGGTCTCTATCGGTTTCTATTTTGATCTCTTTGATTGGTAATGAGGTCCATGGAGCCAAGGGTTTCGGGTCAATCACTTCGATGGCGGCCAGCCGTCTCAGGTTCATGGTCTTGATCGTCTCCGCAAGAGGAAAGATCGGTGACGCTTTGACGTTTTCACTGCGTCTTTTTGCTCTCTGTAGCGTCGTGTGTATTGGGTGATTCTTGGGCAAGGTACAGAGTCTGGTGACTACCTCCTGGGCCCGCTTTTTTAGTCGGAGTCGGGTAGGGAGGACGTGAGATTCAACCTCCAAAGTAGGGGTCGCTACGGTCTTGAATGCGGACAGGGTCCGGATCAAGGCGGTCCTCTGCACTGTTCCTAGGACTCGAAGGTGGGTCTTGTCTCGGCGCGGGTTATGCCAGACCGTTGATGCATAATCAATCACCGGCGTGACACAGGCCTGGTAAAGTTGTCTCATCTGCGCTGGTCGGAGGTGTCGTAGTCCACACATTGCGATGGTGACTTTGGTGGCACGTTTAATGGCTTGTTGTATGTGCTCCTTCCATCGAAGCTCTGAGTCAAAGATAACTCCCAGAAGTTTTGCCGTTGCTGATGGCAGGATTGTCGTTCCTTGCAGGATGATCTGGCCTCTATCATGCTCGCTTTTCCTCCGGGTGATGTGAATTAGTTGTGTTTTCTCCACGGAAAAGGAGGATTCAGTCCGTTGTGCCCATGCCTCAATTCGAGGAATATCTTCTTCCTGGATTTTCTTGATGTTTTCCTCCGCCGTCCGGCCGGCTCGCCATCGGAAATAGTCATCAATAAAGGCGGAGGCGCCTCCGTGAAAGTTCACATGTTGATCGACCAGGTCTGAGTTGAAGAATCCAAACAGGATCGGTGACAAGGGGGACCCTTGCGCTAAGCCAATGCTTTCCAGTGGTGTTATTTCAGTTTCAACGTCGTCGAACTTGAAGCCCGCGGACCGTCCCTCCATGAAACTGCTGATCCAGTTCCGGAGCACGGTCGGGATCCGTTTCATATATAGCTGGTCATCTAGGATGGCTCCTTTCACCCCATTGAAGGCGCCCTTCAGGTCGAATGCGATCAGGGTGACTACCTTGGATTTCATCCATGCTCGGTTGATTGCGTTAGATAAGATCAATAGTGCTTGCTCGGCGTTCCGCCCTGGTCGGCCTCCAAACTGTGTGTCTGGGAGTAACTTATATTTCTCAACATAGTACGACAGGCGTTTGGCGACCACTGCTTCCAAGAGCTTACCCAGAGTGTTGAGGAGTGAGATTGGCCGGTATGATTCCGGGTCCGAGTAATCCTCTTTGTTTCCCTTCCGGATAATGACCATAATCGCACGTTTCCACTGCGAGGGGTAGTAGCCCATTTCAATTGAAGCGGAAAAGATGGAGAAGATTGGCTTCTGAGTGAATTTCCATAGTTTCTTCCAGACCAGAGTAGGGGTACCATCCTCTCCCGGTGCAGTTGTGCTGCTTGCGGAGTTTAATGCCGTTAGAACCTCCTTTTCTGTGATTGGTTCCCAGGGGATCTCTCTTTTACGGGGTCTTGCTGTTTCCCTTATTGGGGCTGCTGTACGAGGGAAGAAGGTGTCCTTAAAGACCTTCGCTTTTTCAAGATTGTCCGCAACTTCGCCTGAGTCGACTTTGAGTGGGGGAATGTTCGCATAGTTATCCCGGGGACGCATGTAAGTGGCGGCCTTCCATAAGTGCCCTTCGCCGGCTCGGTCCAGAAACAGTTTCCAGTGAGTGGCCTTCGCTTTTTCGATGGTTCTGGTCCAGGATCTGCGTTTTTGGCGCATCTCCTCGAATAGGCTCATTGAAGCTGGGTCCGAGCCACCTCGGGTACGGCAACTCTCCTGCCATTGACGGCGTATTCGGTTGACTTCTTGTTGCTGCACTTTCAAATCCGGGGTAAACCACCGCTTTGAATACGGTGAGGGTCGGCTTAGTGGGGTGAATTGATCGATGGCGGATTTCGTAGCTGAAATGAATTTTTCCACTGCGGAGTCCAGGCCTTCCTTGGAGGTGATGATGGGCCATGGTTCCAGAGTGTCCTGCAGTGCGCATCCAATGCGGTCCCATTCTGCTCTTTCATAGTTCCTTCTCGGTTTGCGTTCGGTCTTCCGTTCTGGGAGCAGTGACCATTCCGAGTAAGTTCCTCGGTGGTCGGATCCGTAATTATCATGATATAGGTGGCATTTGATGAGTCGGTGTGAGGAGTCGGTTACTGTTAGATCGATGGTGGATGTCTTCCCGGGATCCCTTAAGGACCAGAAGGTCGGTGTCCCCCGGGGGAGACACCATCGTAGGCCCAGGGCCTGGAAGAAGTGGAGTAATTCTTCGGCATGTCCAATCAGGCCATGGTGGATTTGATTATTGCCCCATGCCGGGTGGTGGCGGTTAAAGTCTCCGGTAAGAACAATATCTGTCCGTCTATTGGAGTCACGTGTTGCTTGTCTGATGGCGGTCTGGATTTTGTCCAGGCTAGATTTACAGACAGATTCGAAACCTCTTTCACTGTTTCGCACACTCTCTCTTTAATTTTCCCCACTGTGGATACAAGCTTAGTATGCAAATATATTTTACCTACAATTAGCGTATGTTTCATATGTATTGTTACTACGGTCAAGTTGGTAAGTAACGTTAGTATGCTCCACCAGGCACCTTTCCTATTTAGTACGCACTAGTTAAATACACGCTCAATATCTCGTATGGCCACCACCAGCTTCAATCACAGCCTTACACCTTTCAGACATTGATTCTAATAATTCTATGAGAAAATCCTCCGGAACAGCGTCCCATGCCTCTTGTAAGGCTATTCTTAGCTCATTCGTACTCATCCGGTCTGGGAAATTCGCTTGGAGGAAGTCTTTTATCCAATTCCAAACCATTTCAATTGGATTCAAATCTGGGCTGTACGGGGGCCAATATATCATATTAATATTGTATTCCCGTATCTTATTTTGCGTTGCTTGAGCCCCGTGACCAGGTGCGCCATCTTGCATTAATAAAAGATGAGGGTATTCGGATATAAAATCTCGAATATAAGGTAGAATATGTTGACAAAATGTATCCAAATTAATCGTCCCCCACTCCTTTTCCCAGATGACAAAAGGGCCTTTTATATTGCCAAAAAAGGCTCCCCAAAACCATCCATCCTTTGCCTCGAGGCCGGCGTTCAACAAGGCACGTTTCCTCATATATCTCATCTTTCCTTCGTGTAATCCAGGTACGAGTATGCCGCCCTCCAAGGACCCAAGATTCATCTGTCCATAGTATATTTTTCCAGTCGTCGAAGGTCCAATTGATATGCTCTTGAGCCCACGCAAGTCGTTTAGTTTTATTAACTGAAGAAAGGGGTGGTTTCCGGCGTGCAATATAACGGTAGTAGCCTCGAGAATTGAGCGCTGATTTGATAGCTAGCTTTGAGCAATTCAAATCGAGATGACAAGCTAACTCAGCATATGAGAGGCGACGAGTATATCGAGATGAGGTCACGTATTCAATAAGCCTATCAATATCCTCAGATTTGAGGAATAAGGGTCTGCCTTTCCTCTTTTTTGGTGTTGGATGGGTTTCCTGGCAAGCTAATTGAACTTGGCGTATAGAATAGCCGGTTGATTGAGCAATTTGCTCGTATGTGAGCTTGCCGTACGTCCGTAGAGCTTGAATTTGCAGCCGCTCATCTCGAGATAACTGATAGCGTGTAGGAATGCTTGGAGCCATGTATCTTTCTCAATAATTACTTAGCAAAATACATATCAGCAATCAATGGGACGTTGTGCGTGTTTATAAGAGGTGGGTGGATTCGAATTATTTCCACAGCCTTCTTTGGCCCACCGTACTAACGTTACTTACAGGGAGGACCATAGTACAATTCAAAAATGACCGGTCCGACATGACCCGAGATATCTTGGCAGTGGGCCGAGTGTGGAATCGAAGGTAAATTTTTGTAGGTTTGTGGTAAATTCAAGAGATGATAAAAAAAGATTAACTAACTGAGAAATTGAGTGGGAACGCGTATTGTATTGTATTCAAGTGTGTCTAATAGAATGAAAGTAATTGACATAGGTGTGCCATACATGATGCAGCGCAGTCCTGTGCGCGCTAATTTAGTAAGGAGTCCTCTTGGCAAATCGTTATATCGAGGAAAGCCAGCTATCCAATGAGGGCATACGAGTGGATATATGCGCTGCGCTCACCATATTCGGGATAGCGGTATAGTAAACTTGTCAGGTCTTTAATCAAGACCAATGTCTAACGTATTTCACGGGTAACCGGAACACACGGGTAAGTGGAACGGCCGCAACCCACCTGGTTTCGTTTACCCATACAAATAGTATGAAAAAATTGAATAAATTAATTTCTGCCTATGTAGCTGGATTCGTACACCGATTACGCTTGTGCCCTAATTGCCAGCAATTACTACACCTTGGGGGGGCGCGCTGAGGCGCCTGCGAAGGCGTATTCTCATTGGCTGCCAGAGGGGGGTTAACAGCTTCACGAGACGCTTCAGCGAGCTCCCGGCCTTCAGCAACTGTCAAAATACCGTCATTTGGAAGCGCTTGAGTACGGCGAGAGCGACGCTTTTGTAAATGATCAATAGCCTCACGTAGTTGATCATTTTCCCTAGCTAAAATAGCAGCATTGTGCATCGTTACTAGAGACCCCTTGATCAACTGATCAAAAGCTTGACTTGACGACGATTCCTTGTTCGAATTGGTCCAATTTAGAAGCTCTTTGACAGATTTAGCCTGCCGTTCTAGCGTACGTGCGTTATACGGCGTTTTAGGGCTCCAATTAGCGGTGCTTGACGTACTAGGGCGACTTGGTGCTGGGGTAGGCTCATGGATCACAATTTGCAATTGAGATAGCACTTTTTGCGGATCATATGGCACAATCCCAGCGTGCGAAAGGCCGCTCTTGATATTTTGTGTGGTATAGGTTTGCAGCCGTACGTTGTAAAGCATTTCTAGGAAATCCACCTTATCAACATGGTGAATCCCTCTCCGTATCCGGCTCTCAACGGCGCCCCCGTACAAGCGCTTTAACACCGAAAAAACGCCCACATCTAGGGGTTGAAGAATATGAGATGAATGCGCAGGCATGCAGCATGCGATTATATTGCTCCGTTTGCACGCCTGATCAAATCCAGGCGTTAAATGGCTGCTGTGGCCATCAAGGATTAAAAGCCGGTTAACGCCAACTGTGCTAGGCCTTGTATTAGGCTCAAATATTCTTTCCAACCACTGTAAGCCCAATTCATCTGACGTCCAGCCATTTGGTGAGTGTGTAATTGACCAATCAGGTGGCAGGATAGGGTGCTTATACCACTCCGCCTGGTTACTACCAGATTTGAATATAATCAACGGAGGCACCACTTTACCAGTACTTCCCACGCATTCAACCACTGTCACCCATTCTCGATTTCCTGGCTGAATGAGGCTTGGTTTTCCTAAACGATCAGAGCTGCATATGACTTTTGCTGTAGCCCCAACCCCCATAGCAAATCCGGTTTCATCGAAGTTGTAAATATCGTCATCGGCGATTCCGTACTCCTGCTTAAGCTGTAATAGATTCGTAAAAAAGCCTCCAATAATAACCGGATCCTCACACAGCGCCCGGGAGTACGTCAACCGGCGTGAAAATTTGGCCTTGATATCTGGTTGTCGATTGAGAAACGAAGACACCCAGTTAACACCAACTTTCTTAGGCGTTTTGGTCAAATCCCTTTCGGCCAGTAAAATATTGGCGATTTCTCCAAGCATACAAGGCCTGGGGGGCACGCCACGGCGCTCTAAGGAAAAGACCCAGCTCCGGAGCGCGTTTTCTTCCGTAGGGGTCAATTTACGGCGTGGGATGCCTGCTTCGCGTGAAGAATTAGAGCCCTTGAGCCGCCGGTGTAAAGTTGTTAGGGGAACGTCATATAGACGCGCAGCATCGCGTAATTTTTCGATTTTTCGATTTTTTAACGCATCAATAGCAAGAGTAAGTCTTCCTTCATAGCCAGGATCCTTTTTTATAAGCGATTTCCCCATTTTTTGATGTTGGGGAGTTGCTGGGAAAATAGTTGCTACAAATCCAGTTAAAATTTTGACGTGGTGTTCCACTTACCCGTGTGTTCCGGTTACCCGTGAAATACGTTAACTAGAAATTCTAGAATGTTCCACGGATTTATTCTCGGCCCGTTGCGAAACATTCAACGATTCTTGGCAACCGCCACGTGGTCGGGATATCAAACTGCATGCAGCAACAGTAAAAGTCTAATTTGAATATACTCCGTAAAGTACATAGTAGATCTGCACTAATCATATTTTGAGTCTACGTGTTCCCTAGTCATTCAGTAGACAAAGAAAAATGAAGACAGGCTAGACGTATGAATCTCATAGAATATATAGGGGACGTTCATCAGGAAGAAGAGGATGAGCCTGATGAGCTAGGAAAAAGTCTTCGCGGTCAGAAATCATATGTATTAAAAAAAAAAAAAAGAACATTGATCTGTATTTTACTTGTTTCGTACCAGATGTAATTTACGCCAAGCGTCATTTGAAACAGGGTCAATAATCTACTTAGACTAATGGCTTGGCAAGTGGGGCCATGAGTGAACCGTTATGGGTTTGACTGATGCACACACACAGTTAACTCAAGGCCCCACTGCCAAACCATTAGTCCAAGTACATTATAGACCCCTGTTTCAAATAAGGCTTAGTGTAAATTACATGAGGTATGGAAAAGGTAATATACGGTACAAGACATTGTTTTACGTGGTACAAATGCTACGGTGATTCTCGACATCGCCTTGACCAGCTGGTCTTTATGTTTGAAAAGCCCCACTTGACACCCCATCTTGGACGGGTAAATGGATATTATTGGTCGCCTTATGTCAATTCAGCTAAACAAAGAAAAGGTAATGTTTCAGGGGTTTATTTAAGTGGGGCCAGTAAATTGAGGTCAGATGTTTGCGATTCAATCCGATTCCGAAAATGCCTAATATTTTTTAACTGATATCAGTAAATCTTACAAGGTGATCGACTCCAACAGGGTAGCCCATTCCTAGTAAACTCTGCTTAGGTAGAATAAGGAATAAGAACAAAAAAACAAAAACAAAAAAGGGTGGCTGAATGAGCGACGTGAGAGGCTGGGTTCTAGTGTATCCTAATTGTCCCTGCATGACGTAAGGGCGATCACCCGCGTGGTATGAAAGATCTCCATGGAATGCTGTGGAACCTACAGCCCTGTGGTCCCGTGCTACGGAATATTGTGACAGTTAACTGACATCCCGGCGATATGAAACACCCGCCGTGGTGAAACAACAGCGAGGTACTTTCTCTTGCCACGCTCTTAACTTCAGAACCACAAAAGAAATCTCGGTTAAAACATATTGGCTCCATTTCTGGCGCAATACCCTAGCGATATTCGGATTCAACAAAAAAAGTTACGCAGTGCATGGTTGTGTTTTAAGCCGTGCCGCTTGATGGCATGAAAATCGACGAAAACTTCCTCAAAGCCAAGACAGCACCTAGGCGAGTCGGATATCCACGAAAACGAGAATATCTCATGTTTATGAGACTATCTTTGCCTTGGAGGTAGCGTATCACTATTGGCTCACTGCTGTCGCGAGTGCCAACAAATTTTATCAATTTCTTGGCAGTCGAAAGGTACATGGTGCAAAATCATGCGCCACACAAATATCTAGCGCTTGTACGCGTGGCGATGACTGAATACGAAAATTACCAGGGGCACTAAATATAGAAAGTCATCGTCCCTCCAAGCCATGAAGCGGCAATTTTAGGCGGGATCAAAGCTGGGCATTCACCAGAACATATAGTGATATGATGCTGCAGTGACGCGATTAAATATATATGAGAATTATGGTCATACGTATATTTTCTAGCTTAGCTGTAGGTCACTGATAGGTACATCGCCCGCCATTGCGAGAAGTGACCGCGCGTACAACGGAATCGCTGCCTAGTACAGTGCAACCTACCAGGACTGAGAGGTCTGCCTGATTAGTGTCCACCTGTGTATTACGGTACCTGGCGCTATTTTCATGGTTTCGCTTGTTGGAGAACTACTGATATTGCTTGATGTGGATCAAATATTACGCGGTGATATAAAATGCTTGCGTTGGTCACTATTATATATCAAATATATATCTAAATATAGCACCTGCAACTGGAGGTGATTCCGCAGCGAAGATAAAAAAATCTCTGATATCACAAATTCACAAATCTAAAACCGCACAATATCTACCTAAATCCTACCGTTGAATCTCACGCTCAGCCTTCTCTTTCTCCTCCTGTCTCGTTGCGATGTCTCGTCTCCTGGCTGAGATCGCGGACGATGGATCTGCCAGCTCTCGCCCGATGACACCGAACCATTGATGAACCTTCTCTTCAATGTATCGATCGTCCCGCTTCCAATCGATCGGTTTCAGTCGTCGTGATCGTAGTTCGGGATGTCGCGAAAAAGGCCTGCGGCCAGTTTTTTCCCGGCGACGGGATCTGCGAATCAGTGGCCGGATGCTGGAAAATCGACGATCGTTACCGCGCGATGATCACGGCCAGCGATCGCAAGAAGCTGATGGGTAGCGGATAGCCATTCTGGGCCATGCGCAACACGTGGTCCACGAGCGCGCGTTCCTCTTGTGGCGTGAGATACTGCTGATTGGCCACCTTGTCCCGCTTGGACGGCTTTCCATTGGCCCGGCGCCATAGCGTGGATGCGGGAATCCCGGTCGATCGCGACTGATCCGTGTATGATGGCTCTTTACTGAATGTACGACGTGGCTGGTCCGCAACTCGGACTGCCATATCGGCCATTGCCATTAGCATGCCATGAATGAAAGAGATGAAGTTATCCCAATTGTCCCTCCAGCGTGTTTCTGGCAGCGTGGACCTCATTATAGTCTCAAGTGCATGACCCGGTGATACGCTAAACTTTATTTGTAGATTTCCTCCTGCCAAGAAATGTCTTGCTCCAGACCGACACGTGTTTCCAACGTGTCTGCTAACAATTGAAGATTCCATCGAACCTTCGAGAAGACCGGTGGAAGTTGGCTGATGGTGAACATAGTACTTCTGTTGTAAGTAATTAGGTGGTGTATGATGTTGAAAAATAAAATGAGTTCTAAACATAAACGAGTGAAGAGTTCATCAGGTTTCATCGCCTGGTCATGTTCATAAACGTCAACTTGACAAGGGACAGGTTGGATACTGTGTTCAATTGTGTTCAACATCAGGTTATTAACAATACTATGGAGACTTGATTTAAGGGTGGGTGGAAATTTCACCGTGGTCTAGATGTTTAACCACTGGGGAATAAACAAAACCAGGGGTGAGTGGTGAAATTACATTTCACCTGTCCGTGAATGAGTCATTGGTCACGTGGCGTACAGGGTCTCCTGTCTTCCCACCCAGCCGTGGGCACACACACTTGGGTTTCGAGGAAGTATTTGCTTCCCATTGCGAAATAACAGCATTTAACTTTAAGTTTTATGTGGTGAGATGCCTTGGTGTCGCTAACCATGCGTGCCCACTCAGCAACCCATCACACTCCAAAATGCACATACGGAACCCAGTCGAGCGAACCGGTCTCTCCTCCCTCGGGTTGCATATCTCTGCCTCCTCGACGTCGACCTCTCATCTGTACTGGCAATTCGAGCCACCGGTCCCGAAGTGCTCTGCTCGCGTTGTGCAGCCCTCGACAGACGGACTCATCCGTCATATTGCCGTCTCTTATTCCCTCGTAGGTCATTCTCGCCATGTCCACGCACGTTTCGTCGATGACATCCCACAGCGTCCCGATCACATGGCGAAATCCGGCTAGCTGGCATCCGCTGATGAGGTGGATACTTTCATCCATGAACTTCTCATCCCGGACCCGACCTGTCCCACACGCGGAGAGGTACGCTAGGAATGGTGATGATTTCCGTAGATTTAATTCAAAGAGGCTACCTACGGTCAGGGGATGATCCTTTCCATCCTCTAGAACCAATGAACTGAAGGATGGGTCAGATGGATGCGCGTATCCGTGGCCGGCAAAGTGGAATATCTTGCACTGTGGCAGATGGGATTCCACCTCAGTTTTGTACCGACTCGGCTCTACAGGAGTTAGTGACATGCCATGGCAAAGAGCTTTGATCTTTTGAACTTCTTCGGTGGCATATGGCAAGCTGGACTGTCCGGGCGTCTCTCCCATCGCAACCAGGAGCGCCTCTGCTGCAGTAGCTGGCACCTGAGGACGTTGACGGCTTTGGATCATTGCCTTGATAGACGGGCTATAGGACGACATGACTCGGTCAATCACCGCCTGGCCAGATGCACGATCATGATATCCAGCCGCATGCAGCGGAAATCGGGTCAAGAGGCCAGTCGGAATCCACCAGACATGGGGCCACTGGTCGCTTGCAGGGGGTTCCATATATCCCAAAGCACTTAGCACTGGCTCTGTCACCACATCCCATAGCCATTGCAGAATTCCAGGACTTCCCAGCTCGGCATTGACAGACTTATGCTGAATTTCCTTCTGATCGAGGCCCGGTAAGGTTGAGACCCGGATTTGATGCGTCTCAACCAGAATCGCATCACAGCGATATGCACTAATATTGATCACGGCAATAGGGCCTAATACTGCGGCGGCCTGTATTTCATCAAGGCTAGGCGCGTCTAAGAAGTTTTCAAAGCCCTGTTTATCACGGATTTCCGTAATTAACTTGTCAAAATTCTCATTCGCCATATGGCGCTGGTCGGACTGTGATTGCCAGGGGGATCGATCTGTTTGTTCCATATTTATTTCCCTCATCGGTGACTGCAATTGTTCCCTGACCGCAATAAACCTCTCTGCTAGGACGGGATCCGCTTGTTGTAGATTGATTATATCCATGCGCATCTCATTCTCAGAAGTGGCCAGTAAACCTCGGCCCTGTTCTAATAGCTTGAGAGCCACTAGAGGAGGCTGTTGGGCATTGAGTGCTGCTGCTGCCGCGTCAGACGCCAGTCCTGACACTTGGCTCAGCATATGCTGTTTATCAGAATTTTCCAGTGATCGCGGTATAAGTTTTGGAACCAGACTGACACTCAGAGACGATGCTTCGTGAGCTTGTTTCCAATTTAAAGTCTTTGCAGAATTCATAAGAACGTATTTTCCAGCCTGTATTCGGTCAGGTATTCTGGATGTAACTTGATGCAATGCGAAATTGTAACAAGAGACGGCTTCTTCCAAGACAGTCATGGGCCCAGTGCGAGAGTACTTATCACCAAGACGGATTCCAAGATTGATTAATCGCCCTGCTCGGTCTGGATGACCGTCTGGCGTGGCATGAACGGCTTGTCGAGCTACCTGGATGGCTTCTTCCAAATCAGCCGTGGATCCGGTGCGAGAGAATCGATCACCAAGACGGATTCCAAGATTATTTAAGTACATAGCTCGGTCTGGATGATCGTGTAGTGTAGCATCAACAGCTTGTCGTATTACTTGAATGGCTTCTTCCAAGTCGCCCATGGCTCCAGTGCGAAAGTATCGATGACTAAGACGGTTTGCAAGATTATTTAAGTACATGGCTCGCTTTGGATCATCGTTAGGCGTCGCATTAACAGCTTGTCGAGCCACGCGAATGGCTTCCTCTAATTCGACCATAGCTCCTCCTGTGTAGGTTGGCCCTTATTTGAACTGAATTTCAGGTGTTTTGAGATAATTTGCAAATTAAGATAACTTATACAATCAGCATATCCCCATATAAACAATATTTCTTCATCTCTTACTGCTGTTTTCAACGTACTTCGGCCTCATTTCTCTGGCTAGCAATCGTAGGCTGTGGTCATGTTGAACGATGTAAATCAGTAACAGAATGGATTGGAACTGGGGGCTGGTCATATTTATTTGGATGGGATACAATATCTTCAGCCTTGTCGACGAGGCTGAATCGATCGGCTGGTGCGGGGTATCGAGCATGCGCTTTGTGATTCTCACTTCTCACGCTTCACGCATACATAAAGCAACTTATTCCCAAATCTCCTTTTAATTTGTAACATACCCCGCCGCCACATATCCGTTTTTCGCTATTTTCGATTGAGCTTTGGTGACGAATCGCGTTATCTGCAAATTCGAAATGAATTGAAACCTCCAGAATGGGATGACATTGGCGAAAATGACTACAGTGCAGGTAAAAACACTCCAGCTGATTCACCATCGAGTCTCAAATGATGTTTGCCTAAGCAACCAGACTCTCAGCCGCATTGACGGTCCACAAGGACTCTCGGGTACCACCTGGCTAGATCAGCGTCGGCGCTGGTCTAACTTTATGTGTAGGTTACGCACATTGAATGATTGGCCGATCTGGAGATTCGCCGAAGATAAGATACGTTGGAGAAAGGCCTATGACAACTCAGTATCAAGCGTCGTCAAGATGAGATGTCAACTAGCCTTAACACCAAACCGTCTATCAGCGTTGAACCATGTAAGTTAGACTGGATGACTTAAGCAAATGCGGGGCTAAGGCTGCTGACATGCTTCACTTCATGCATTTCTTTGAGTCTCTCCAATTTGTCCACTATTTATTGGGAATGACATCGACCTCCCAATGACAGAACAAATGTTCCTAGTGAGAGATGTCCCCTTTATCGAAGAACTACACAGAATACACCGTCGCTTGGATATGTGCATTGCCAATCGAAGCCGCTGCCGCTACTACCATATTAGACCAGACCCATCCTGCAATCACACAACCCGGCAGTGACCACAATGTCTATACGTTGGGTGAAATATCGCACCATAATATTGTGATAGCTTCTTTGCCGTCAGGAGTATATGGCACGATATCGGCGGCCACCGTTGCCACCCAGATGCGATCGACATTTCCCTCGATTCGGTTTGCCCTGATGGTCGGCATCGGCGGTGGCGTCCCGAGTCCTCTACACGACATTCGAATCGGTGACATCGTGGTGAGTAAACCTGGGGGAGGCACAAATGGGGTCATCCAGTATGATTTTGGCAAGACGGTGGCCAGCGGCGAATTTCAACAGGTCCAAATGCTTAACCAGCCACCGCAGTTGCTTCTACAAGTGATGTCCCAGCTGCAAACGGACGAAATTATGAAGACCAATGAAAGCATTCTTGATGTTGTATCCAATGTCTTGAAGGCACAGTGGGAAATACGAACTCAGTTTTTACCACTAACACCGGAGGAAGACCAGCTATTCGAAGCGACATATGTACATTGTCTGTCGGAACTGACCTGTTGGAAGTGTGATCCAAAACGACAAATAAACCGGCCATTCCGACTATCTCAGGAGCCGCAAGTCCACTATGGACCTATCGCATCGGGTAACCAGGTCATGAAAGATGGCAAGACGCGTGATCGCTTGGCGGAAAAGTATGGAATCCTGTGCTTCGAAATGGAAGCTGCCGGCTTGATGAACCAGCTGCCCTGCCTTGTGATCCGCGGGATCTGTGACTATGCGGACTCGCACAAAAGCAAGAGATGGCAAGGCTATGCCGCCCTCACAGCCGCAGCATATGCCAAGATTCTGCTCTTGAAAGTTCCCAAAAGCGATTTCAGTGTGAATTCACAATCACGACGGGCCTGTTTTCAAGTTCCATTTGAGCGAAATCCCCGCTTCCTGGGGCGACAGGATGAGATCATCAAACTCGAAGCGATGGTTTTCGGTCAGAATGGGTCTCGAAAAGCTGCGATAGCAGGCCTCGGAGGAGTGGGCAAAACACAAATCGCTTTGGAACTGGCTTACCGTGTTCGCGCCAAAGGAAGAGGCTATTCTATTTTCTGGATTACTTGTACCAGCGTAGAATCCGTTGAGCAAGGCTTTTCGGAAATAGGTCGACAGCTCAGGCTAGTTGACATAACATCATCTTCAGATGTCAAGTTACGAGTGAAAGCTCATCTTAGCTCAGAGGAAGCTGGTCCCTGGTTACTGATCATCGACAATGCAGACGATATGGACATGTGGTCGTTGTCACTCCTCAGCATTAAGTCCTTCTTTCCGAGCAGTTCGCTTGGATTCACTCTCTTTACAACTCGGAACCTACAGCTTGCAACCAGACTAGTGGGACCGAATGTTGTTACGGCACCTGTGATGCCTCAGGAATTAGCAGTAGATCTCCTGAAGCAGACTCTTGTTCCAAGAGAGCCCATGGACGACATCGGATGTGCCATCAAAGTCGTCCATCAACTACAGGGTTTGCCATTAGCTATTCTACAAGCGGCAAGCTATGTTAACGAGAACTCCATCTCCCTCGAGACATATCTTTCGCTGTTTAATGACACCAAAAGTATTGTCGAATTGCTGAGTCAGGATTTTGGAGATGAATGGAGACATGCAGGAACTTCGAATCCAATCACTAGAACGTGGCTGGTCTCGTTCAAAGAAATTCAAAAAGCGAATCCTCTGGCAATCGATGTGTTGTCACTCATATCCTGCTTTAGTCCGTGGAATATACCGCTTCCTCTCCTTCAGTATGGTGGTGAGTCACCGGTGAAGCAGCAAAATGCACTGGGAATTCTAAAAGCATATTCCTTTATCACTGAGCAAGACCATCAGCGATCCATCAGTGTTCATCGTCTAGTTCATGTTGCGATGAGAAACTGGTTACGAAGTGAGGAAAAGCTTGGGTATTGGACTGGCAGAGCCGGTCAGCGCCTAATGCAGATTTTGCCTGGCTACGTGCAGGAAAACCGTCCAATATGGCGATCCCTTCTGCCACATGCGCTCTCTGTACTTCACAGTGAAGAATTTCAAGTCAAAACACCCGACAGAGAACGGATTGCGCAGAGAGTAGGACAATACCTCTATGGCGATGGAAGATACCGGGAAGCGGAAATTCTGTTCAGCGAGGTGTTGGACCAGAAACGCAACACGCTGAAGGATGATGACCCGGAGATACTCAGTAGCATGGAGTGGGTGGCCGGATCACGGTGGAAGCAGGGAAAATGGAAAGAGGCCGAGGACATGGAGCTAAGGTTGATCGACATCCGAAGTCAAATTCGTGGTGTCGAACAAACTGAAATTCTGAATAGCATTGCCAATTTGGCATCCACCTATATGAACTTAGGTCGATATGCACAAGCTGAGCAACTGGAGATCGTGTTGCTGGATAGATATGAATCAGCGTTTGGTCTCGATCATCAAAAGACCCTGACGAGTATGAGCAATCTCGCATCCACATACCGCCACCGAGGGAAGTGGAAGGAGGCTGAAGATCTCGCGTTACGAGTGTTTACAACCAGAAAATCACGGTTTGGACCAGACCACCCGAGTACTGTGAGAAGCATGATCAATCTAGGAGCGACTTATATGGACCAAGGCCGGTGGAGGGAAGCTGAAGATCTGTTAATTCAAGCGCTCGAGACATCAACTGCAGTCCTCGGAGATGAACACCCCGATGTGCTTAGTACCATGGGCAACCTGGCATCGATTTACCGACAGCAGGGACGGTGGGTGGAAGCAGAACAGCTCGAGCTCCCCGTCATGAAGGAGTACATAACATCACTTGGACTTGCACATCCTAATACATTGACCAGCATGGCGAACTTGGCATCGACTTATCGCAGCCAAGAACGGTGGGGTGAAGCAGAGAAGTTAGAATTACAGGTGACAAAGATGATCGAATCCGTACTAGGACCAGAGCATCCCATTACATTGAGAAGTCTCGGTAACTTAGCATCTACTTATCGTGGCCAGAAGCGGTGGGATGATAGCCAAGAGCTGGAATTGCGCGTAACCACGGCATTCCAGTCCACCGTTGGACCAGAACATCCAGATACGCTAACCAGCATGCACAATCTGGCCTGCACCTATCGCTACCAAGGACTGTTTCAAAGAGCCGAAGAGTTAGAGCTGAAAGTCATAGAGTTGCGAAAGCGGTTGCTCGGTGTGGATCATCCAGATACGCTGTCCAGCATGTGGAACCTATCACGAACGTGGAGGGGGCAGGGAAAGAATGAAGATGCTATCATGTTATTAAAAGAATGTTTAGCAATGCAGGAAAGTCGACTTGGTCCTAGCCATCCTGACACGGTCGCTTCTCGGGCAGATCTAAGTGCTTGGCAGTCAGCCTGAAGCGAACCAACCAAAGTGGCTGTAGATCGTTCGGTCACTTAAGCAACTGCAATACATAATGTAGGTGTCGGAATATCAATCCCATGATTCGGCGCACTTGCGCACATGCGCGCATGTACGTACAACGTACGGAAGCGGGATTACTATATCCCTAGCGCGTACGCAGCAACCTTCGATATAGCCACTACGGCACCCCCGGTGCCCCCTTCTCTCGTTAGTTAGTCATTATAATATCAATATTTGTGCTTATAAGCAGGCTCACCACGTAGGGCAGTTGGACCGCCCTTGCTCCCTACTCTATGCTTAGTGATACGGAGTATAGCTAAACCAACAGTAGGACTTATTGAATTATCCGTGACCCATTCAAGGATCGTATCGGAAAGTTGCTCTCATAAACTGACTTCAGTTAACCAGATCATTCTATTCATCCCTCAGTTTAAGATCTTTTCTCTGTTAAGCATCACGGACTGCATACTGTACTGTACCTAAAAGCAAACTTATTTACCAAGTGGAGGTTACCAGTATTTGACTAGCTCCAAACTTTATAAGTGAAGTTACTTAATCATTATCAACAGGTCGGTAAAAGTAATTAATCAAAAATCACTGTCTCAAACAAGTTGCCCTTGCAATTTTTGCGGCGAAACACATGGCAAGGTGGGAGAGGGAAGAGCAAGGTTGATTACAGTACAGTATAGGGAACATGGCTGCTTTGAAAAGAAAGACAAGAAAAGGCTCATATCAAGCTAGAAACCTGGACCACCTCGCGTTGCAGCAAAAATGGCACTCGGACCTTGTCCCAAAGGATGGTTTGGCCCTCATCTTCCGTGTCCATATCGCGACCTTGACCATACGAAAGTTGATATGCAAGCTTCTCCAGTTGGGATGGATCGTTTCGTAGCTGCCCTCGTCGTTGAAGTTCAAGAGCACGCAGATCAACCGGCTTGCTTGTCACCATGCAGATGAAGGACTCTGGGATCGGCCCTTCTACATCAGTTGGGAACCCTTTGGGCCATGACATTTTCAAGCCGCGACGTTGGTTCGAAAAATTATTGACACCTAGTTCATATTTGCCGTTTGGCTCAAGACAAATGCCCCTTGGCCATGATGTTGATACAAGGGTAATCTTTCCGCTCGCATTAATGTCAAACACGGAGACACAAATTTCACAGTCTCCATGATTATGAAGCGTGATGATGACGCGATCGCCAACGTGCACTATCCCGCTACCGTCCAAAGGTAGGTCTTGGTCTTCCTTATTGAATGTAATCTGGAGACTATGGTGCAATACCTCAGTGGGGCTTGTCTGGAGTGCTAGGAGATGGTAGCTTCCAGCTAAAACCTCCGCCTGTTTCCGGACTTCTTTCAATGCGGCTGCCATGCTGTCACTGTCATCAAAGCCAACAGAGGCAATTCTCAAGCGCTTCTCACCAACCCCGCGGTCTAGACAGATTGTTTTTCCCTCTTGGTAGATCTGGGCTATTTCTTCTGTGCGTTCTTGTCCATCCGAAGGCCGAATAAAACGGGACTTTTCGAAGATCTCCGTGTAGGAATGAAGGTCTCCGGCCAACGCAATCGGCCATTGATACAGCGCTTCGTGGGAAAGGAATGCAAGGGCGCCGTCTTTCGGTAAATGGACGTCGTCGTGTAGCTGAAGAATGCTGCGAAACCCAGTAACCTGTCTCACAGTGGCTGTTGTGATCAATTCACTGTCGATAATCTCGTGCGAATGGCGAGGCATGATCGTATATTGATTGCCTTCTCGAACCAGGGACGCTCGACCCCCTTGTAGAACGACTTCTCCATTTTCTTCTTGCACCACAAGTGCCGCAAAATCTTTCTGATCCTGAGAAAAGATCACGCGGTCGTAGGGTCCTTCAGCATGTGGATGTTGCTCAGGACATTGAGCGTTGACCATCTCAGACATCCGCATGACAGCGTATTTCCATGAAACACCATTGCTCAACGCCTCATCCATCACGGACACTAAGGCTTTGGTGGCAACTCCTGTACTGACACCTTGGTCATCCATGATTTCCCACGCCGTTTCGGAATCAGCGGCCGCGACAATCCTCACCGCGTGGTCATTGCCTTCCACATCAGTAAGTTGCGGCAGGTCGAGAATTCCTTCCTGCTGCAGTCCCTCGATGTGAGCTGTCACGATGTGGTACTCGGTTTTCGGCAACCTCTTCGGAATCGCGTTTTCGCCGTAGAACGAGTTACGCGCCATGCGGCCAGCATAGCAACAGTCGAAGAATGTTGTCACGTTCGTCGTCTTTGCGGTCGTTTTCTGAAGAAGGAAAGATAACTCCACATCCAAAATGCCTCGAAAACCATCTTCACCATAGTCTGTTGGAACGATGAATTGATATCGACGATTGTTGCCAGCTTGCGAGGGCTCAACTAGTCCTCCGTGTCCTGAATAATAGATGAATACGACGTCATCTTGCTGGATCTGGGAGATGAGTTGCTGCCATGCTCCCAGTATACCCTCGCGAGAGGCATCCTGGTTGCAACATCGCATAACGTCAAACCCATGGCGAGCAAGTAATGTTGCCACAAGTTCAACATCATTCACAGGGCCTTTCAGCCCTCCATACGGACTAGCGATAAGCAAGGCTCGTTTGTGCATGGTAAAGGACTTATTCGTATTCTGCAGTACGCCTTGGTTTAACGTAGGATCAGAGTAATTATACTAGTATAGAAGAGGGAAGCAAAGTCACTTACTGGACAAGAATAAGTGGGATTGCCTTCGTATTAATGAGGAAGACTCTAACTCCAGTGTCAGCGAAAGCTTCCTGAGTGCTTTTTATACGTAATATCCTCTACTATCAGCTGCTCGAGAAGTTGAAGTGCTTATTTCGCAAGGCTGCATAGCCTTGTCGACAAGGCTAGATACCCATCTATTCATTGTCTTACAGTAGCAACCACTCTTTTCCGAAAAGTCGGTGTGCTCATTTCGCGAAGCTGCATAGCCTCATCGACAAGGCTGAACTATCTCACGTTTGGCACAATCTGTTAACGACTGCAAGAATTTCATAGCGATCTAGGTGAAATACGTGCCAGTAGATTCTGCCTGATGTCACGCGGAAGTACTTGCCTATGCCGAGCCCTGGAGTCTGTGACGTGATTTGTTCTTCTAGAAGTAGGAAATAACATGAAACCACAAGCACAAGTCGATGCATGAACAAAAAGTGCATGGTGCACGATCAATACCCTGCACTAGCTGTTGATTTAGCCTCATCGACAAGGCTGAAGATATTGTATCACATCTAAATAAATATGGCCAGCCCCAGTTCCAATCTATACTATTTCTTATTGCTTGGTTAAACTTAACCACAAACTAGGATTGCTAGCCAGAGAAAGTCTGCCGAATTGGATCGAAACAGCTGTAAGAGATGAAGACATATTGTGTACATGAGGATAAGCTAATTATATAAGATCTCTTAATTTGCAAACTATCCGAGAACACTTGGAAGTCGGTTCAGAGATCGACCAACGTACACAAGAGCCATGGCTGAATTAGAAGTAGCCATTCGCAAGGCACGGCAAGCCATTAATGCCGTACCTAGCAATCATCCAAACCGAGCAGCATTATTAAATAATCTTGGAATCCGTCTTGGTGATCGATATTCTTGCACTGGTGCCATGGCTGATTTGGATGAAGCTATTCAAGTCATACGAAAAGCCATTGATGCGACACCTGACAATTATCCAGATGGAGCAGCACTATTAAATAACCTTGGATTGCGTCTTGGTGATCGATATTCTCGCACTGGTGCCATGGCTAATTTGGAAGAAGCTATTCAAGTGACACGACAAGCCATTGTTGCAAAACCTGACAATTATCCAGATGGAGCAGCACTATTAAATAACCTTGGATTG
Source organism: Talaromyces verruculosus (assembly GCA_001305275.1). NCBI lineage: Eukaryota > Fungi > Ascomycota > Eurotiomycetes > Eurotiales > Trichocomaceae > Talaromyces > Talaromyces verruculosus. The sequence goes on from LHCL01000114.1 coordinate 21,868, forward strand.
CGTCTTGGTGATCGATATTCTCGTACTGGAGCCATGGCTGATTTGGAAGAAGCCATTCAAGTCGGACGACAAGCTGTTGATGCGACGCCAGACAATCATCCAGACCGAGTCATATACTTCAATAATCTCGGAATTCACCTTGGTTATCAATACTCTCGCACTGGAGCCATGGCTGATTTGGATGAAGCTATTCAAGTGATACGACAAGCCATTGATGCAATACCTGACAATTATCCAGACGGAGCAGCACTATTAAATAACCTTGGATTGCGTCTTGGTGATCGATATTCTCGCACTGGAGCCATGGCTGATTTGGATGAAGCTATTCAAGTGATACGACAAGCCATTGATGCGACACCTGACAATCATCCACACCAAGCGCCACTATTAAGTAATCTTGGAAACCGCCTTGGTGATCGATATTCTCGCACTCATATCATGGCTGACTTGGAAGAAGCCATTCAAGTCATACGACAAGCCATTAATACGACGCCTGACAATCATCCAGACCGAGCAGGGATGTTGACTAACCTTGGGAACCATCTTAGGAATAAATATACTCGTGCTGGAGATATCACTGACTTGGAAGAAGCCATTCAGATCGGACGACAAGCTGTTGATATGACGCCAGACAATCATCCAGACCGAGCCATGTACTTTAATAATCTCGGAAACCGTCTTGGTGATCGATATTCTCGCACTGGTGCCATGGCTGACTTGAAAGAAGCCATTCAGGTCGGACGACAAGCTATTGATACGACGCCAGACAATCATCCAAACCAACCTATGTACTTAAACAGTCTGGGAATCCATCTTAGCGATCGATATTCCCGCACTGGTGCCATGGCTGATTTGGATGAAGCTATTCAAGTGACACGACAAGCCATTGATGCGACACCTGATAATTATCCAGACCAAGCTATGTACCTAGATAGTCTTGGATCGCGGCTTGGTAATCGGTATTCTCGCACTGGAGCTATGACTGACTTGGAAGAAGCGATCCAAGTGGCACGACAAGCCATTGGTATGACACCAGACGATCATCCAGACCAAGCACGGCAATTCAATAACCTTGGAAACCGCCTTGGTGATCGATATTCTCGCACTGGAGCCATGGCTGACTTGGAAGAAGCCATTCAAGTAACACGACAAGCCCTGGACGCTATACCTGACAATCTTCCAGATCGAGCAAGGCCACTAAATAACCTTGGATTGCGTCTTGGTGATCGATATTCTCGAACTGGAGCCATGGTTGACTTGGAAGAAGCCATTCACGTGACACGACAAGCCATTGATGCGACACCTGACGATCATCCACACCGAGTGGCACTATTAAATAATCTTGGATTGCGTCTTGGTGATCGATATTCTCGCACCGGAGCCATGGCTGCCTTGGAAGAAGCCATTCAAGTGATACAACAAGCAGTTGATGCAACGCCAGACAATCATCCAGACCGAGCAGGGATCTTGACTAACCTTGGGAACCATCTTGGGAATAGATATTCTCGCACTGGAGCTATCACCGACTTGGAAGAAGCCACCTCCTGTCACGATTCAGCATTACGCCAAGTTACGTCCAATGTACTTACTCGAGTACACGCTGGCAGATATCTCCTTATATTTGCGGCAAGGATGTCCAATTGGAGACGAGCGTATGAGGGATCCAGTCTCGCTGTTAGCCTAGTTAAGAAAATCATAACACGCTCGCTGGAGAATTCCGATAAACAGTATACACTGAGCCAAGTGGCCGGCCTCGCGTGTGATGCGGCGGCAGCAGCGCTTAATTTTGAACGTCCACCTTTAGTAGCTCTCAGGCTACTGGAGCAGGGCCGGGGTTTACTAGCTGCGTCTACAGATGAGATGCGCGTCGACATCATTGATCTACAAAAGGCAGACTCGGTACTAGCCGACAAGTTCATTACAGTCACAGAGCAACTAAATTCACCGATCATGAGTGAGATAGATACAGAGCGAACGGGTCAATCTTCCTGGCAATCACAGTCCGATCAGCGTCATCGAGCAGATGCGGAGTTTGATAAGCTGATTGCTGAGATCCGTGATAAACAGGGCTTCGAAAACTTCTTAGGCGCACCCAGTCTTGAAGAAATGCAGGCCGCTGCGGCATCAGGCCCAATCGCCGTGATCAATGTGAGTGCTTATCGCTGCGATGCGATTCTGGTTGAGACGCATCAGATCCGGACTTTGACATTACCCGGCCTTAAGCGAAATGAAATCAAGGCAAAGACTATAGATACTGACTTAGGAAGCCCCGAAGTTCTGCAATGGTTATGGGATGTGGTGACAGAGCCAGTACTACAGGCTCTAGGGTATAATAATCCCCCTCTAAACGATCAGTGGCCCCATCTCTGGTGGATTCCGACCGGTCTCTTGACCCGCTTTCCGCTGCACGCGGCCGGATATCATGATCGTGCATCTGGCCTGACTGTCATTGACCGAGTAATGTCGTCGTACAGCCCGTCTATCAAGGCAATGATCCAGAGTCGTCAACGTCCGCACGCGCCATCCACCGCCGACCAGGCGCTTCTAGTGGCGATGGGAGAAACCCCTGGACAGTCCGGCCTTCTATATGCTACGAAAGAGGTTGAAAAGATCAGGGAGCTTTGCCTCACCATGTCACTGACTCCGGTGGAGCCACGAAGATATAAAACCGATGTGGAATCACATCTCCCGCGTTGCAAGATCTTCCATTTTGCTGGTCACGGGTATTCACATCCATCGGATCCATCCATGAGTTCGTTGATTCTGGAAGATGGAGAAAGCGATCCCCTGACAGTAAGCAGCCTCTTTGAATTGAACCTGCGTAAATCATCACCATTCCTTGCATACCTTTCTGCGTGTGGGACGGCCCGCATCCGGGATGAGCGGTTCATGGATGAAAGTATTCATCTCATCAGCGGATGCCAGCTAGCCGGGTTTCGCCATGTGATCGGGACGCTCTGGGATGTAATCGATGAAACGTGTGTCGATATGGCGAGATTGACCTACGAGGAAATGAGAGACGGCAACATGACGGACGAGTCGGTCTGTCGAGGGTTACACAATGCAAGCCGGGCACTGCGAGACCGTTGGCTCAAGATACCAGCACCGTTGAGAGGTCGATGGGGAGGAGGCAGAGATATTCAGCCGGAGGGAGGAGAGACCGGTTCGTCGGACTGGGTTCCTTATGTACATTTTGGAGTCTGATGCTGTTGCACCCACCGGACGGTTGTAGTTGGAGACATGCCAGGGCATCTCACATTGTTAGATTTAGATGTGAACACTTCAAACTTGAAAATCAATCCTCCTATAACAGAGTGCTCACGGTTGCGGGAAGGCAGGAGACACTGAACGCCACGTGATCGGTGACTCATTCACGGATGGGGAAAATGTGATTTTCACCACCGTTTCCCGTCCACCGCTGGTGAAAATGCTAACTGCGGTTCGACCTACTGCGGTTCAGCGTCTGAACAACGCTGAAATTTCCGACAGCCCCCAAGAATCATGCCTCCATATTATGACACGTTGGTGTTAAACACAGCAACTACTGATCTGTTCCTCCTCAACTAACTTCACTCGCTCATCGATATGACCAGGCGATGGAAGCTGTTGAACTTTTGACCGGTACATTACAGATATCTACCTTATTTCATTTTCAACATCAAATATCCCCGTATGTGAACTTATTGTAATTACAACAGAAATGATGGAATCGTTCACCGTCGAATATTTTTACCGGTCTTCTCGAATGTTCGACGGAGTCACTTTGTTGGATTGTTCGAGCACGATGGAAACAGGGGTCATTCTCAGAGAAGACGTTTCTTGGCAGGAACCGAGGGTAGATGTACAAATATAGCTTAGCGTATCACGCAGGTAGTCGACCACGGTCGGATCAACACACCTAAAAACACCTGGGGGAACAATCGGGATAGCTTCCTCTCTTTCATTCATGGCAATCTAATGGCGTTGGCGGATGTTGCAGTCCAAGTTGCCAACCAGCCACGCTGCATGGCACGTAAACCTACAGGCCCATCATACGCGATTCGCTCTCGATCGACCGGGATTCCCGCATCCACGCTATGGCGCCGGGCCAATGGAAAGCCGTCCCGGCGAGATAAAGCCGCCAATCAGCAGTATCTCACACCACAAGAGGAACGCGCCCTCGTGGACCACGTGCTGCGCATGGCCCAGAATGGCTATCCGCTGCCGGTTAGCTTCTTGCGATCGCTGGCCGTGATTATCGCGCGTCAACGATCCTCGATCTTCCAGCATCCGACCACCAATTCTCCGATCACCGATTCGAAGATCCGGCCGCCGGGGAAAAACTGGCCGCAGGCCTTCTACAAGCGACATCCGGAACTACGATCACGACGATTGAAACCGATCGATTGGAAGCGGGATGATCGACACATTGAAGAGAAGGTCCGTCAATGGTTCACTACTACCGGGCGAGAGCTAGCAGACCCTGCCATTCTCCTCGAGAATGTCTACAACATGGACGAGACGGGGGTCCTTCTCAGCGTGTTGAATTCGTTGAAAGTCCTCGTCAGCAAGCATGATCTGCGGGTGTTGATCAGCGACGGGTTCGGGCCCCATGAGTCTCTAGAGGTCTTGAAATTCTGCTACGCCAACCAGATCATTTTGTGCCGGCTTCCCTCGCACACGTCTCACAAACTCCAACCGTGTGATGTGGGTGTCTTTGGACCTCTCAAAGCCGCCTACCGAGCGCAGGTCGAACAGCTCTACCGGGGAGGGGCAAATGCCATCGGTAAACCACATTTCACTTATTTCTATGATCGAGCACGTCAGGTCGCATTGACGCGCCGCAACATCCGATCTGGCTGGGCCAAGACGGCCCTCGTTCCTTTCGACCCGAATCAAGTGCTTCGCGGAGTACAGAAATCCAGACCGGAGATTCATATCGCAACTGAGATTGCAGCCATTCCACGCGGCCCTGTTTCGGACGAAGAGGCTGTCATCACAACACCGGTGACGGCTGATGGTTTCGCTACCCTTTGCAAACAGGTTGCGGCGGACGTTCGGACCCTCGATCCTGTGTGCCAGGATCGATTGCAGAAGTTGAATCATGCCGCGGAACGAGCGATGGCGGAGCGGGCACTTCTGCTGGACGAGAATCGACTGTTATTCGAACAAAACAATGAGAAGACCACTCGACAATCAACGGGATCGAAGGTCGTAGGGCATGCGAAGGTAATGAGCTATGAGGACATTCTGGAAGCACAGCGCAAGCGGGACGCTTGTGATTATAGTATTCATTATATAATGCCGATATAACTTTGGTTTTGGTGGTAAGGATATACACTTTATATAGTAAACAAAGCAAGTATTCCATGTAATCGTTGATCCACATCAAATAGTATCAGTAACTCTACAAGACGCAGAAAGCCATGCATATAGCGTCCAATAATATATACACAAGGGAGCACTATACGCGCAAATCTCTCCGTCTAGACCGTTGCACTAGACAGCGGTTCTGCCACGCGCATATACCACTTCATCTCGCAATGCCGCGCGAGTTATCTATTAGCTGCCTATAGTCAAGCAGATAAGTATACGTATCAGTGATACAACGCCTTTTACTGTACTGTATATGTGTTTAAAATTTACAACAACATCATGTCATATTGTGTTCTAGTTGAGGCTCAGATAGAACCGCGGCTAAAGTTACCGCTTTCCGACTAGGTGGGGCATATGCTGATGGCTCAAAATCTAATCTAAGTGCACTTAGTAATTTTCGTATTCCGCCGTCCCCACGTTTACCAGCGCTAGAATTCAGTGTGGCGCATGATTTTGCACCATGTACCTTTCGCCCGCCAAGAAATCGATAGAAGTTATTGATACTCTCCACCAAAGTGAGAAAATGATGATCCATGACCTCCAAGGTAAGGATCGACTTGTGCACACAAGGAATGTCTATTTTTATAGATATCTGACTTGCCCAGGTGCTTTCTTGGCGTCGAGGAAGTTTTGGTCGATTTTCGTGCCATCAAACGGGATTGCTTGAATTACCACTACACATTGTGTAATTTTTCTGGTTCAATCGGGATTTCGCCAGGATATTGGGCCAGAATTACGGGGACTCCTTCTGATCAGGATCCTTCCTGTGGTTCTGAAGTGAAGTGCGTGGGAAGGGCAAGTACCTCGCGGTTGTTTCACCACGGCGGGTGTTTCATATCGCCGGGATGTCAGTTACTGTATAACTCTTCCCAGAGGTCGCAAATATCGACGACGCATCCAATCCACCACCCACGTTTCAATGTCGACAGGCAATGATATCGAACCAATCCATTCCCGGACATGTGTCCGCTTCTAATTATCACTTTACTTTACTTTACTTTATTCCCCAGGCTTGTCGCAGCCGTAGGCTGTATGTAACCCCCTAGCTAGTGCTATCAAATCGCGGTTGGCTTCTAGTTACATCCAACCACGTGTATCGTATGCTGTACCCCCGTCCTCTACTCTCTCCTATTCCTCTACTGTGAGTATCTTTATTTGAACGATGAATGTGAGCACCGCCTTGACTATTTCCATGTTTGGTTTCGATGCTCCTACAGTGTCATCGATTGGTTTTCCTTCGGAGTCGAGTCGTGAAGACCGTCCGCCGATTGCGTCAGATAAATCATCAAATCGTCTCCCATCGCGTGAATCATTGGTGGTCGAATATCATCCCACTGTTTGCAATGAAATAAAAAGTGTTCTGCAGATTCTGTGCCTTGCTAGCAAGAGCATTGGTCATCTTCGGTTCAGCTGATGTGAAAGAAGGATTAGTTCAGCCGAGAACATCGGGTCCTCAACTGGGCCAATGTTGAGGCTTCGGGTCGCGTGAATCCTTGGTACAGGTGTTTGGTGTGTTTCCCCTGTCGAAACTCTTCTCTTCCTTATTCTTCTAGCCTTGCTCGAGTAATCCGCCACATTGTGGATTTAAGGCCCGTTTTGGCCCACCGTGGGATGAGATTGGAATTTTCTGGCGGTGTCGCTTGGCATGAGAGACGGATTGCGTGTTGTAGCCCTGGGGTTTCGTCTGAGGGAAGCCATTGGCGGTTGGTATTCATGCTTGTCTCAACGATTCAGAGGATGCCGTCTGTGATATGAGGCTCTGACCGCTTCGATACCGTGGTTTCGCGAGCGATTGCAGGGCGGAGAGGTTACTGATCACAATAGTTGTCCACGTGGCGGACGCTGGTATGGTGAGATTGGAGACGATGGTATTCGCATACCGCACGGCCTCGTATATTACTCCCAGTTGAGCGTACCGCAGGTTCAGATGGTCTTCCCTTCCTGCTGCGATCGACCAACAGTCGCTTGTGGTCCCGTTGACCTGCACGACCAGTCCTCCACTTCTATCACCGGTGGTAGAATCTAGGTATTACGCATGTCATTGGAAGACACGATCCACTTCTATCACCGGTGATAGAATCCAGGTATAATGCGTGTCATTGGAAGACACGATCCACTTCTATCGCCGGCGATAGAATCCAGGTATAATGCATGCCATTGGAAGACACGACCCACTTCCATACCTAGCTTTACTGTGTCCCTGGGGCTTTTCGCGGCCATGCTGCATCTCGCCCCTAGCTCGTACGATCCTGTCTCCAGTGATAGGGTCCAGGTATACTGACGGCCATTGGACGAGGATGCCATGTGGGGTAATCAAGTTCCAGTGAGGGCAGACCACCAGCAATCTTGAAACACAAACTGTGAGCCATCGGTGTTGATGCAGGAGAAGTGGGTCTAGTGCCAGCTTAGGGCGGTGATCGGCTTCGAGCTTATCTTCACGTCACGATCCCATGGCAAGGTTTCGTCATGTTGGTCCAAGCAGGCATTTGGAACTCCGATAACTAGGTACAAGACCTGGCTCACAGCCTCCCAGGAATCCACTACATCATAATAGCGGTCATGCCTGTGTGGCAATGATACATTAACCTCGGGGGAGCCCTGATGGACGAAGTGGCCGTGCAAGGCTTGCTGGAAATCTGCACCAGAGGTCACATTAGTGCTCCCGAAGATGGCGACCGCGAGAGCATATCCAACCTCTTCCACAACGTCGCTAAGACCGAATGATTCTCGGGACTGGAAAAGTTCCGTTCGCCGACAACACTCTTGCACCAGCGTTTCCGTGGCCGCTGCCCCCTAGTTATCCCATCCCCACAGGAAAATTAACCTCCTATGGGAACCTCTGCGACTACGGCCCAGATGTGTCTGTTGTACCGCGATCAGCTCCGGATGAAGTAAGGCGTCGACTCGAACTGAAGTCCACCCACCCTCGGTGCAACAAATCTGAACCATATATGCTTGAGGCTGAAATCATTCCTCCGTGAATTTTTTCCACGGCAAATCATACAATCATTAATCTTTTAAACGTACGCATACTGGCATGAGTAATGCACCTACAGTACAGCCCATAATCTATTTTTGTAATTGTTCCACCAAACCTTTTTTGGGAAGCCCGAAGCTAGACTTGCACATCCCTGCATCATCCCTGCATCCTGTAGTATTCTGATTGATATTCTAATAAGTTTTCCTAGTAAAACTCGTGAAATTACCCCGTATGGACGTTACTCAAATTTATATAGCATCCTAGTTAATGCTGACGGATGTGCAGTATACATTCTTTGCCACACGACGACCCATAATATCTAGAGTAAAAGGACCAGGTTAATCAGAAGTTATGCACTGAGTTATTTCTGCTACTGTGCTATTAAAGTACTAATGATAAAACCCACTATGATGCATGCCATGGGCAACTTGCCTCCGCTTCTACCACTATCTTTAGCTTTATGTGCTCTACCTTGAGACCTCAAGCTTTTAGACGTAGGCACGGAGTCTGTGGCCAGTGCTATGGCCTCGTACTTTTTGTAGGAGTGGCATCGGTACGTTGTGCATGAGTCTGCCGTCTTTGATGGGAAATGTTGTGTCTTCTGCTTGAGTGAATCAAAACCGGCGGATATGAAACTACACGCGAGGAAGTAGGATAGTATAGTACACTGTCCTATAAATGATTAATGAAAAAGGTATTTTATAATGGATTGGGTCTTGTATCTGTAAAAATATTCCGGAGGGAAAATATTCCGAAATCAACTAATATAGCTTACTGTGAAGGAGTATAAAAAGATTTATGTGAAGAAAAACTTTAAGCGTTAAATTTTTAAAATCGACAGTACAGTATCACAAAGAATCCTGAATGAAAAACTTCCAAAATAAATTATTTCCCTATACAGTATCCAGCCTCTTCCACAACGTCGCTAAGAGCGAATGATTCTCGGGACTGTAAGCGCTCTGTTTGCTGACAATACTCTTGCACTAGCGTTTCCGTGGCCGCTGCTCCCTGGTTATCCGTTTCCCGCAGGAAAATTAACCTCTGCGACCTCCGCCCAGTTGAGCTGTTGTACTGCGATCAGCTCTGGATGAAGTAAGGCGTTGACTCGAACTGAAGTCCACCTACCCTCAATGCAACAAATCTGAAGCATGTATGCTTGATGCTGAAATTATTCGTCTGTAAATTCTTTCCATAGTAAATCATTTAGTTGTTAATCTTTTAGATGTACAGTTACATGTACCAACGATAAAAACGTACTATGATGTATGTCATGGGCAGCTTGCCTCCGCTTCTATTACTATCCTTAGCTTCACGTGCTCTATCTTAAGTTCCTCAAGTTTTTAGCTATGGCATGGAGTCCGTGGCCAGTGCTATGGCCTCATACTGTTTTCAGTAATGACATCGGTACGCTGTGTATGAGTCTGACGTGTTTTGATGGGAAGTCATCTGCTTCCGTGAATCATAACCTGCGGATATAAAACTACACGTGAGGAAGTAGGGTGGTACAGTACACTGTCCTACAAATCATTCATGAAAAAAGCATTTTATAATCGATTGGGTTTTGTATCTGTAAAAATATTCTGGAGGGAAAATATTCTGAAATCAACTAATATAGCTTTCTGTGAAGGAGTATAAAAAGATTTATGCGAAGAAAAACTTTAAGCGTTAAATTTTTAAAGTCAATAGGAGTGAGTAATGAAATGCCCTGACGACAGTTTGCCAGAAAACACAATTATGAAGAGAAAATTTTGAAATTGATAGTACAGTATCAAGAAAAAAAGCCCTGAATGAAAAACTTCTAAAATACATTATTTCCCTATACTGTAACTTAGTAGTAGAGAATTTATGGTGCAAAAGTTTTGAGCATGAAATTCTTAATGGATACAGTAATCTGCTCAAAGAAGTTAGGAGCCTAGTACTTGCTGTAGTAATAAAACCAAAATTTAGATGAATTATAGCTGGGAGAAATATTTTAAGAATAAAATAATTAAAATTGATTATTATTTCTAGAGGACATAGTGACAAAGTGTTAATTAATTTACTGGCTTGATACTTTGCTGGAAAAGGCTATGGAAAAGAAAAATCCTGTGTTCAGCTTGAGCGACAAGCTGTAGATCTAGAAATTAATTAATAAGGCAACTTCCCTGTAGGAGGCAGGCTGGACACTTTTGTAAAGACATGTAGATGCATACACAAACCCTGGTGGGACACTAGAGCCACAGGGTTACCAAATTCGGAAGTAAATAAATTAGAACATCAAAACTTTCAAGTTTCAAATAATTACTGTACTATGCACTATACCGGCATGGTTGAGTGATTTATAATTCGTTCGCTAGAAAAGATTATGGAGGGAAATATTTTGGCGTGGAATATTTCAGTCGGTATACCTTCGGATTCTCGGACACAGGCTGCATCGAGTCCACAGACTTTAGGTTATCAGCCTAGGTTAGATTGCGTCTGGACACATCGCTCTTTCGGGAGCCTCGTTCTTGTTTCATCACGACAGGTACGCCGTACGCTGGTATGCTCGACCTTGAACATCAACAGTGGGAGTTCTATATGGCCAGACCAGGGGCTGAAGTGAACAACGCATGATTGATATGCATATCTATCCGAAGGCGGTGATGCATCGCCCGTAGAAGGATGCATCTCGTGTGGTATGTTAGCGAATTTCATTTGGCACGTAGCAAATGATGACCTATAACTTACAGTGCCAATGCTGTGGGTTAAAAGGGAACCATGAAGACTCACACATTGAAATCCGACCACTTTTGCGGCACACTCCACACGTACGTTGTGCAATCTCATGAGCACGAGGAACGAAACACACTGCGAACATGGACCCCACGGATCTGTCTCCCACTTCTGGTGAGGAACCGGCCTTTTGTATCGCACCGGATCTCATTTGGCGACAGGATCCCTCTCGAGCCGTCGTAACTTGGACGCCGGATTCCTTCTCCCCTCCGATATCCCTCGTCTTGGACCCATGGTTACGAGGAATCGTCGTACAATATGAAAAACAGATGCCAGCGTACGTCCTTGGTGAGGACTGCAGTCAACTCCCGGCCGTACCTATCTCCCCGAGAATCACAGCCTATCACTCTCACGATCTCCTGGCACGTTTGAAACGCATGTTAGGTCCTCCCCATGGCCCCGATCTTAATGGAATCGCCGAGACGATCGCCGAGACGATCGCCGATTTGACGACCAGCGTGCGGGCATTCTACAGTAAGTTGCATAATCAGCTTGACAATCAAATAAACATTACTCCGCACTATAGACGGGGAGTGGAGACACGCCAGTCTATATATGGCTAGAGCCGGAATAATTCCACATGGTTTAATACAGAGTTCGTAGTATTAGCTAGTAATAGAACAGTTCCACTTGTAAATTACCTGTACTAGCTTAGCAATTATGGCCAAGCTCCCTTCATGAAATAACAGTAAGACGCTCTTGAGTCCATTACTATATGATTATGATATGGCACCAAGACTTGCATTATCAAAGATTCAACTTATCTGTGATATGTTAAGCGATGGCATCACAGTATCAGAGGTTGCTAGTACTGTTGATTGCAGTCGACAATCAGTTTATTATATATAATCTAACTTGAACTAGTTTGGCAGCGCTAGAGCTCCGGTAGTTCCGGTCGGTCAACCACGCATCATCACATCTGAGGTATTGAGAGCTCTTTGTGATTACCTCATCGAAAAGCCTACTTTGTTTTTGCATGAAATGGCTGTCTTCTTATGGGATGAGTTCAATATAAACATAACAATAAGCAGCATCAGCAGGGCCCTTGCCTCGATTGATTAGTCGAAGAAGACAGCACAGAATAAGGCAAAGGAGCGCAACCAGGATTTGCGAGACGAATATAGACACTATATTGCTGATTTCGAACTAGATCAGCTGGTCTTCGTCGATGAATCTGGATGTAATAAACGTGTAGGGTTTAGACGAACTGGCTGGTCTCCTCTTGGTACAACACCCATGCAGATATGCAAATTTCACCAGGAACAACGGTATTAGATTTTGCCTGCTTATACCCAAGATGGTATAGTGCTCTCTCAGATCTTCCAGGGGTCCACAGACGCCGCTATGTTCAAAGATTTCATTGGGTAGCTTCTTCAACATTATGGGAAATGGCCTGAACTAAAATCAGTTCTCATTATAGATAATGCATCTTTCCATCACTTGGAATGGCTAGAGGAAATGTGTGCATTTGCAAGTGTTAAGCTGGTATACTTGCCACCATACTCACCAGACCTGAATCCAATTGAAGAGTTCTTTGCTGAACTTAAAGCATTCATCAAGCGAAATTGGACAGTGTTCGAAGAGGACCCCAATCAGGACTTTAGCCGCTTTCTAGAATGGTGTGTCGATACGGTAGGGGCGCGAGAGCAAAGCGCGAAAGGTCATTTCCGGCACGCTGGTCTAACACCAGATGAAATGTGAGCTTTGATCATATATTCAGGTTACAGTATAGTACCAATCTCCGCAAAAACAAGGCAATGAGTTTATACATTTCATGTCCATCAGATAGCATAAGATACGCGCATTAGGATTTCCAGTCTCCTTTTGATAAGAGGTTTTCGATGTGATCATGTAATCGACAATTTTCCCTAGTTTTTGACGGATGGTGTATTTTTTAACAAATTGCGCAAATAAGAAATAATCTCTGGAGTCAAGACTGAGGAATACATTAGAACTGCCAATAATGAGCTTCGCCAGCAAAGAGCGAAATTCAGACGATCATCACTCACCTCCGGGGGGAAACAGATGTGAGGGTCGGGAGTTTGTGTTATCTTTCAAACCCAAAGCTAGGGCCTGTGACGGTAGACAGAACAAGAAATAGCTCAAGACTTTAAGCCAAATTTGAATTGAAAAGGGGCATTCATTCCCACCATTCCCCCGCTCACCACTATACACGTAGTAATCGGTATTGCTAGACACGGTGTATAGCTTTTGTTCCAAAGCCTGAAAACTCCAGATCAAATTGCACAAATTGGAAGCTGATTCCTGGAGTTGTGGTAACATATTCCCCATACTCGCGATAATTTCCCGTTTCCTCCACATTTGACAGGGTGCATAAATATCAGTTAAGAAGATAGGATGCGGTGCCTGTCGTTCTGATATGTTTCTCTGGGTGCTCGAAGTATGTAGCTGGGATGGAAACCTTGAATGACGTTAATTGTACGACCATTTTAATTGCGCGGGTTTTGGCATTTAAAACATTTGAAGAGAGGCTCTGAACAAGAGGATGGTATACGAGGGGTCGAAGCCACTTAGGCGGTTTCTGTGTAAGACACTGGCAAGAAATGACTATCTTAGGACTTCGCGGAGTGCTAACTACCAGTTAGATGCAATTACTGTACAGTTGCACTAGAAATCTCCTTCCCAAATGCACAGATAGATTGCTTTTGAAACCCTAACATGAAACATAACTAACCCATATGCGGTTAATGCGTTACTTTGGTCAAGTCGATACTGAGAAAAAAGAATATAGCGAGCTCATATATAGTCTTCCTTTCCCTTCTTTTCTGTATGCTTAGTTTTTTGTTGACAGGCTACCCCAGTATTAGGATTGAGCAAGTGTCATAGCTAAGCCGAGCAGCTATTAATGCTCATCCCCCTGATGCTTGACATTCTTTATGAGCATCTTATTACATAACAATCGTGGTTTGAATATCGATGTAGGTGATCTTGCTAGAGAAAGAGTGTAATGAATTTTATTGTATTCTGGTATTTAGCAAGCTCTTCCTAAGTGAGGTTGAATCGAAATGAAAATTTAATAGAAAACTAAAGAGCAGAACTTTAAATTGAAGATTAGCTTCCAGTTAAATTACTAGTGACAGTTTTGTATATACGCAAACCAGACGAGAATCACCTTTTATAAAACAAAAACACATATCAATGAAAAAATTAGAGGGTCAAGCTTTTAGCATTCAGTGCCTCATTCAAATCCCCTATAGTGGCAGTCTCAGGCTCATAGTGGCCGGTCAAAACCGAATCCTCTGGGAAAATCTGAACGCCGCCGTAGTAACTGACAACAACAGTGACATCCCAGTGGCGCTTGCAGTTCCACTCGTGCCATTTCCTTTCTGTTGCACTGACAATATCGAATCCAGTAATGAGGACTTTCCGGGTAGCTCCGTGGTCAGCCACTTTCTTGGTAATATCCCCAACAATAACCACAGCAGTCCCAGTGATGGCGGCCTGGAGATTAGCTATAGAAGCATACTCCTCTTATTAGTATAACTTTCCAAACATTAGCTTCCAAGGTAGTAAAAATTGACCTTCTTGGACAAGGATGCCCCTGTAAATATCTGTCTTTACAGCATCCCAGTTCGGCTGCACTCCCTTGTGCACATGTGTGTAGTTTCCGACAAGAGGAATTTGCTCCTTTGGTTGGACATATTAAGCATATGATCATAAATAATCTGCCAAAGAGAGACATACCATTTGATTTTACTGTATTCTTTTACTGTAAGGTAGTGTTATTCTTTGATTTAATCCTGATTTTGTTTGGAGACAGAATATAAATTGGTTTGATACAGTAGTAGCAGGAGGCCGGCTTTATAACTTTGCAGGAAGGAGCTTCAACAGTGGAAATCGACCAAATGTATTATGATACAATTTCTATTATAGGGTGAATGGTTATGTATTAGTGACATAGTAGAGTTAACCGCACCATGGCTCCTGTAGATACGTTCCGCGGTTCAATATTGATATTGCTAGATTGACGTTATTATATATTTAGCCAAGCCATCTAGACTGTGTCTAAAGTAATTACTGAAGGATTATATTTACTAACTAGCTCATATCTGCTCATACTACCGTCACATACAGCTGCTGTAAATTTCTTTTTCTGGTTATCTCCGTCTTCTAGGCCCACGAAAGACTCGATAGTTCCCATATTACTTTCACCTTGCCACATTAGCTAGTACCAAAGACTATACGTCAAGTCACACGCTGTTCACTTATGACAGACCCTCAACACGCATCCGATCACCTATGATACCCTTCATTCATCTGGTCTGGGATACTTACTAAGGTCACTCTCTATATTTGCAAGCTTTGGCTACAACATGATGTCAAAATTACATACCACATATTCACTGAAACTAGCCGGTCAGTGCATGTGAACTGCGGGGTATTGAGACGGATTGGTGAACTGTTCATTGAACAGAAAAAACTCTTTGGGGCTCAATAAGAAGCCGAGGGCTGGACGATGTGTTTTTCGGAGTATCGAATGTTGTAGTGCCCCGAGGTTTCAGGCATTTTAACAGTGGCACACCTCGAGGTAGATATACTTATTTAATAGCTGATAGTTACAGTATTGTCGAAGCCTGCATATCGCTAGTGTAGCGAGGGGTCGGGGTAAATGAAATCATCCATCCATCCAACTGTATTGTCGAGATCTATCCATTGTTCTGGGTGAAAATCATGAATCCAGTCAAAACAATGTACGGCGCAGGCCGCAACAAGTATTCAGTAGGCAGTTGGAGTCTCGATGCTGATATAAGTCAATTGAGCCTATGTGCTGTCAGTGGCTATGGATAGCTGCTTTGAGCCTACAGCTAGCCAAGCCTAGATATCCCATACTGGTACGAAGCCGCATGCGGAATGTCACGTGATGCTCCACCAGTAAGCTTTCTGGGTGGAGGGAGGAGATCTCCCGAAGATCCATACAACGTTAATCATCCTTCGCAACTGACAACTACTACGTAGATACCAATCCAACATTTTGTCCGACCCGATTTTGCGACTTACGTACACATAGTATTGAAACCCTTGGTGGGGAATAGGTTTCGAATGTCTAATTACAGTCTATGGTGAACAAGGCCATGCCAAATGCCAATTAAGTAACCTCTTAGCTCCAATGAAAAATTAGTGTCAATTTGCTATGACTAATTTAAATACGTGTAACGTTAACTTAGTTATTGTCTCGGGTATGGCGTTGACCTAACAGGACCGTGGGGTCACGGGAGCAGTAACAAATTTTAAGAACAAGGGTGAGATTGCCCCACTACCCCGCAACGGGCCGTTCTATGCCCCGCAGGCTTCTGGAAACAATTTACAGTCAAGTTATCAAAATTCTAGATATCACTTACAATTTGCCTGGAATTTCCAGAATTCATAATTAATTTTCAGTGAGCTTAAAGAGCAGTAATGCATGACTTAATTCCTAAACTACTCTTTTTGTTCTGTCTTCTCCCGTTCCTGCAGCTCTACTCAAGCTCATTCCTTTATCGCCTTGCCATCACTATCATTCTTGTTGTTTCTATTTCAAAGGTTGCAAAAGTTGTTAGCGTACTTCGGGCAAAGTATTTTTACGTTATTCAGAAGCTTATCTCTTGGACAATATGGCTAGGCAACATATTTTGCACTGTGGGAACATGGGGAACACATATACGATGTGAAGTTGGTGCAATGATTTCGCTCCTCCGCCAACGCGAGGTCATAATACAGCTGAATAAGAAATGGAAGATATTTACAATGCTTTTACAGGCCACGGTCCTGAAAATCATCGCATTTGTGAAAAAACAGGTCCAGTACTTTGTTTATTTGCCGAATGAAACACCACCTGGTTAGTCTTATCGGCGATCTGACAAGTTTAGAAGCTAACCTCTGTTATAGAAGAGTGGCGTAAGAGGAAACTACTTATCGTCTCCACTCGCTACGGCAAGTCATACAAAGTTCTCAGGGAAATCATGACTGAGCTTGAAGCTTTTCAACCGCAGATTGACTGGCATGGTCATGAGTTAAGCTCCATTCCAACAATGCTAAACTTGCCAACATCTATTCGCCACTTTTCCGTATGCCTAATGCCGCTAGATGTTTGGAACAATTCAGGTCTAACGTTGATTGATAAATTTCGCGATTGCACCTACTGGGAACTTATTGGTCCAGACCTCGTTCCGAGTGATGGCGAATGTGGTGGTTGGAGGATCGAAAAAATCATAGCTATAGACACCGTTCTGGACGTAGGTGTTACAACCTACAGCAATGACACCATCACCATGAACTGTAAGACCGTTCATAATCCAAGCATATGTATTTTCTGATTTGATACAGTCTATCGACCTCTACGAGCTCTTTGGATCAGTTACGAGACTGTTTGGTGGAACAGTTTCGATTTCGCTATTCGCTTGGCGGGCTTGATTTTCTGCGATGCAAATACAAAGGAACTCCTTACTATACATCGAGAGAGGATCGAGCAAGTGAGAAGAGAGGAAGATGAGAGAATGCGGGCGGCATTTAATTATAATAACTTAGTGCCCGGTTTGGCATGTATGGCAAGCGGCATATCGGTAACAGGCTCTGTCGGTATGGGTGGTGTTGTCATAGCGTCCCCTGTGATCGCTCCAGCCGCGGTTGTAGCCGGTATAGGACTTCTAGGAATAGGGCTCATGGCGGGAAATTCCCGAAGTTCCTCGGAACCTACATTCATGCGAACGTGGCGAGAGCGGTCGAGGATTTTGGAAATGGAATTTCCCAGGTTGAAAGGACTCATAAACTGGAAAAAGGAAAATAAATGGTGGGTCGATGCGGAGCTTTACATTTCAAGATCTCTTTGTGACCTTTCTTGACAGATTTTTGCAAATGACGCCGGTCGCCGGCATGGAGACTTTTTGCGGCATCTTGCAATTTACGGCAAAGTAAATCTCTTACTATGAGTTATATGGATGATCATTGCACGTTTGTGTTTTTTGATGTGTCTCGCCATTTTGCCTTGCCATAGAAGATCGTTTCGAGGAGAGAGTTTGTTTAGGATATGGCTGGTGCCTCAGGCTGGGGATGACGTCACGGAGAAAAAATGTATTTTTCCTCCTGTAACAGAACGGTTTACAGGGACTAGTTATCTGTATGGTATCATACTATGCGGTTCAGAAACATAAACCAAAATAACATAGGAACCGCATTTAGCTTAGTTGAGTTTCAGGTTAGGGTTTGAAAAACGATCAATGTCTACTTGCTTGGGAAGGAGATTTCTGGTGCGACTGTAATCTAAGATAGAGAAGTTCATTGTAAATGAGGCCTGTGCTCCCATCGAAACTATATGCACCCTCCAGATTTGTTACTCAGTAATAACTGTGCAATCATGAGCAGGGAGAGAAGATGATGCTGCCATTGGTATCCACTTGCTCTTTCTTCGTAAGGCATTGACGCCTTTTGGCTTGGCGGTCAACCGTTTTTAAGTGGCATGCTAAGCCCATGCTATGCAATTAAAGCCCAATTGACGTCTTCTGCTGCAAGCATGCCAAGGTACCACAAAGCTAACAGTACGGATAGCTGCCCTATGCCTCCACTTGTCCATGGAATTGCCATAGAGACCGCCAGACGGCCTTCTCCATCTAGACGTTTGACTGCGACAAACTCAGTGTTCGTGAGAATATACCCGTGCCGGGCGTTGTGCTGATCCATGTAGAAATTAACCTGAGCCAAAACCTGTTTATATTCTCGCTGGTCTATCGCGGCTCGAGAGGACTGCATTGAAGACTGCCATTTCCAAGACACCTTCAAGTCTCCTGGAGCTCGATTAGGGCTCGAGGCGGCATGTCCCCCAATTACTATGAATGCGGTATCGGGCCGGAACTGGTCAATCAGATCGGCTGAACTTCCTCCATCGAAAGTAAGTGGTGAAAGTCGTCGTACTAGAAGTTCAGGGGCAAGTTGCTCGAAACCAGCGCGAAGTCCGCGTCTAACACGAGGCAAAAGTAGCTCTGCAAAACGAAGGTGGAGGTGGGGTTCATCTTTTATCGCAGCAGGAGGAGATGTGAAGGGGTCTGGTCGAATTAGTTTTGAGTTTAATATGGTTCCATATCGTTGGATAATCGTCACGTAATTGAACTCCGGCCAAGGAAGTATGCTAGTGATGTCATCTGCACCATATCGAGGATTTGTTGTGTTGCGAGATGGAGCAGTACCACCCACAGGAATCGCTGGTAAAGCGACGGAAAGAAACTGCAGTAGAGTTTGGCTCATCTTTTGGTTTCATAGGATATACCAAGAGCAATCCGAACTACCAGCAAGCAAATGCCGTGGTTGCGCAAGAGGGTACGCGCACTGTGGGGCCCTATTTGGGTTCCGCTGATCCACCCAGCCTCTTGATGGAAGCTGTTAGCCATAAAATCATGTGATTAGGCACCAATAAAAGACAACCAAGCGGCCCCGCCTAATGGGTCACCTTTTTAGGCTAGTGGTAATGCTTATGGGATAGTTAGTTATCCACGTGACCTTTTTCATCATTATGTAATCGCCATGACGGCTTGCTCGAGCGAAAACCAAGCCAACATAGTAAATAAACCTTGGCTCAACACAACTCATATCACAATGCACCTAAGAAAGCATCGCTTCTTCGACTTGGATCCATCCAATATACAGATTATCAGGGAACTTGGGCGCTCTGATCCCTCTTCAATATTTGAAATAGAGCTTAATGGGGAGAAGTACGCGATGAAGCTCGTAAGTCTGGGATGCCACTTCCGTGATTCTTGCTCACATTTCAGTTTCACGACAACGGCGACCCTGGATATACGAAAAAGGGCCGAGATCTGAATCGGTTTCGCTGTGAACTGAATGCGTACAATAACCTTCAAAAATTCGGTGTCTGTGAGCACGGTTTCGTTCCATACTTCTATGGCCACATCGACCGAGTCGATCCAGTCGCTTTTCAGCCAGCTCTCCGCCGTTTCGCACACGACAAGTTCAAACCAAGAGCTATAATACTCGAGTATCTTCCAAATGCAGAGAAACTAGACTGCGAGAACTATTCGGATGCTCGCTACCGCAATGCAATACATGGTATGAAACAAATACACGAGGCTCTCGTTCACCACCAAGATATATACCCCAAAAATGTGCTTGTGGTCCCGGGACAGCCAGAGAGAGTGGTTTGGGTCGATTTTGACGTTGCAACAACCTTTTCCAGCATGGGAAATCGTGAGCAGGCCTACTGTGAATATGAGGATGAGCTTGTATCGAGTTTTGGAGAAGCTCTGGTTCGTTTGCTTAATTTTATCTCGGCCAGCAGGTACTGACATTTCTACGTTCAGAGAGAGGACCAAAGGCAGGGACTTCCCCGAAATACGAAGTACTATTGAACCCTCCAACCATTTTCTAAGGGGCTTTTGGCCCATTTCCACGCCAGTGAGTGATACGCTGTAAAAGTCCTTTCAGCCAAAATGATATGTTTCAGTGACATAACAAAGTTCACAGCTTCGCGTTCCATCACGAGATATAGCTATGCAGATGAAGCCCGTCAAGACTGTCATTCAACCCGCCGAGTAGGGATGCAAAGGAGAAGCCAAAACACTCGTGGCGGTTTAAGGAACCATATCCCGAATAATATGAGTTCGGACGTGCCCACTGTGGCGACTCAAATTCCAAAACTTTCTGTACAAGTTGTTTATAATTTATACCTGGAAATGGTGCTGTCGGCCTGGGTGAAAGCAGATCATTTGACTGCATCTTCTTTGCGAGAGCCCCGTACAAGATTGAGCTGCACTCATAACCACATCCTCGAACGCCATTTAGGAGATCTTTGTGTATCTGGTGAAGCCGAGAGATCAAGTTATCGATAGCCTCTTCTCTGCACTTATTCATCGCTCCTGCAATTCAATTAGAGACAAGCCAGTTTTAGAGACCATATACCCTTACTTATGACTTGATCAGGGATTGGGAGTCCCAAGCCGCTGATCCAACCATTACTCCGTGACATAGCAATCGATGTTGCGTACTCGAACTGAGTAGAGAGCTGGAAAACCCAGGAAATCCACAACCACAAAATTAACTCTCGAGAATATGTTTTTGGAATCTCTTCCTCCAGAGCGTCGATCCATGTAGTTGCCCAGATATATACAGCCTCCTTGCATTCATAGTAGTCAGCTATGACAGCAACTTTAGCGAGCATCTCAAGTGTTAGCTTTCGCGGTATATGGTATTGTTGTCCATGGATGGCACGAAGGAGAATTAGGACTGCCTCGATATCCCAACTCTCCGCAGTAATCTCGACCGAGCTCGGCGCCAGACATGCGACGCTTTCTTTCCAACTACCGGTGAGCATTTTTTTGAAAACCGGGGACGCGAGTTTTAAGTGCTTTGCAGATACTTGGACCCTGAAGCGATTCCTGTCCGGTGATTCAACAGGCTGTTCGATTGGTCCTTCGTCAGGATCATCAGCAGGAACAGGTTCATCATCAGGAACAGGTTCATCAGCAGGAACAGGTTCATCAGCAGGAACAGGTTCATCAGCAGGAACAGGTTCATCAGCAGGAACAGGTTCATCATCGGGAACAGGTTCATCAGCAGGAACAGGCTCTTCTATTGGCGTGGGAATTCGCTCTAGTTCAGCCCGAGCATTTTTATGTCCCTTTTTCTTCTTCTTTTTCTCCCGGCGGTTCGGCTTCGGCGTCTCCGTATAGTCTTCGAGACGCTTTATGTCTTCGCCCAGTTCTGCAACGGTATTATACAACCCATGGGCAATCATATCCTCGCTCCCTTCCGCGAATGTAGTATCCACATTCAGCAACACTATTATCACTTCGCCGTCTGGATCGATAATGTGAGTTGGCGGATCCATGGCGCTGTTTCTGGCACTAGGAGTCTTTCTAAGCGAGAGAATAGAAGTCTTGAATGTGAAATACCAGAATATGAATACAGTACAGTATCGGTCGGGCCTGTTATTTAAGTTTCGATTTCCTTATCCATACAGTGCGGACGTGGCAGTCGTTGATTAGCGTCATATTGACAGCACTCGCATAACTACGTGGTTAATTCATCTGCACCGAAACTCAGGTCGTGTATGACATTGACTGGCTCGGTAACTTGTGTTGGACCATTACTGTATAGGATGCCGCATGAACGAGGGTAAGATACCACCCATACAAACCCAGCCCATCAAAGGCCAAAATGGGGTTGGTGCGGGCTGGCATGTGTACTGCATGTCGACGTGGTCACTACACATAGGTTATTGCTGAGCTATGTGACCAGGTATGCCCAATCAGAGGCCTCCGATCTAGGCGCTTGTACGCCATTAAAATCAGGCACTGACCCGCTCCATACATCATATTTTCGACGGTCGTCGCGAAACAAACGTGGCTCCTTACGCGTTTGGTATGGGCTGCACAAGGCTCATGTTGAGGACCGGCCTAAAATCTCGCGTTCGGGTACTTGAAGTACAGGCATTATCCGATGTCTGATAGAGCAGTTACAGTATTTGCGAGGAAGTGGAGGGTTGATCCATTGGCGAGTCAGAGCTTAACGGGGCATTGTTTTCGGCGGTTGGGTATACTGTATTTTCTGATTTTGAACTTTCTTTAATTCCCGTGAAGTAAAAAAAATCCAAAAGCGTTGCTCACTCAACTGGCATAATTCGAGTATAGAAGTGACGAATAGGAAAAGTAAAGACAATAGTAGATATGCAGCGCTTCATAAAAAGATCAAAAGAGCGACTCATAATTGTTTGACCACTCGCGAATATCTTCAACGAAACGACGCGCCACTCCCTCCATCACACCTCGTTCAGTGAAGAAGCTTAGGTTTTGATCTTTGTCTATTTGCATAAGATCAAAGCCATTTACTAATGCCATCTTGCAAGCATTATCGATATGGGCTTTCATCTCCTGAGAAGCCACCCGCGATTTCTACCAAGTTACGCGTACTCTTCCACTGCCACATCTAGTGGGAGATCCAGAATGACTATAGGGTCACGAGGGCCAGAACTTGAATACGGCAATAGGGGTAGTATAGCAGCCGGGGTAGCTATCGTAGAAACCTGAGGTGATTATCCCGGTAGGAAATTGATATGAATAGGCAGGCAAGGTGAGTCAGTGGATAAGTTTCTATTGGTATTTTGTCGTCCTAGAGATTGTTCGTCCTCTGCACAGAGCTGTCGCTGGACATCTTCTGGAATATCATCATGAGTTTCAAGATAAAGGCGTTTTTTCTGAACTATATTAATAAGACATTTTAGATAATGTGTTTTTAGTCTGTAATATTTTTTGCCATAAGAGTCCTGCCAGCAATATCCCTCTGCGTTCTTGCATGGTGGACTAGAGCAATGCATTTTATTATAAACATCCCGCTAAGGTGAATAATGACCAGAAACCTATTTAGCATCAATTTGAGCATCGCGTTCAGTAAGCATAGCGTTTGTGACTAATCATATGTTCCGCTTTTCACCATTCCTTAATGATGCTGATTCATTGTCATCTGCTAAGTAATTAACACAAACATTAAGTTTGAGTCTTTTACCTTTCCAAAAAAGTTCACTCCAACTTAGAATTTGCCTCTCAATATTTATCCAGTCAATATCTATACCTTCAAATTCTTAGTGAAGCTTTGGCGAGCGATCATTCAGCATAGAGGCCATTATCATAGTATAATCTAACCAAACCCATCAGTTAGTGAATGCTCTTCAACATTTTACATCCTTAATCTTCTTCTTTAGAACTTTTTGCCAGTATACGCTAGGCGTGAGGACTAGATCCGGTTCTATGACTCTAGTGATTGCACAGTTACTATTATTCAGAGTAACTTTCCAATCAATCAGGTAATGAACATAGATTGGTGGTTGTTCGTCGTATATCGTTTCCTTATCCCATAAAGCAAAAGGGACGAAGCATAATTGAACTGATTGTGGTTCATGTGGCGAACATGTTCGTTCAACATATGTGTGGCAACTAGGACTACGCAAGCGCGGAGTGGACGTTTGGCTGACATTACCGGGGGTGGGGGCATACAAAGCGTTGCTATTCCATGAATCATGGAGCTGAGGCGATTCGTTTTCGGTATAGCCGGGAGTGTAACTCATAGTCTCAGTACGAAAAGTGCTGCTGATAAACCTAATTATTAGCGTTCCCATATGTTAGCTGTAACCATCGACTAGTTGCATGTAGGCTGCAGCTAACAGGCCGAGAAGAATTACTAGTAGCTGCATGAATGATGCACTTCTCCACCACCAGTACTCGAGAGCACTAGCTGGCTTGCGTATAGAGATCTTGCCTAAAAAGGCCAGTATGATGTTGTATCGAGAACACAGCATGCTTCCGACCTGCCCGATTGCCGGGAAGGAGGCACGCCTAGACAGACACGTGTTCAGATATGGAGTGGAATCTTCTAGAATCGGTACACTGTTTACCCGTATTATAAAATAAAACATGTTACAATACCGTCATGCCTAACTTTCGGATTAACGTTATTACTGAGCTAAATCGTATATAGACTAGCGTGTCTCCGATCCCGTCTATAATGCGGAGTAATGTTAATTTGATTGTCAAGCTGGTTATGCAACTTACTGTACCATCTCCTGACCGCCACTCGCTTGCTTCGTAGGCACGTACATGCCTACGACAAAACTTTCTTGGAGATCCTGCTATCGCTGGCATTGTATCGTCCGGTATATTTCTGGTCTCCACACGAGATCCTGCAGTGGCAGCCGTGGACTCTTGTCGACTATACGATCACGGCCGAGGAGACGACGGCGATTCTCACGGTCACGAATGACACCGTGCCCAGGCAATGCGTGTACGACCTCAAAAACCCGATGACGGCCTGTACCATGGCTTTCGAGCCTTATTGACCATCCTGCCAAGCTCCTCCGGACTGCCGGCGTGGTGTTCGAGATGCATACCCTATCACGTGCAGCGCACACCATCCCCGCCTGTACTTCGTGGAAGTCCTGAGTCCCGACATACGTCTCATATCTTTCGTGCTTTTTGGTTGATGTTACTGCACAAACGATAGCCCATTAAAAAGTGCCTCTGCATCGATCTTAAGTCCGTATGGATGTGATGCCTTGTACAAGGTAGTGTTGAACCCTTTGGCCAGTGTGTTGTATGTAGACTGTCAAAATTAGGTCCAAATCAAGCAGTCAGTTAACTAGTGGCAAGGTTAGTTACAGAACTGTACATGTAATGTAAAGGATACTCTGCTATGGATGACGATCGAAGACAGTCTTCGTATAATCCAGGGTCTACTACTATATTATACTAGCTAAGTATTTCTAAGACGACAAAATTCCCGGGCCGTACGTGAACTAATTACAGTACAGTATCGAAGACGATCTCTTCGCTTCTGAATGTGGAACTACGTCTGTGGTTCTGAGGCGGAATGCAAGTCCGCCATTGCGGCCAGTTCACAAGTGACGGTAAAGGATGTTATAAAGCGGCAGCACCGGTCGGTCTTGCGCATTGACTTGACGTCGAATTGAGAATCATCGACTGTAGAACTCGTCGCAGGATGTCGCAACTCTCGGAAAGCCTTCTCGCAACCCAATCCACGGAGCCCATGAGCTCACCGAACATCCTATCAGCGTACAATGCACCCGAAGATCAACTCTTACCGGAACAGCGTCCGTCCGGCAGTACCAATAAGCGCAAACGCCAGTTGTCCAGGCTCATGGCAGCGGACGACCCCGACGACATGCACCCATCGAAGCTCGACGTTGGTAAACATTCCCGAATCGTCGACAATCGTGACCGCCGTTATTGGTCCGTGGAGAGAAACTGGAAGCTGGTCAAATTACGGCGCTCAGGACTGCACTGGGAGAGTCTGCAATCGCATTTTCCGGGTCAATCTCGCGCAGACCTGGCCTTTCAGTATGACCGGGTCGTACACACCTACGATGAGGATATGATGAATCAGTGTGCACACGTCTACCAGGAGTAAGTAACGCCTGCGGCAGCCTCTCTCCTGTGTCTAGATTCTGAACATGACCAGATGCAAGTGCATTCTGTGGGGAGAAATCGCGAGACGCATGGGATGCACCCCGGACAAAGCGGAGGACATGATTCTAGGGTTGGGTCGGTTTGAACTGGCTCGCCGGGCGGTAAGCTTTGAACTTGCACAGATGGATGAGCCGACTCAAACTGCTTCAATGAGCCTTGGGAGTGAAGGCAATATCGTTCAATAGGTTACTCTATCGGCAAGCATTCTAGAAAGAGGCTTGACTTGCCGGGATGACGAGCTCGCAGGCTTTCTACTGAATTATCACAATTTGTCACGGTTTGTTACGTACTGACGACTGTTTGAGGTTGTGGTCGCACCCGGTCTTGAAAATCAATCCTACATGGTCTCTATCCACTCGCACGCCCGGAAAGCACGACGCACAAAGGATTAATGGCCGGAGATGTCATTTGCATTGCGTAGCACGGGAACCGAATCCGGAATTCTTACAATATGGATTTTTAAATTTTGATTTTTGATTTGTGTACTCCGTATTTGCTTCCACTTTTGATTTAGAGATAGGGCCTTTTCTTTTACTAGCCTGGATATGGGAGGCCCATATCTTTGTAATCACGTGCCTAGGGGTAGGCACAAACCCGGACCGCGGCGCTCCCGCAGCTGGGCGCAGTAGGTACCCCGTGCCGCCAAGCCCGCGACCACCCACGCTGTGGGCGAGGTTAGCGCGCTTGGCGGCATGGGTATATGTCATAATTTATCCGCCAGCAACAGGTTTGAGCTCCCTTATTCGTACATAGTATATAGCCCTGTCACCTAACTATTTCAGTTTAGTTGTAGGAAAAGAGACTATCGAATTACTCTTAATAAGACTAGTGTATGAGCTGATATTTAACTGAGAAGTTGAGTGGATTCGCGTATTGTATTGTATTCAAGTGTGTCTAATTGAGTGAAAGTAACTGGCATAGGTGTGCCATACATAATGCAGCGCAGTCCTGTGCGCGCTAGTTTAGTAAAGGGGAAGCTTGGCAAATCCTTATAACGAGGAAGCCAGCTATCCAATGAGGGCATACGAGTGGATCTATGCGCTGCGCTCACCATATTCGGGATAGCGGTAAAGTAATCTTGTCATTAACGTATTCCCATCACTTTTGAATTCCACCTCCGTAATGACTGCTCATTCCGATAGCGATGTGGGTTCGTGCATATATATTAACATATGGTGGTAGGTAGGTGTATATATTACGAGGCCATCAGCCCTCACAATTATAGTAACAATGAAAAGTCTTACTGTTGGTTTAGCTATATTCCGTATCACAATAGCATAGAATAGGGAGCAAGGGCGGTCCAACTGCCCTACGAGGTGAGCCTGCTAATATGCATATATATTCGATAATAATAGACTGATCCCCAGAACCGTAGGGGCCTGGGGTCGCTAGGTGGCTATGTAGGAGGTTGCGCGTACAGCGCTAGGGATATAGTGATCCCGCTCCGGTGCGCGATACGTTTGCTACGCGTACGGCGCTGTAGCGCCGTAACGTAGTGCTGTTAATCCGACACTTACAAAACAAGAACTCATGTGCAGTACCCCTGATGCAGTATTACAGTACCACTCGTAGTCGCTCGCAAAAGGAAGAAAAGTATAAATCGTGGTTTGCTATGATTATGTGTTAGAATATCCTACTGACAAAGCCACGTCATTAAGGTGCGAGATGATGAAAACCTAGCAGAGGGGAGGGGAAAAAATGGATATTGTAGACTTGCACCCAATGATTCCGGATTCATAATGTCGCTCCATGGGTTTTTACATCCAAACGAGTATGGTAATGGTCACGATGATTTTCCCAGTGATCAGCATCGACAATTTCCTGTGCACAGGCCGCATCAGGGCACTCCCACGGTTTCGGATGCGGGACACTGCCGTAGTGCCATCTTCTCTCATGTCGCTTTCGGCTGAACGTACTTTTCAACGTTTCCCCTGCGACATGATCGAGAACGCACCAGAGACATTGATTGTCCTCGATTAAAGTTGGATGTACAGGAAGCGTAACTGTATCTGTGCGCCGCGTGAATTTGACGGGCTGATTGGGCTTCGCCTTGATAGATTTCGAAGCCTGCAGACGCCGTCTCGCACCGGGGTGGACTTGGGCCACGGCGTCGACCGCGGCGGCCCTCCATCGACGCTCCTCGTTGGAATAGGGTGGTACCATCCGAAAGAGTTGGTGGAAGGCATAGTCCTGCTCTCTTGGGCATGGTCGAGATTCCCGGTGGAGAGGCGACGGATCTGCCGGGATTCCGTGAACTTGGCGGAGAACGTCGATGACCGGCTGCTCCTGCTCGAAATGTTCTCGGACCCGAATTTTCATCCGCTCTCGCACTTTTCGTATCGTGCTGTGATACTTATTACGAGCCTTCTGCGCAATTTTGTACGCTGTGGAGCCGCGTGCACGCTCATACGCGCCGAATCGTCTGACTACCGCCGCTTGTCGGTGCCGCCAATCCTTTAGGGCGGACTGAACCTCATCATCATTCTGAACTGCCGCCTCCTGTGCGTTAGTCAAGTCGATGGGACGATCCGGACGAATGCTTCGGGTTAGACCGCTAGCGGCCCGAAGAAGCTGATCCTGCGGTTGCGTGCCTAGAGCAGCGGCCATGATGTCGCCGGAGAAATGATCCGGCATGTAGTTCTTTCGACGAACGCTCTCGTCCGCATGTTGTGCGAGCTGGAGTTTCTGGTCAGGGGTGATATGCCCTATCTCTTAATTAGCCGACCCCTTGGACTGACAGAGCCCGACGGTCCGATCACGTACCACTCAAATCCATCGCCTCGAGTGCGCCGCGACGGAGCATGTAAGTTTTCAGATCTTCTCTGATTCTAGTGAGCAAGCCAAGACGCTTCAGCCAGCGGACCATGGTGTCGTATGTCACATCGAAGAGCAGAGCATTCGGATCGTTGCTGCGAAGAGGCAGTTCACCAGCACCCGGAGGCATCTCAAAGCTATAAATTTGAGTCGCTGAATGGACGTCCATGTGGCCGAAAGCATTTTGACGGATCATGAGGGCCAGAACCATAGTAAGCGGACATAGCATCAGGCATTTTTCTTGGGGTACTTCTAGAATTGGAAACATTGGACTACACTGCGATTCAGTAGGAACCGTTCCCCACCATGCCCCTGGAAAGATTCCACTTACGATGATTTCTTGACCCCTCCATATTCTTTCGTGTTGTCGGGTTTTATCTCCACCATCGGTCGTGGCGCATGGCCAATGGCAGGGTCCGGAAGCAGCACCACCTGGAAGTCAGAATGGCGGAGCGTAAGCAACGCTTGTGCGCGCTGTGACGAATATCCAGCGAGTAGAATGAAGAGAGACAACTGCACCGGATCCCATCCCTCGTCATCCGCATTCGTGGTCCACAAAGTTTTGAGAAGCTGGAAGATTTCGTCGCTTCGTAGCCTAGGTTTCGGTAGGGGCTTGGTTCTGAGGCCGTGCTTCACCGCCAGATTCCTCCGACCCTACTTCCGGGTTAGAAAAGCCTTCGTAGCGTGGCCGGTACAGTAGTCGGGTGCTTACGTCGGCCATGGGTTTTTTCAATGACTGTGGGATGCTTAATCCGGTCTTCTGCTCCCGTATCAACGTCCACACATTGTGGTAGGTCTGCAGCGTGGAGGCTGCATCGATCCGGTCGCGACGCGTGGTGAGGGTGTAGTCCCAGAAGTTGTAGATCTTCAGGGTGCACGGAGGATGCTCTTGCATCAGGGTGAGGGGATCACGCTTGGTCTCATTGCAAAAGCTGCAGAGTGTAGCCTACATTAGCCTCAGATTCCACAGAAAAACCACGCCCTCCATCAATGGGCGAATGAGACGGATGACCGACCAGCTCCAGAGTTCCCACACCCACTTGTGGAGATTGCCCTTATATGCTCGCTCTCGGATGGCGATTGGATCCAGCTCACGCTCTCTTTGCAGCCAGTCCACCTGAGCCGAAACATCTTCAGGGACCCTAGGCTGTGTCGTGGACATGAACCCCGACAGGACTTGGCTAGCAGTCTCCGTTCTGGCTCTTTGTGACTGAGAGTAGTGTGACTCAACAGATGGTGGTAAAGCGTTCATGTGTGGCCGGGCTTTGGGCATCGTCTGTGTTGAACGCCGCTCCTCTCCACGCAGATATCCGAAGGGAACCAAAGCTCGCTGGTTTCACAAACAGAACGGCAGCGGTAATCCGCGTCCGTGAATCTGTGGGATGTTCTAAGAATGGAAAAGAGACGTATAGACCGACTGATATAGTATCACCAATCACCAATCCGACTGTGGCAAGAGGAGAACTGTAGAGGGTTGCTTCAAAGATCAGACCTGTTGTATGGTCATCCGTGGTGGAGAACCTGTCTGATAGGTGTACGTCGTAAGGCATTCAGTATTTTTTATAAGAGTAGCGAAGTAGAATTATTTATCTCTTCAGTCTCGTGCTCTACATACTGTATGGCGCTGTAAATATCCGGTAAGAATCAATATGCTATTCTCTCCTTATCCCGAGGCAGTCGTCATTCTTCATGACCCACCTCCACGACGTTTTAGGGTTTACGA
The DNA here is from genome assembly GCA_001305275.1 of Talaromyces verruculosus. Classification (NCBI taxonomy): domain Eukaryota; kingdom Fungi; phylum Ascomycota; class Eurotiomycetes; order Eurotiales; family Trichocomaceae; genus Talaromyces; species Talaromyces verruculosus. The sequence goes on from LHCL01000114.1 coordinate 52,472, forward strand.
GATACCATGTCGGGCAGTAAGCCAAAGAGGGCGGAATCAACCATGAATTTCTTGGTCTTCGGGCTGCTCCATTGGGGTACTATAGGCTAGGTCACTCAGGTGGAGATATTCGTGACACTCCGGTCGTAGAATGGCTGGCACGTGGTAGCCAGGGAAGCTGGGAGAGCTGGGGAATGTAGCAGCGAAGTCATATAAGCGGGCAGGAAAGGACCACAGATGTGGCAGGGTAACAAAGATTAAAATCCGTGCGCGGTGGCCAGAGCCCACAATCTTTTCCCAATGGGGTGGAAGACTCGCCCTATCGGGAATCCCTGGAACTCGTTGCTAGTTACCGTAGGTAAGCTTGCCCCTGATTCAGTAATCGGATTGCCAATTCGAGTCAAACTTAGGCAAGTGGCCGTTGTAGAGAACTCCATAAGCAAATCAGAAAGTGGGAAATGCACGCACCCATACCCATTATTCGAGGGAGCTACGGGACTGGCGAGGCACTCCTGCCCTGAATTACAGATCAGGTTGCTGGATGGGGTGGAACTCTAGAGGAGTCGCCCAGGGAAAGACCTAGAAGCACATGAAACGAAGGCTGCCAAGCTATCTACAGGTGGATATAGGCACGAGTTGCGTAGAATAAACGTCTGGCCGACAGACGATCCTGGTATCTAGTATGCTGTGTCGAACGGAACATGTAGCATCCAGACGGCAGTGATGAGACACTACAGTTCTGGCTGTGCAGGAACACGAGAACGCCTGAATGTATCTGGAAGGGATCCTCATGATGTACATGTACAGATTCAAAATCCCTTGCATTTAGAAGCGCGAAGACTTCGCAAGTTTACTGTACTGTATATCAATCTCTTGATTCCTTCCTAGTCGAAGATAGTTTAGTTTCGGACCCCGAAATCTTCGGAGCCTACACGTCTAGCTTACCATAAATCTCTTATTTTTATCTGTTAGTTAGCCAACCACAGATTATGTGAAGTGCTGAGGTACATTCGAGAACGCCAGACAATGCATCGGATCCGCATGAGACAGCCTCCACCGCCCAAACAGCGGAGAGGTTCAAAAGAATCGCAGGCTCAATCTCGTCATAGCTTTCTTTCCGCACATACTCCTTTTTCTGCGTGCCCTTCAGCCACACCCGTCAGGCCATTTGTGTCGTATGTGGGCCAATTATCACTTTACTTTACTTTACTTTATTCCTCAGGCTTTTCGCGGCCGTAGGCTGCATGTAGCCCCCTAGCTAGTGCTATCAAATCGCGGTTGGTTCCTAGTTACATTTGTGTTCACGTGTGTATCACCCCCTTTTTTTTTTTTTTTTTTTTTTTTTTTTTTTTTTTTTTTTTTTTTTTTTT